>JAQHUG010000214.1:3388624-3489001 GCA_028555095.1 Dicrostonyx torquatus | reverse complement strand
TTTCTCCCCCTCTCTCTCTTGCTCTGTTGACTTTTCTTCTTTAAGCAGGGCAGTGCTAATTTATAGCTGGGTTGGGATCTTAACTTCCTCTGTCTGTCTGGTATTTGGGGCTCCAGTCTCAATCTTGTGGGTCTTCTGTTTCTCTGCTACAGTCTGGAGCCTTCCACTGTGCTCAAAGAACCTGGCGCAAGTTTCCCCCTGACAGTGTGAACTGGACCTGTGTCTCCAGGCCAGGACAACTGAAGGGTCCCAGACAGGATGCTAGAAGAACTCCGACACTCTGGGTCATAGGTGATGGCTGGAGATGCCTGATGGGGATTGGGCTGAGATCTGGCAAGAGTGATGGGACAAGAGGGGGTGGGCATCCATGGTGAGTAGCCACAGGAGTGGTACAGCCTGAATGGAGGGGGAAGGGAGAGAGAGTGAAAGTAGCCTATCTGGGTCTACACCACTGGTGGTGATGCCTGGTAGCAAGTGGAGTTGGGAGTCTGTTTTTCCAGTTTTATAGGAGTCTTACAGGTGGGAGTTCTTCTTGAGTCTCAGAAAGATTTCAAATTGAAGCTTTAAACGATATTGGAAATCTAAGATTGTGGGGGGGTCTTGGCAGTGGGGTGGTAATACCATGCTAGAAAGAATTGTGGCCTTCTGTCACTGTCTTGGGTGTCAAGGTGATAAGAGGTGCAGCTGTGATGGTTAGCCTTACAAACGTAGTGGTAGCTAGAATCACCTAGAAGCCACATTTCTGGGCATATCCACGAGGGGTTTCCAGAGAAGTTAACTGAGGAAGAAAGACCCAGCTGAATGTGGGCAGCACTGTCCCGTAGGGATGGGGTCTTGTGCAGAATTGAGGGGGAGACAGAAGAAAGAGCACGAGCATCCCGCTTTCTCAGCTTGCTCCTTGACATCACAGACCAAACAGCTTCCTCTCTAGTGCCTTCCTCTGAACCACAGCTGCAGGAAAACTTTCCTTCTTTAAGTTGCTTTGTGTTGAATATTCTCAGCACGAGGAGAGCAACCCAGGTGTGAGCTATGCTATCTGCTCTTCCTGTGGCCCTTGGGCTACTGGCCTTTTGTTTCATTGTTGTGGTGCTGGCTTGGTTTTCTTCTAGTGTCTCTAAGAGATTGCCTTCAAGTTCACCTTGACTCTTGGCTGCTGGGAACAACATCTCTGTAGCTGTGGTTCCCATGCCTAATATTTCCATTCGATTCTGTGGTTTCCATGTCTCTGCCAAAATAATTCATCTAATCTCGCATGTTGGAAGCTTTTCCTTTAAAGGTTTAATGTATTAGTGACTTTTACATGTTAGAAAAAATAGCTTTTTTCTTTAAAAAATCAGATAAAGGTAAATAAGTTTCATGCTGGAAGATGAATGCCCATCTCCTTCTGCTGGGCTTTTAATATTTTATCATATTTTAATTTAGTGTATATGTGTGCACACATGGACTGCAGTGCACACATGCAGACTAGAAGACAACTTAGAGGAGTCAACTCTCTCCTACCATGTGGAGATCAAACTCAGGTTCCAAGCTTGGTGGCAAGCACCTTGATGATTTGTACCATCATCTCTCCAGCCCTTCTGCTGGATCTTTAAGAGAGGTGTTCTCTTCACAAGTCAGGAGTTGAGCTGGGCATGAAGTTGGACACAATGGTGTCCTCACCTCCCAATAAGACAGGGTTCCTGCTTCACATCTCCCTGTGCTCAGGTGAGTGCTGCTGCAGGGCTGCACCCAGACTCAGCAGTGTCCACAGAGGGCTTTGCTGGCGCTCCTACAGCACAGTCTCACACAGAAGACCGTGTTCCCTCTCCCAGCTTACCACTGTTCCACTACGGATTAGAGAGGGGCAAAGTGGAGTTGGGGGAGATGTTACCACAGCACTAGGAATCCCTGTTAAGATTCCACACTCCTCCCTGTGGGATCCTGGCAGGATTCCTCTTATTGCTCAATCAAGTGTATAAAAAATGTAGGGTATGGTGGTCGATTTGCCTTGGCAAGCTGGTTCTCCCCCCTGCCTGCTGCATTATTGGAGAGTCAGTTTTCCTCTAGCGCTTTGAGGTTCCCAAGTATAAAATATATATTGTGATCTGCGTATACGGGCCATTCTCCCTAGTCTCACACTTCCCATAGCTTTTCCATGACCTGATTGCTTCATGGTAGATTAAACTACAATGGACAAATAAACTAAGAATGAGTGAGTGGGTGGCAAAGGGAAAAGGAGTACCTGTGCATGGACAGTCACCATGTTCAGTGCTCTCAGTTAAGCTTTCAAAGATGTTTTTGGCATTTGCACTGGTTAGGGTTCTCTGAAGGAAGAGAACTGGTAGAATGGATAGACAGGCAGGTAGATGGACAAACGGACAGACAGATGAGATGCAGATGTAGATACAGATGAAAGATACAACAGTGAAATAGGTCGGGGAGGGCTGTGAGCATGGAAGCAGGAGTCACAGGAGATTTGGAGATCCCCTTAAATCCAGAAAAGTGGCCACCGGTCAAGGAATGAAGGTGTCCTCGCTAAGTCTGGCAGAAGTAAGAAGGCGTCGTCTATAGCTTCCACAAGTCCTGCTAGCTCCTTTATTTTGGGATTTCTGACCTTTGTAGCTAGCAACACAACACATTCAAGTTGTTGCAAGCCTCCAGTTCCAGAAAAATCTGTCCCAACAATAGTAGGAGTCAGAACACCACCCTTCGAATTCTCTCCAAACTCCTGCTCAGCACATTTGGATTTCTTGCTTGATGGTGTCCAGATGTTCAGCTGCTCCCTCCGATAATCTGTCTTTTCACCTTTTCCCCTGAACACCTGGGGAGTTGGTTTGTGTACATTTCCCATCTTTGTCCCAGTGCTTTAATTCTGATGACGGTAACGCCCATCACTCAGCCTTCTCTGCCGCATCTCTGCAGCTTCTGCTCTGGTTGGGGGCTACGGTCTCTCCAGCAATGTCTCTGAGATGGTAGTTGTGACTCACTGACCGCTCCTGCAGAAGCAGCATTTGCTCTGCTTGGCCCTTCCATCGTGTGGCTGTCATCTTTGGCTACCTGTCCTCTCACAAAAAAAATAAAGGCAGAGGTGTGCTCCAGGTGCTGGCAGCACTCCCTGCTGCCTCCAGCAGCTTACTCAGCCAGCCACTCCTCTTCCTGGGAAGGGTGGGATGAGTCACACTAACCAGCAGCCCTCACTAGAGGGTGCCAGGGCACCTCTTCCCACACATGGCCATGGCAAGGGCTTCTCTCTGGTGGACATTGAACCTCCTCCCCAGTGCACTCCTTCTTAGTGAGACCCCTTTCTCATCTGGGGTCAGATTTCACACGCTGGACACCATGCCAACAAGAGAATTGATTCCTGGCCATTCTGGAAGCCAAGAAGCCCAATAATCAAAAAGGCAATAGATTTGGTCTCTAGAGGTGTGCCTCCTGGCCCAGAAGCCCTCTGCCTGTTGTGCCCTCACATGCTGGGAGGCAGTGGGTGCTCCTTGGCCTTTTTTTCAAAAGGCTACTAATCCCCTTGATGAGAACTCCACCCTGGAGTAATCACCTACCACAGTTTCCTACACCATCTTCAGGATTGGGTTTCACTGGAGACATTCAGTCTGTGCTCAATGGCTCTGCCCTGGTACAGACCCTGAGCTGTCAGCTTCTTTGTTTCACACCTGGTGGGGCTGGGGTTAGAGACAAGTGGAGCCTCATGCCACTGCTCTCTTTCATGTCCATACCCCTAAATGAAGCCCCTGCTCCACCAAGATTCTCACCATGATCCAGAGCTTCCAGCCCCTCCTGGTGTTTTTCTGAGTTGTTACCACCACCACCACCCCCCAACCACCACCACCTGTAGATGGGACCCGGTCCCATTGGTCCCAAAGAAACACACAGAGGCTTATATTAATTATAAACTGTTTGGTCTAATAGTTCAGGCTCTTACAACTTAAATTAATCCATAATTCTTGTCTGTGTTTAGCCACGTGGCTTGGTACCTTTTATCAGTGCAGCATCCTCATCTTGCTTGTTCTGTGTCTGAGTGACAACTCCATCTGGCCTTTCCTCCTCCCAGAATTCTCTTAGTCTGGTTGCCCTGCCTATATTTTCTGCCTGACTACTGGCCAATCAGCATTTTATTAAATCAATACAAGTGACAAATCTTTACAGAGTACAAGAACCACAGCAACCACCACAACCCAACCTCCACCACCACCACCACCACCACCACCACCACCACCAAACCCTCCCTGCAAGCATACAGACTACACCATCCCTGTTTAGAGTTATACAGCTGGAGTCTCATGTTTTCTTTCTGGAAGCCTGTGAAAGTCAGGGTGCTCACCTGTGCCTACCTCCTCCTCCACTCTGCCTGTGGTTTTGCTTTTGTTTAACTCTATGAGGGGTATTGCCCTTCCCTCTGAGCACTGGAGCTAAGGCATCTCTCTCTCTCCTGAACATTCATCCTGGTAATTGCCATGCCCTATTGGCAGGTCTGTGTGTGGGAAGAGTTTCCTAACAAAGGCAAGGCACCCCACAAGTTAGGCTCCTTGTCTCAGCCTTGAAGCCCCAGCCTAACACAGCCTACAACTATTGGCTAGCTTCCACAAGAGTAACACTGAAAGGAAAAGTATTGACTCCTAAAACCAATTGTTAGCACAAAGGAGATTTATTTGCCCCAGAGGGGCAGAAGGTAGGGATAAGGGACAAAGACAGGAGATAGAGGAAGAGGGAGAAGGGGAAGGGAACATAGAAGAAGGGATAAAAGTGGCAGGGGAGAATAGAAGGAGTATTTGTCCCAGGGACAAAAAACTGCCTCTGGATCTAGAGGACACAGATATGGCCCATAAGAAAATGGCAGTTTATAATGATACAAGGGGAAACCCCATGTTAGAATTAGGTGCTTAATTTTAATTGGTGTGTTAATTAGGTAAGCCAAAGGGGACTTTTAATTGCTGGACTTCATTACTTTGATAGCTGGACCTTAGTAGTCAGCCTCAGGAGAATGGAGTGGCCAAATAAGGGAATAAACCTTAGGGGCTAGCTTCAGGAATGCAATCTAATGGTCTGAGCAAGTTAAAAGGAATAGGGAGAAGGGTATGGCCTGCCACAGCCATGCCTGCCACACTTGAGCTGACCTGAGTCCCTTCATTGACTGTTGATTCACTAAGAGTGGCCAATTAAAAAGAACTTTGGCTATGGGATTAAAAAAAAAAACAACTGAATGCTGGTATTATTGGTTATGAGCCTAGCCTTTCATGGCAGAGCCACCTCTAGTCCAAGAAACCCTAACTCAATAGTAGCTTACACAAGCCACACATGTAAAGACACAGAGGCAAGAGCTGTCTACACACCAGGTGGTAGGTACAGAGGCTACATCACATTGAACATTTAGGGTCAACTTATCAGGTCTAGGTCATGTGTGGCTTCCATTCCCAACAAGGCCTTATGGTCTAAGATGGCTAGTGTAGCTCCAAGCGTCACACCGATACATCAGCCAGCAGTGGAGCACAGTTTTATTACAGCCTTGGCTCCTAATGTATCGTTCCATGTTACCCACTGTTGAGTACAAGATTTCCTTCAGGGTTAAAAAGATGCGAAAGAACTAGGGGAACTGGGCACAGCTGTACACACAAGTCTATACTTCTGGCACTCGGGAGGTAGAGAAGAGGAGAAGCACAAGTTCAAGATCAGAACTTCCAACTTCTGCTACCTAAAGAGTATGAGGCCATCCTGGGCTACATGAGACCCTGTCAAACGAACAAACCAGGAGTGCTGGCTGGCTGGCTCAGTGAGTAAAGGGGCTTGCCGCCAAAGCTAACCACTTAATGTCAATCTTGGAAAGCCGCTTGATAAATGAAAACAGACTCCCCAAAGTTGTCTTCCGACCTCCATATGTGTACTGTGGCATGTGTGTGCCCCCTCCCCTCAAAAAAGTTAACAAATATAATTTAAAAAAATAAAATTTAAGTTTCTTTTTTTAAATTTTATTTTATGTATATAAATTGTTTGCGTGCATATATGCGTACATTCAGACATACATGTATGCCTACATGTAGACACAGGTGTATCTGTGTACTACATGTGTGTCTGGTGCTCCCAAAGGCCATAAGCAGAAGAGGGTGTCAGATGTTCAGGAAAAAGAGCTCTTAACCCCCGGAGCCATCCCTCCAACCTTTGTTTTAAAGGCAGAATTGGAGGGCCATAGCAATGAGGGGACATGTGTGTCCCCTGCACCAAAGCCTCTGCCATGCCTCCCAGTCTTGCCTCCAGTCTTCCCATGATCCCCCAGGATCTGGGCTGAATTTCAGCTGGACAGAAGTGAATGAGGCCAGTGAGGACCCCCACCCACTCCCACCCCGATCGTGGAGGGTGCTAGGAGGCAGCATTATTACCTTTGGTCTTTGGGGCAGTGTGATAGTCCTAGGGTCCAGTACTGCTCATAGCCTGGGGGAGGTGGCCCTGCTACATATGGTGGCATTCAGGCTAGCATAGTTCCTGACAGTTTGCATGCAGCCATCGCTGTCTTCTGATGGGAACTGAGTAGCCAGGCCACCCAAGGGACTGCAACCTGAGGCTTCTATTCGATTAAGTAAGGCTCGCCTCCAATCTGAGGCTGGCATGGGTGACTTTCCCCAGGATAAGTTCCCCCAGGAAAGCCAGAGACCAGGAGCAACAGAGATGGGAGTTGGCAAGCCAGTGCCCATAGCTTCAGGTCAGGTTCTCTACAGAGCCTCTTAGGCCCAACAGGTAAAGGTCAGAAGTCATGTTCACACATACCACCCTCCCTCTAGGCAGACGGAATTTCCCAAAGCCCAAGCAAGCCTTGGAGACCTCTGCCAGCCCACTCTTCTACATGGAGACTGGGAGCATTCTGTTGAGAGTGAGCCAGGGCATCGCTTATGGAATCAGGTAGCTGCCATTCTGATTTCTGACTCCAGCTGCCTATCAGTGAGACTGCTTCTCCCTGGAGTTACTGGGACATCATCCCCTTTGAATGCACCTCCTAGCTGTGAGGAAGCACAGATTGACCAAGTGGAAGAGTAGGTGGACCAACCCCCAAGCAAAGCACTGAATTCACTGGCCTTGTTGCCATGGTGGGCAAATCCTCCATCTCTGTGCCTCCATTTTTTTCCCCTGCAAAACAGGCACAATACAGTCACTCCCTTATGGTGTCACTTAGGGAACCAAGTCAAGAAACACCTGCCCAGCTGTAATGGAGGCTGACTGTTGTTTCCTGGCTGTGCAAACCCGAAATAATCACACAAAACTGTATTAATTAAAACACTGCTCAGCCTATTAGCTTGGGCTTCTTATTAACTAACTCTTGCATCTTGAATTAACCCATTTCTATTATTTTGTATTTTACCATGAGGCTCGTGGTTTACCAGCATAGGCGCATAGACATCTTTCTCCTCCAGCACATGGCGTCTCTCTAACTCTAACTTCTTTCCTCCTCTATCTGCTTAGAATTCCTGCCTTGCTCTATTCTGCTAAGCCACTGGCCGAAAGACATATACAGAAGGACTTTCCACACCACCCAGCAGGGCACCTTTAATCCCAGCACTCAAGAAGCAGAGGAAGGCAGTTCTCTGTCAGTTCAAGGCCAACCTGGTCTACAAAGTGAGTTCTAGGACAACAGGGACTGTAACACAGAAATCCTGTCTCAAAAAAAAAAAAACACCAAAACAATAATAAAATAAAATAATCAAAGAAGTACCAGCCTAGCCTTTTTGCAGGTGGCCCCTGCAAAGCTACCACGAGTTTTTGTTTTTGTTTTGTGTTGTGAGAGGATTTTTGAGGTGAATGCACCAAGTGGCTTGGAGGTTTGTTCACACCAGCATGAACATGCCACCCAGCAGGGGGCAGCAGACACACCAAAGGACCACAGTGAAAAGAGCAGACTCTGCTGGTCAGAAGAGGTGAGGTCCAAATACCATGAAGAGCTGGGAAGGTATCTCCTTCAGAGAAGTCACCTGGTAGTGTCACTGAGACCATGTGACCATGTCACACTGCCCGGTAGGTGATGGACAGAGAATCTGGTTCGATCACCCATCCTCCCAGAAGATGATGAGAATCATCTTCAGTGCCATCTACCATAGTTCTATCTGACTTGAAAGTTTAGGGGCAAGCACCCCCTAATCAGGAAACCCCAGAGCGACAGTGCGCTAAGATCAAAGTAGCCATGGGGGTGCACACTTGAGTGATTCCATACTCCAGAACTGGCTGAGGCAGCAGGATCCAGGGTTTCAGGCCAACTTGCCTTTAAAAGAAGGTGGAGGCGGGAGAGCTGGGAGATGGCTCTGTGGGTAAAATGTTCCCACACATGCATGAGGACCTGCGTTCTGATCACAGACCTCATCTGTAATCCTAGAGCTCCAACAGAGACAGACACCCAGGGCAGACTAGCCTGGTGTGCTGTGTGGGTAGCAAACAAGAAAAAGATCCTACCTCAAACAGGGTGGAAAGCAATGCCATCTGTCCTACATACACACATGAACCACACACCCGCCACATACATGTAGACACACACACACAAAGTAAACAAATAACTTTAAACAACAACAGAAACCCCAAATGATTCTAATCAGAACTGGTTTGAGTGCTGAGAAGATGCGGCAAGCAGAAAATTCTGTACCGTGAAACTGTTACAAAATTATCATGGATACTGTTCATTTCTTTTAGGCCATATGTGTTAAGGGGTATAGGCCTCAGAGGTACATTTCTCCTTAGACTTACATCTCACTATTTGCATGCAAATATACTAAAATCTGGGGGAGAGTGAGAGAGAGAGAGTATCGCAAACACTTCTAGTTCTGAGCATTTCAGAGGTTGCATGCACTTCTCACCCCTCCCTGGTGGAAATCCAGGCATGGAAGTGAAGGCGGGGCTTCTTCCCCTCCCCTTTCCCCACTTGAACCCAGGATTCCTGAAGTGCTAGAAAGTAGCAAAGCCCTTGCCCTAATGAAGGCCCAGCAGAGAGGAGGAGGATGGGATGGAAGGAGAGGATACATGCCTGGCAGGCTCTAAGGTTAGGGATGTCGGGACCCCTCTTGATCCCGGACTTCTTGATTTCTGCCTCTGTGATCACCAGCATCGAGGATAACAACCTGGGGTTCTGAATCACCCTCCTCTAGGGCAGCTCAGTGAGGAGCTCCTGAATGAAGGACCTAGTTTGAGTTCAAAGGCAGCTACAGAAACTTCGCAGGGACATTCAGGCAAGGCGCCTGGAAGAGGGGAAAGCAGGTAGGTGTGAGGCCCAGTGTAGCAGGCTTTCAACCCCTTCTTGTGGCCCACTTAGACACAACGCCCCTGAGTTATAGAACCCTGCTTCCCCATGGCTAGAGCTCCTGTGCCCCTCCGGAACAGTATTTTGGTACACCTACCAGTCCAGTGTGTGCCAGCTCTGACTCAGGGCACACCCATTGTCCCACCCAGCGCTGGAAGGCAGCACAGGTTCCAGCGCCCCCGGATCTCCTCTGGGAATAGAGGGAACAGGCCTGGGCCTGGAGCAGTGGGTGTCAAGGTATCACTGGGCCCCTGCGTGGGCCGGATGGCTGTGGGAATCTGAGGGGATTATGCGGTGGTTTGGCAATGCTCTAAGGCAGACTCCATGCCCACTAAAACCTTTGGAGCAGAGGGGCCCTTGTTTTGGGTGAGTTCAGGTCTAAAGGGGGGTGAACACAAGCCGCCAAGTCAGGGCTTTCTGTAACTGCATCTGTTCCTGACCCTCTGGAGTGACCAGTAGCATCCTCCAAAGGAAAATTCAGTGGGGACCTCCACAGTCAGGGATGCCCACCCAGGCAAGGCTGAGCTGCTGGTGCCATCTGCAAGAAAAAGCCACCTAGTGACATGAGCAGCCCTTGGAGCAGATCAAAGGAAGTCATAGGGACAGCACCCCACTGACAGTTCTTCCAGCCCAGGACTGCCTGGGGCTGCCTGGGTAAAAGAGCTGGAGACAGTGCCCTAATCCTCTTCTTGCTTGTAGGCCACAGCATCCTTGGCCTCCTACTTAGACCCTCCAGGGCCAACTGTCCTGTTCTAACATCAGTACCCAGGCTTTGCAGCCTGTGGATGTGGTGCTGTGGCTCAAATACCAAAGTGCTTGGAGAGATCTGGAAGCCAAAAGGGCCTCAAAGCCCTGGAAATAGTTCCTTCCCTGTGGGTCCCAGGAGCCAATGCATATCTACGACAGGTAGAATTGGGGTAGGGGCACCTGTGGGGTCCCTAAAACAGGCGCTGTAAGTGAATATGAGTGAACACTGAGGGACAGACTCACAGACAGAGAGAGCATCTCCTGGACACCCCCACTCCCTTTCACAGTACCGAAGGCCAACAGCTGCCTAGGTTTGCCTATCTCTTCTTCCATGCCTTCTAATGGCCGGCAATGCAGTCTGCCCTGTCCCCTGCATGGCACGTTCCTTGCCTTAGTGGGTTTCCCTGATGTGAAGGCAGGCCTCTGAGGACTCCTAAGTCCATGGGCAGATGGGAAAGCAGAGTGTGTGCAGAGCTGCGGCAATTACATGCTCCACCCTGAGATGGGGTGCTTTGTGGTAGGAACCTGTCCAGGCAAAGGCCTTATCCAAAAGATCAGGCAAATTACTAGGTAGCCATCAGAACAGAGTCTAGGCACAGCCGTGTGCGCAACAGACACCTTATTAGGCTAATTATGGGCTCTTGGGCCTACTGGTACCGAGTGGATGGAGATAAACTCAAGGTCAGCCAAGAGAGCAGCACCAAGGCTTTCCTCAGGAGGCTAGCTTGCCACAGGTCCTCAGGATGAGACCCACAGCAGAAAGATGCAAGAAATGGGGGGATTAGGCTCTACCACTTTAGAAGTCTATAGACGCGCCCCCCCCCGGGTCTGGTTCTCTGCTTCCTTCCAATTCATCTGTAGCCTTCATCTTCTGACATCTTGGATAGTCAGGACCTGCTGGACACTGGGCATAGTCCATAAAAAATGATGACAGAGCTGGAGAGCAGTTAAGATTTGCTAGTGGCTGTTGGAGCTAGAAAAATCAAGACACAGCCTTGGCCCTAAAAGGGAGGCAGGCCAAGACCCACCCATCACAGAAGGTCTGGGTGGGAAGTGGGTCCAGGGAAACGCTGAGAAGGTAAAGTTGCAGGGCCTCAGCTGAGTGTGTCAGGTTGTCACCAGCAGCAGAAGGGTCCATTCTACGGGGTGTGGCCGCGGACTCCAGGGCTTTTGAGATCTGGTATCCAGGCTCAGAAGGGGCTGCACACCATCATGGGCTTGAGTATCTGTCCCTAACTGCTGTCAGGGACTTGATGTTATGGGGACACTACCTGCCAGAACACCATAGAGCCTAGAGTGCATCTACTGTACTTGTGGGGACCAGAAGGACCCTGTGTCACTCTGTCCTCCAAGTGTGGCCTGATGCCTCTACCAGAAACCCCTCCACCGTGCTTGCCTCTCCTCCTGCCCTGTAGTTCCCAATCTGGCTTGCACAGAGGCCTACTGCACCATCTGTCGCCTGGTACAGCTTCTCCCCTAGCAATCATGTCATCCTGCCCTCCCCTAAGCCAGCACTCTCCAGGACAGGGTCACCTGGAAGATAGGACTAAGGACCCAGCTACACTTCTGTGACAAGGCCAAAGTCAGGGCCAAACTAAAGGGCCTTGTCAGAGACCCACAGGTCCCCTGGGTATTAAAAACAAAAACAAACACAAAATAAAAACAGATCTGAGATATCTTTTTTTTTTTTTTTTAAGGAAGACACACATCAAGGTCCCTCCAAATGACGTAGGAGGCTCAATTGGCCTTGACATTGCTTCTTTCTTTCTTCATGAAATAAAATGAAGACGCACAGAGTTATTTTATAGTGTTAAAAGTCAATAACCATACCTGGCACCTGGGGAATTAGCCTAGCTCCTTCCTGAGTTTGTAGAATCAAAACCCGTGTTCAGCAATCCCTCCAAAGGTTGCTGATACAGTCATTAGGGACCTCTTGCTCAAGAGGATTCCTTTTCCCTCCCCTGGGGCCTATCCCCACCATTGATGCCTCCTTCTCTTCCTCCTGAGCCCAGCAGTCCCAGGACTTACTACAAAGCTCCCCAATGGCTCCTTTTGTCTGACACATACCAGTTAACCATGGCTGTCCTCTATTTCAATGTCTCCCTGCAGAACTGAGACCTAGGTGTGCAGGTAAACAGGCTCAGAACTCATCCTCATAACTCGGCTGCATCACAGACTAGTCCCCGTCTCCATTCCTTATTTGTCAGATGTAGCAGGATCTCTGAGATGGAGCAAAACAGGGGACTGTGCAAGCCCTGGACCACCAAAGCCAGACGCTACATGGATCTGGGGAGGCTTCTCCTACAGTCTCCGATCTTCCTTCCAGACGATACTGCCTGAGCCTCTTCCCACTTTCACCTAACATCTGTGTGAATGGGACACCCAGGCCAGCTCCCACCAACTAAGCATGCTTCAGTGTGAGCCAAGTCACTCCAGGTGCAAATGCTGTAAGAGCTGCCCATTCCCCTGGAAGTTCCTCATCCTCCCCACAATCTCACCCTCTCTGTGTGTCCTGTGTCCCCCATTAGGCTTCTCCTTTGCTTCTGAAGCCCACAGACCTTGGCCCTTCCCCTCTGCCAACTCTATGCCTCTCCTGGCCTGTAGTGAATTGTCCCTGGATCTCCACGACAAAGCCTGAGGTCTGTCCTATTCTATTTTTGCCACTGTAACAAAATAACTGGGACTGGATCATTGATAAAGAATTGAGGATTATCCAGTTTTCAGTTCTTGAGGCTAAGAAGTAACGGGCACATGGCAGTGGCATCTGGCGAAGGCTAGCTTGCTGCACCAGGACATGGTAGGGCATCCTGATGAGACAGATGAGGAACTAGCTTGATTGTCTCTTCCTCTCCTTGTAAGGCCACTCATGGGGTCCCCACCCTCATGACTTCATCTAGTCCTCGTTATCTTCCAGAGAGCCCACTTCCAAACAACACTGACAGGAATTTTTCCAATAGATCTATTCTAGAGTCTTTTGGACCATGGAGAGGGCTGATCCTGCACTCGCTGACAGTGCACCTTCTTTACCCACCCTCCCAGTCATGGCCACAGGTCTAGGCTGTGGTTCATGAGTCACGGTCCCAGCTCTCCTCCTAATGAGCTGCAGTTGGGCAGGCACATTAGGGAGCCTGGATTTTCTCACATGGAAACCAGTGCTTCCCACATGACCACTGTGCTCCTGAACCCCATGGGTATGTCCTGATCACCTATGAGGGTAGCAGAAGGCTTCCACATTGGAGACATTACTGTGCACAGATGTATGCAGCCATACTCACCACAACAAGAAGATAAATGCAGAGTCTATCATCCCTGCACCCAGGACTCAGAGGCAAGAGGATCAGGAATGGAACTGTCACTCTCTGCTTCGTGACTACAGATGCACTGTAACCAGCCACCTCCCGCTGCTGCACCAAGACTCTTCCCTATGATGAACAGGCCCAAAACTGTGAACAAAAACAGAGTATTGGGGCTAGCAAGAAACCTGACACTGGAGAAATTCCCAGGAATCCACAAGAATGACCCCAGCTAAGACCCTAAGCAACAGAAGAGAGGGTACCCGAGCTGGCCTTGCCCTGCAGTCAGATTGATGAATATCTTAAATGTCACCATAGAACCTTCATCCAGCAACTGATGGAAACAGAGGCAGAGACCCGCAGTAGAGCACTGAGCTGAGCCTCCAAAGTCCAGTTGAAGAGTGGGAGGAGTGAGAATATGAGCAAAGAGGTCAAGGCCATGATGGGGACACCCACTGAAACAGTCTACATGAGCTAATGGGAGCTAACCAACTCCATCCGGACAGGGAAGGAACCAGCAAAGGACAAAACTAAACCCTCTGAATGTGGGTGACAGATGTATGGCTCGGGCAGACTGTGGGGCCAGTGGCAGTGGCACCAGGATTTATCCCTATTGTTGGTACTGGCTTTTTGGGAACCCATTCTCTTTGGATGGATACCTTGCTCAGCCCACATATAGTTAGGAGGGCCTGGGACCTTCCCCAAAGCAATGCTCCTTACTCTGTCTGAGGAATGGATGGGAGGGTGAGGGGAGGTGGGAGGTGGAGGAAATGGGAGGGGGAGGAGGGGAAGGAGTGGGAACTGGGATTGGTATGTAAAATGAAAAAAGTTCGTTTTCTTTAAAAATAAAATAAAATAAATTTAAAAAAACAAAAGGTAATTCAAGGGAAAAAAAACCAGATTCTTCCTTAAGTTACTTGAATCCTGGTGGCAAGAAACATAACTAGTTAAACAAACAGCCACAGAAAGCTGCTGGCTGGTAGTGAGGGAAGCACAAAGAGCTTCAGGCTTGCCTGTGGGGTCAGGTCCTTCCAGAGCAGGGCAAAGGCAAAGGGCAGCCAGCAAGGCCGGGGAGTGTCCCTAGGGAGCAAGCTGCCAGTGCAGTCTATACCACAAGCCAGGCGGCTGGGTGAGGTAAGGAAGGCAAGATGGGACAAACCTGTCCTCAGAGGGCAGCGGGTCCCTGTGTGTGGGTGCTCAGAACTGCTGTGCCAGATGGACATGAGCTAATTCCGAGCCGTGGCAATGGTTATGAGTCCTTCAGCTGTGCTACAAACAGACCTAAGACACAGCTAGGCCAGGTGTGGTGACACGGACCTGTAATCCCAGCAGCTGGAAAGTAGAAGCCAGCCAGAGCTATCTTCGACTCTGTTTCAAAAGGCCCAAAACAAAAAAGACACAGGAAGGCTGCTGTGACCAAGTGCCCATGTCAGGACAACCCCAACCCAACAGCCTGGGGTGTCCCTAGCCCAGGAGCCAGACCCTGAACCCAACTCCCAGACACCCGACTCTAACCACTTTCCTCCACTTTGATGTCTTCAAAGGGACTAGTGCACAAATCCTGAGCTGGCTGCATGTAGCATTAAAGAGTCTGTAAATTAATATTTAATCATTAAAGTTACAACCGCAAAGGCCTAGTTCTTCTTCCTTAAGCTTTTAACTTTAACCTGCCTATGCTTTTGCTTTGTAGAGCTGTTATTTGCTAGGGGCCAGGGGAATACCTGGCTGTGCTTGGCCTATTCACATATTTGTTGATGAAATTAAAGATATTAAACTGTATTTGTGCATTTAATTTTTAGCTGCTTTGTATGCCTCCCAGTATTCTCGGTGACAAAACAAAATAAAACAAACCTCATAAATACTAAAATACAGTACATTAAAATACAGTGCTCCAGCTGGGGGATGGTATCACACATCTTTAATTCCAGCCCTGGGGAGGCAGAGGCAGGTGGATCTCTGGGAGTTTGAAGTCAGCCTGGTCTACAGAGTGAATGAGGTCCTGAGCAGCTAGAGAAAGCCTATCTTGGGGGGCAAAGAAACACAGTGACCCAGGTTCTCCAAGGTTCTACTAATTTATATGAATTTTGATTTTGAATGAAAAAAATCTTAGCTCTAATTGTTCAATCATTACTTTAAAGTTTGGTTCCAAGGCTGGCCTTTGACTCCACTGAACCAGGCTGTCTTAAGCAAGAAAGGAAGACATGCATGTCATGTTTAGCAAGATTAAATGGAGGCTCCTCTGCTCATCGCTGGAGAACCGTTCGGTGACTTTTACACTAACTTTCCAAGGAGCATAGTTCCATTCTCTGCTGATACTATTGAAAATCTGAGCAACCCCACCCAGCCCCCAGTCAGAGGCTAAGACCATCTCACAATTGCTCTACCATTCTCACATGGGGCAGGAGAGAGCTTACAAGTCACCCTGTTTGTCCATTGCACAAGTTTGCAACTCTGTATGCTTGAAAGTCCCTTCATTCCTGGTCCACTTCCCAGCCTTCCTCTGTGCAGCAGAACCAACAGGTGACCAAAGTCCTCTGGATGACTCCAGGAGACACCTGCCTGCAGCTGCTTTACAGTACTAGTCTGAGCCCTCATCATTTGTCCCTGGCAGACTATCTTTACAAGTCAACTATGACACCTGAGTGTCAGCTCACCCAGGACAGATGTGCAGCAGCAGGGACAGGATGGGAGGATGCCCCAGACAGAGTCTCTGTGGGTCCTGAATACACATCTATGGGAGAAGGTTCCGTTCAAAATTCCTCCATGGGCAGCCTCCTGGAGCCAGAATAGCAAAAATATAAGCTCTAGTGTTTTGAGAAGTACCCTGTGCTCACACATACACACCTGCATGTTTCTCTGGAGGCCAGAATTGATGTCTCGTTCACTTCAGCCTCTTGAGGCAGTTAGACATTCTGCATACCCAGGTCAATGGGGTTTGGAGAAGGACACCCACGAACACTGGTCACAACTTTTGGGGTAGAAGAGCAGAGGCCTTCCTTCAAGGCTGGACACAGGAAGGACAGCCAGGAGGTGACTGGCCCAGTCTCACAACATTCATATTAAAAGCTCCGAGAAGACAACAGCTAAAGCCGGTAAGTTCCAGACGGTAGAGGAATTCCCGGAACCAAGACCCTGAGACCAGAACACTGGCTCTCTAGAAGTGTAACTTGGGGGACTCTCATCCTCTTCACTTAATTTTATCAAATCATTTTTATATTATTAAGTGCAACTTGATATTAAAACTGGAGATAAAATGTACACCCTCACCCTCAGGGGGAAGATAAAGCAAAAGCACAATAAGGATCATTTTATATCCATTAGGATGATGTTTCAGAAGAATGGACCACAGCAAGTGCTGGGGCACATGAGGGGGCAAGACCTCACAGACATTGTTCATGGCTTAGGAACTGGCCAGGTGGAAACTGTCTGGGAACTCCTCACATGGTTAACTCTGAGCTATCACAAGACCCATTAAGTCCATGCCCACGTATGTACATAAGAAGTCAAATGTGTCCACACAAATGTGTGCCAGGAATTTTCTCATAATTCCATTCATAACAGCCCCAGAGGAGGAACGACCCATCATTCACCAGGTATTCTGTGGATCTTTTTAAAGGTATGTCCTTTAAAACCACAAAGATGAGCACTCGGCTGTAAAGGGGGATGGGTTCCGACATGCTACAACTAGAAACATCTTACTTAGGAGAAGCCAGACACTCAAGGCCATATTCTGGAATTCTACTGCGATCCTCAGAGAGGTAAATCCAGGGAGCCAGACAGAGCAGTAACAGAAACATGTATGGCTCCTTTTTGAGCATGTTCTGTAGTGATGGTTGTGTCTAGGATATGCTGAAAATGCACAGAAACACATGCATAAAGTGGTTGAATTACTATGATGTTCTTGTAGTTTTCTCTCTATTATTGTGATAGAAGAGTCTAACCAAATTAACTTGGGGAGGAAAGGGTTTATCTGGCTTACATTTTCTTGTCACAGCCCATCACTGAGGGAAGCCAAGGTAAGAACTCAAGCAGGAACCTGGAGGCAGGAACTCCAGCAGAGACACTAAAGGAAAGGAACACTGCCTGCTGACTTGCTTAACTGTCTTTATTAAATAGCCCAAGTCCACCTGCCTAGAGCTAGCACCACCACAGTGGGCTAGGCCTGCTTACATCAACTAGCAGTTAAGAAAATGGTCCTCAGACATGCCTACAGGTCAGTCTGACGGAGGTGATTCTTCAGGTGAGTTTTCCTCTTCCTGTGGGGCTCAATCTGTGTCAAATTAACAAAGATTATATATATCATACCATGGGTCCCTCCCCTCTATCTACATCCAGGGACTTCTTTTTACAAAAGCAAACAGAGGACAGAGACAGGCAGGCAGGCAGGAAGACAGAGACAGATAGCTGGATGGATAATTTAGCTGGGGATTGAAGTCAGGGCTTTCCACACATGTGAGAAAAATACTTTACCTCTGCAATACATAGTCCTAGCCCAGTGTGTGTGAGTGTATTGATCTGCCATTCTCCCATGGGGCAGTGGAGGCAGGGACAGAGCAGCCCTTATGCATAGGTCATGCTGGCTAAATGTCCTGTGCTGTGTACGGCCCTGAAGATGGGCTCTGGCCCTCCCATTTGAGACTCAATCATGTTTATCTCAAAAATTGTCCTCCAAATCCCTGTGCTAGTCAGGCTAGACATAGATTCTGTGGCAAGAAAGAGACAGCAACGAAACAACCCATGACTGGTGTTGCTCTCTCAAGGACGGCTTCTGTACGTTTTCAGCATCTGTCTCATGATATACAGGCAGCGGTAGTAAGAGCAGCCAATGGGTGCTCTTCCATGGAGAAGTCAGGGAGGCCTTTCTTTCTAGAAGTGTCTCAATAATAACTCCAATGTGGAAGTTTTGACAGGGCTTCCTTAGTTGATTTCTGGGGGATTTGCACGTGTGGAGCTATTTATCTGCTGCTTTGTATCAGCTATATATTCTCATCTGAAACCAGAAGTGTGGTTTCAAGTGCTATATAAAGACTGCCTTGTATTTTCTGTAAGGCCTAACTGGGTATTTACAAAACCTCATGCTTAAACAGCATGCACACATTACATGTGCTGACATTACATTACCCTATGCGTATAGTTTGGAGTCTTAAGGCAGTATTACACAACTCTGTCGTGTAGGTCAAGCGCTGTCTTCCCAAGACTGCCTGTGCCCGCTTATAAAAAGGACCACAGCAAGTGGTTTTTTCGAATGTAGGTGTTCCTTCAGCAAAGGAGGGAGTAAGGAGGTCACTGGCCCCTTGTCTGTGTGCCCAGCCTCTTCTCCCAGCCAGCTGTATGCAATTCTGTTCTCATCACACACACCCTCACGGTTTTCAAAAGGATATAAGCTGGAAAAACAAGGGGCAGGAAATTCACCCATATAGCTATGGAGATGCCCTCACGCATGCTGGGTAAAGATTTTCCAGTGTAACTGCTCTTGGGTCATCCAGGCTCCTCAGTGACCCCTCATCCATGCCCAATAAACTCATTGGTTCCCCAGTGTGAACTTTGAAAAAACAAAGGGAGTGGCTGTCTGAATTGAATCTGGGAGATGTGGGGATCCTATGGGGACCCATGATGGGGGTGGTCTCTTTTACAATGAAGCTGAGCTCACCATAAGCAGAGAGCAACCGTGGAGTTTGCCACCATTTTGGCTGATGACCTCATTATGATTAAAGTAACCACATGACTTGATACTATTTTGGCTAATGATATCAAAGAAACGACAATTTACAAAGGTTTTCAACTGCTAAGTCATCTCTCCAGCCCATGTTTTGTTTTAACTTTGACACAGACACAGTTTGTTCGCTTGTTTTGTTTTTTTGAGACAGAGTTTCTCTGAGTAACAGCCCCGGTTGTCCTGAAACTCGAATTATAGACCATTCGTCTCGAACCCACAGAAATCTGCCTGACTCTGCCTCCCAAGTGCTGGGATTAAAGGTGTGCCCCACCGCCCTGATGTTGACACAGAATTTGTATGATATGTTTACTGGCTCCTCTTGTGAGTTTTTCCAGCCATGTGGCTCGAACACTGGCTGATAAAGGGAACAAACACTTGAGATCTGTGGTGGCCTAGGGCCGGATGTAGATAAAACACAGACCCTAAGGGGGACTCAAGAGATGAACTTCCAGGTGCCACACAAACTGCTGTCAGTGGGCATCTGTTGCAGCCAAGGCAGGACCAGCCTGCTGGGCAGGAGGCTGGAGGAGGCTCTGCTGAATCTTAATCCCTGCTCTTTCTGCCTGATGTCTCCACACTTTTTTTTTTTGCTTTGTTTTGATTTTCGAGACAGGGTTTCTCTATGTAACAGCTGTGGCTGTCCTGGAACTTGCTTCATAGACGAGACTGGCCTCAAACTCATGGAGTTCTGCCTGCTTCTGCCTCCTGAGTGCTGGGATTAAAGGCATGTACCACCACTGCCCGGCATCTCCAAGCCTATTCCTCCTTTGCTCTACACTAGTCTGCTCTGGTTCTTGCCTCATGGCACTCTGGGTACCTTGGCTTCTGCTTTTACCTTTCAGTTACAACAGAAAGAAGGGGAAGAGAACAGCCCAATGCTACCACCCTCTGAGCCTCTTTGTTGTTTCTGTCTGGTGTTCTCTACATTACCGAGACTTAAGTCTAATGGACATGTGGTGAATTTCAAATAAGTCAATCAAGCATAATCTATATCTAAATATACAAGCCATATGCATATGTTATTATGTACAATATAAGCATTCATGAGGTCAGGGAAGGACTGCCCTTTCTACATCACCTGCAGCAACACGCACCTTCCTCTTCCTTCCACCGGCCAGAAATTGTCAAAGTTTCCCTCTGACTAGGGACTTGCTACTTTCTCAGTAGCTGAGATGCACTGGGGTCCCACTCCCCTCTAGAGGACAGGAGAGCTACCTGTAGTTTACATCACTACACATAGCATGGCCATAAGCCATCATTTAGGTTTGGGGAAAATAAAAAAGTTATTTCTCCTTCACACAAGCACCTCTCACCTGGATCTGCCCATAGACTAGCACTGGATCCATGTCTCCGAAGGCAGAGATTTTCACCTTGATCCATCTTACATATGAGGTTAAAAAGACTTCTCATGGTCCCCACTGGCTGGACACTGGGATAAGTGGAGCAAATAAAACCCCCAAATACTTAGGGAGAACATTAGTCTTTTTCTCAACCTACAAAGCTTTTCTGTAGATAAGAGAGGAAATCCACCTCACTCATAGCATACCCCTAGGATGGCACTGCAGGACCCTTTCATTCTAAAGCCTTATCATCTGTAAAGTTTTTATTGTGGTCCTTACATCAACCCTCCTCTGGTGGCTCTGATGCCCCTTATACATCAACCCTTTTAGCAGCAGTTAGGATGACCTCTGAGAAGGGGAATAAGGAAACTAGTAGTTAGATGATCCCTGATAAACATACAGTGCAGAGGTAATAAAAAAGGCAAATTTCCAAGGTGCCTGGCTTCTTCCTCATCTGAGACAAAAGTCTAGCAACTTAAAAAGAAAGTTAGGCAGGTCCCTCCCTTGTTCCCTTGCCCCTTCCTCTGGCCAATAGGTCCCCCTGCTAGTGCCAGTAAGTTCAAGGAGAAATCAGGACACCACAGTTGTGGGCCAATCAGCTATCTTGTCCTTGTTCAAACTGACCAATCCAAAATTAGGAGGACAAAGACCATTCTTCTCTTTGGACCCATGGTAAGAAAACCCACAATGTTCCCATTGGACTAGCCACCACAGCTCCCCAGGTTTGGAGCCTGGCCCAGCTGTAGCAAGGAAACTTGAGAACAGATCTACACAATTCGAGATCAGCTTGATTCTTTAGCTGTCAAACAGAACCAGACCTCTCACTGTAATGATCTGTCTCTTTAAGAGACAAGCCACACCCACACCCTTCCCCATCCCTGAGACAAGCTGATCTTTAGCTTACAGCCTGAGCTCTCCCCATGTCTCCCCTTCCCCTGCTTCTGTCCCTCTCTTCTCTCTTCTCTCTCTCTCTCTCTCTCTCTCTCTCTCTCTCTCTCTCTCTCTGCTCTTTTCCCCTTCTCCCCACTCCGTAACCCCCTGAATAAATACCCACCCTCACTCTGCATGATGTGCCTATCTCTGTGCCTCCCACCCGCTGCCTGCCCACACCACTTGCCAGGGACCAACCAGCTGCCACAGGGCTGGAGACCAGCCACCTTTGATTGGGGACCTGCTGTGTGGTCTCAACCCCTGCAGCAAATCCATTTCACTGACCATTGCCAGCTGACTTGTGCTTTCTTCTAGAACAATGCTCTTCCATGCCTATGGTTCAAAACTGGTTTGAGATGGGATCCAAAGACTTAGGGCTGCAAAAGCTTCCTCCTCTGCTGTGTTCTTGGCTCCCTTCCAGTCTGGCTCTTCCCCTTACTTACTTCCTCTTTAGTATACTCATACTTACGTTTGTTTGTTTTTGTTTTTGGAGACAGGGTTTCTTTGTGTAACTCCTGGCTGTACTGGAACTAGCTTTGTAGACCACACTGGCCTCAAACTCATACAGATCCTTCTGTTTCTGCCTCCGGAGTGCTGGGATTAAAGGCATGGGCCACCATCATCACCCGGCTCATACTTACCCTGTCTTTTAAACTACTTGCAGAAGTTCCTCCTGGATCACATCACCACCATCACCTGGTACACACACAAAACAAAGTATAAAACTCTTACAGTCACTCTAGGCTGGTGAACCCCCAAAGGACATGTCCCCTGCCTGTAGAAAGTAGCCAGAAAGAAAACAGCACCCCCACTCTAAGCTGGTGAACCCCCAAAGGACATGTCCCCTGCCTGTAGAAAGTAGCCAGAAAGAAAACAGCACCCCCACTGTTCATTTTTAAAGGGTATGAAATAAAGGAAAATGCTTTGGAATAATCCTTCTATATACTGTGTAAATTACACTGTGATTGGTTTAATAAAGAAGCTGACTGGCCAATAGCTGGACAGGATAAGGTTGGGCAGGAAAACCAGACTAAGGACACTGAGAAGAAGGGCAGAGTCAGAGGAGTTGCCAGACAGACACAGAGAAGAAACAGGAGGTACAAGATGAGAGAGAGGTAACGCCACATGGCAGAATGTAGACTAATAGAAATAGGTTAGCTTAAATAGTAAGAGCTAGTAAGTAATAAGCTGGAGCTATTGACCAAGCTTTTATAATTCATATTAAGTCTCCATGTCGGTTATTTGGGAACTGGCAGGCAGGAAAGAAAAGTCTGTCTACAGAAAAATTCCCTCCCTGCAAAAAACAAAACGCAATCCTAAAATGAGACCAAGGTTCCAGGAAACCTGCCACCCACAGCACCCCTGGAAACAGCTGACCCAACCATGTGCCCCAGAGCCCAGGAGTTGCAACACCATACAGCTCATTTAGAGTCCTATCCCACAGTTTTGAAAAGCAGATTGTCCAGAAGTCCCTGGATCTGGATCCTGCTCCTGACTCTCAGTTACAAAAACTATTCTCAGATACCACCCCATGCAGGGTCTTGGGGACCCACCTCCCAGAACAGTTGGCTCTCTCCACAGAGGCAGATCTGAACTCTCATTCTTTAATTTCCCCTGGTGTTTATTTCATGCATTTTCTCAGACACCTACTACCAGGAACAGCCTTGTTTGCTTGCTGCTTGTCTGCGAAGGTGAGCCCCTGGCAGAGGCACCTGGACCAAGGTTTAGTGCACATCCTGCGTGGGTTTTATACAGCTGCTGAATTTATCTCCGTGGGCAGGAGACACTAAGACATGGTCTTCCCTGGCTAGTTCTTGTTTCTTCATGTATGGCTCTTTCCTCATCTGGAGGGCAGGTGGCTGAGGGGATGGCTATTTCCTCATCTGGAGGGCAGGTGGCTGAGGGGAGGAAGTGAGTGCACAGACCCCGGACCTGGAGCTGTCACTAGCACACCTTGAGCGTAATTTCGGTTACTTATCACTACCCTTAGTGCAAGAGAAGACAGAGCCGCAGTAGCCTCGGGAGAGCGTGCAGCACAGGAAGGGACTCATCCCAGGGCCACCTGCAGACCTGGATGACAGAAGGTATGTGATCAGGGAGTGGAGGACCCTGGAGGGAATGGTTCCCAGGACTGATGGGGTGAGGCTCAGGAACAGGCTTGCTGAGTCAGGAGGGATGGGGCAGTTAAGGCAGGCCAGAAGGGACAGAGTCTCAGTCCTCCTCCCAGACACACGGACGATGAGAGTGGTCTATGGCAAAGTCTGAAACTTAAAAAGTGCAGAACTCCAGAAACATCTCAGAGGTAAAGGCTCCTGCTCCCAAGACTTCTGAGCTCCATCCTCCCTGATCCATAGTTGTCCTCTGACCAGTCCATGTCCCCCACACATAGTAACTTAAAAAAAAACCCAAAACTGTAAACTTATAGATGCCGCCAGCAATTAAGGTTACCCAAACAACTTCCTGCTTCAATTTTGAACAGCTCTTGAGCAGGGTGATGGTTACCTAGGTGGATCAAACAGGAAGGTGGGCACGGTGACATTCCCATCTCCACTCCCAAGAGGCTACAGCGTGTACTGTGGGAACCAAACTGAGGGGGGCAAGAGTGGGCCTGAACCACTCAGTTCAGATACTGGGAAGCAGGGTTCAGGATCTCCAGGAACTACCCACTGTCTGCCCTAGGGAACCTACCGCTGTGCTGGGGATGGGGATTGCCCATGAGGAAGCTAGTCTGAGGCCCTAGACAACGTGCAGGCGGTTATGAGGGAACAGCAGGCCTTGAGGATCTCTCCCCGCCCCCCTGCTCAGAAGTCTTTGGGTCTCCAGACCAGCAGACATTGTCAGCCCAGACGTGAATCACATCACGAGCCTTCCTTCCGGATTTCCACAGAAAACACCAGAGGGCAAGCAGTTCAGAATTCCAGGAATTTACAAGAGCATTGGGAAGCTCTGGGTTTCCTGGCCTGGTCCCTCTGCCCTTCCTCTCCCTCTCCTTTGGCTCTGACTGTCCCTGGGAGCCCCTGAAAGACTGAACAGGGAAGTACCCTCCTCTGCTCCCAAAGACAGACAGACAGACACCACACACACACACACACACACACACACACACACACACACACACACAGAGAGAGAGAGAGAGAGAGAGAGAGAGACAGAGAGAGAGACAGAGACAGAGACAGAGAGAGAGAGAGAGAGAGAGAGAGAGAGCGCTCCCTCTGTCTCCCATGGCCCAAGAGCTGCTACCTACTCAGACTCCCCCAATTCACCTTTGTAGCTCCATTCAGCCCTCCATAGTCTCCTAAAACCTACTTTAAAGCCCTCTATGACTTCCCCACAGACCGTCACCGCACTAGTCCCCACAACCACTCACCCAACTACATCCCCTTAGCTTCCTTCCCACAGCCAACACAGCCTCTCCAGGCTCCAGCTCCAGGGAAGGACTCTGCCCATGACAGGAGTCCTTGCTGAACAGGGGCAAGGTACCACAGAGAGGGGCCCCAGCACTTCCTGGGGTCACGAAGGCCAGGAAAGGATGGAATGGTGGAGCAGGACCCAACAGACTGACGTGCCTCAGGGGGCCCAGGTTAATAAATGTGAGATAAATTTGACTAGAAGGCAAATGGCTCTCTCAGCTTCAGGAGAACAGGAAAAAGGAGAAAGCAAACACAGGCTAATCCTGACAGAAGACAGAAAATCAATCGTGTAAGTTCACCAGCCACTAAGGAATTCCTGAGAGAGGATATAAAGGGTGAAGAATTAACAAAAATGATAGAAGGAAACACTTAGGACTGAACTGAGTCCTCGGATGGGATGCAGCTGAAGGAATGACCTTAGAGAGAGGTTTAGGAGAGGACAAAACAGCAGGGAGCGACGCCCAACAGATTTCAAGGCTGGTAAGTGTACCTTTGTTACTCAGACTGAGGGCATCTGACTTCCCTTCTGAAGCAATGGGTGTGCAACAGTGAAGAAGCAACATTGAACCTCATTTTATATATACTGGGCCAGACTGTCAGTTGAGTATGCAACAGAATAAAGATATTTTCAGATTTTTAAAGTCTCAAACAGAAATAGTAAACTAAAACAAATCCCACCTCCTATATGCCTTCTTGGGGGGCAGTTACTGAAGGGTTATTCCAAAAAAGGGAGAAAGAAAATTAAGCAAGGGAAAGAAAGACATGGGATTTTTTTTTTTTTTTTTGGTTTTTTTCGAGACAGGGTTTCTCTGTGGCTTTGGAGCCTGTCCTGGAACTAGCTCTGTAGACCAGGCTGGTCTCAAACTTACAAAGATCTGCCCAGCTCTGCCTCCCGAGTGCTGAGATTAAAGGCATGCGCCACCACCGCCCAGCTAAGACATGGGATTTGGACTACTCAGTGACCCGCCCCAGCAGGAGTAGCCAGATAAGGGCAGAAGGCAGCAGAAGGAGGGGGAGCACAGAAAAGGTGTGGGGAAATATCCTGCCATACTAGCAAGAGAGAGACGATTCAGAGCTAGAGAGACAAAAATGTGTACAACAAGACCACGCTTCAGCTCAAAAGTCGGCAAAATGTCACAGCTTTCAGCTCCTGCGTGGAAAGGGAGTCATCTGAGCTCCTTTTTAAAATGTAAAGATATACATATATATGCATAGACATATACATGCATACATCTATATACATGTGTGTATACAGACACATACATACATATATGCACACATATGTATTTGTGTATTGCATGAGGTCATGAGCTGCTCAAAGTGGGTGCTGAGAACCGGACTCAGGTCCTCTGGAAGGACAGTGAGTGCTCTTAGTAGCTGATCATCTATGCAACCATTTTCATTATTTATTCTTTAGAAACGGGTCTCCCTCTATTGCCAAGTCAGCAGAGAACTCCCAAGGAGCTCGAACTAGAGGTGCAAGCTACCACACTTGGCTTCCAATTTGCTCTTCATGTTAGAAATATGCTCCTTACATGCTAGGAGGTGGTGGCCACATTAAGCTCACAAAGAAGGTAAAGGCCCTGGGACCTTGAGCCACTCCAGCCTGTCGATAATGTGTAACAAGATTGGGCTGAGTCCCTTCTGAACCACTGAAGTCCGCCTTTATGCTTGGTGGTGGTGGCATGCATCTTTAATCCCAGCACGCTGGAGGCAGAGACAAGAGGATCTCAGTGAGTTCGAGACCACCCTTGGTCTACTAGAGCTAGTTCCAGGACAGGCACCAAAGCTACACAGAGAAACCCTGTCTTGAAAAACAAAACAAATCTACGTTTATGGGAGCTGGCGGGGGATGAGGGGTGGACATAGAGTGGCATGGTGGCTTGCCTGTAATGGTAGGGCTGGGGATACGGGGTGGTGGAGACAGGCAGATAGATCCCTGGGGATCTATGGCCAGACCCAAAGACCAGTGAAAGACCCTGTCTCAAAAAACAAAGTGTACAGCTTCCAAGGAAGGACACTGAAGTTCAACCTCCTGCTACACACACACACACACCATCTTCGATGGTTACCCAAGGGCCGGATGCCAGTAGGGAAGAGCAGTGAGCACACACACACACACACACACACACACACACACACACACACACACATATACTGAGGCATGCCCACAAATCTGCCTTTAGTATAGACAAGTTTACCAAAGCAAATGGCTGAGTAGGGCTTGGAAGAAAGGTAGGAAGAACCGTCAGCAAATGCGGAGTGAAAAGAGGAAAAAGAGCTGGAACTGCAGAACGTCACAGGTCAGAGATAACCCAGTGAATCGCAAGGGCAGGACTGGGAAGCTGGGTGAGGGGAGTAAATGACCACATTCCTATTTCGAATCTGGAAGGACAATGGGACTTGAAAGATGGTTCAGCATAAAGAGTTCTTGTTTTGATGAAGACCCACAAGCAGCTCACTGCACCTCCAGCTGCAGGGGGATCCAGCCCCTCTGGTCTCTGTGGGCGCGTGCACTCACATGTATACCCCCACACAGATACACAAAATTAAAAATAATAAAACCAAGCCTTGATAAAAAGGAGAATGACGAACAAGACACTTGGGTGTTGTAAGAGACATCTTACTAGTGTGTGCGGAGGGGTGGTGTGGGGCAAGGAGGAAGAGATCTTTCACCATGGGGGTTTGGGAAGGGCTCTTACTTTTTAAGGTTTTGTTCCGATGTGTTACTTTCACTAACTTTAAAAACTGGAGGGCATAATCAAATTACTTCAAAGTCTCTGAACGCCTTGACTTAGCACTCTAAAAGAAAAGTCCGCTGTTGGGCATTTTAAAGCACTTCCACCAGCATTTTCTCAATCAGCTCTGCAATCATCACACGATGTAGACAGCACATTTCTTTTCTCCTGAGGACATACATAAAGAAAATAAAGCATCTCCGATGGTTACCCAAGGGCCGGATGCCAGTAGGGAAGAGCAGTGAGCACCTATCCCCCTCCTTCAGGTACCTGTGACCCTACCCACACACACATACACGGGGGAGGGGGGAGAGGGAGGGAGAGAGAGGGAGAGAGCATCCTTCTCTAGGCTCAGCTCAATGAAACCTGCTCCTATTTAAGAAGTTTCCCAGCAAGCAGCAGGCCCCTTCTCCCTACTGAAGCCAGATCATTCTATTTTTACTCTATGTCTCTGAATGGCTCAATTCCAAGCTTAGCAGTGAACTGGGTGCCAGACTCCTTGGCAACATCCCTCCTTTGGAGCACTGCTCTGCTCTGTGCAGGGAACAGCATGGTCACTGCCATCTGCATACCCGTGGTCCTCACATCGATGGCAGGGAGGGATAGCCTTCCAACCATCTTGGGCATGCCCAGAATGCACATAAGAACCTGTGAGCACCCTGTAAAACTCCAACATATGGAGCACAAACAGAGGGAGAACACGGATGGCCCTTCCTAATAACCCTTAAATGTAGTATGTGGCATTGATGAATCCCTAGGCCTTTGGAGCCACCTGACTTCATAGTTAATCCTCACCATGTGGTTTCATAGTCATGGTTTAGACTCAGTTGGAGCTACTAAACCAAACCATCATTCGCCAGTAACTTAACATTAATTGCTCACAAACCTGGTGGCCCAGAAGATCAAGATCAAGGTGGCTCAAATCTGGTGTCTTGGGGGGGAGGGGTCTCCAGACTTACAGAGTGCCGACTTCCTCTCTGTGCCGTCAAATGGCCAGGAGAGATCATCTCTTATGAATGTTCCAATCTCATCATGAGCATTGTATAATCAATCACAAGTGCTTCCTGGTGACTTAATTCATTCTCTAGGGACTGAGAGGGATGGGTGACATTCAGCCCACAGCAGACAAAGCTGTTGGGGAGGCTGGCAAGGCTGGGTGGCTCCCAGTGTTCTGGAGTTTGATTTCCTGGAACAGTCAACTTGAGAATTGACTCGGAGGATGGGGTGCTCAATTCCTTGTCCCTTTCTCATGCTGCTGTGCTGGGGGACAGGGAGATGGGGCCTGACACACATCTATCTTTCTGTGGACTCCCGTCAGGGGCATCTAGGGTGAGTCCCATCCCGTTCTCCCTAAGGGCAGGCCATGGCAGCTGGTCGATGGTCGTGGGTGGTGGGGTGGGGCACATGTCACCAGCTGGCCTTGGATGAGCTTTTGCCCCAGACGAAAAAAGAGTATTGTTGTTTTTCCTGACATGAACTCTACCTGAGCAGTTTTGAAGCTTCAGAGAATGAAAGTAGGTAAGTACCACCTGTGTCTTTGGGTGCCTAACAAAACAAGCCCTGGAGTTTGGGACCCATGCACCTTTCTTCTATGAAATGTGTAATATAAACATCGAATACCTGTAGATAAAAAGTGTATTTGCACAGAGCAGAGGCAGCACTCGGCACTCAGGTGGCAGAGACAGGTGAATCTCTGTAAATTCAAGGACAGCCTGGTCTACAGGGCAAGTTCCAGGACAGGTTCCAAAGCTACAGAGAAACCAGTCTCAAAAAAACAAAAAAAAATGACCAAAAAAGTGTATTTGTTCGAGGCCAACCTGATCTACAGAGTGAATTCCAGGATAGTCAAGGCTGCACAGAAAGACTGTCTTGAAAAACAAACTGTGTGTGTATGTGTGGGCGCGCGCGCAAGCGTGTGTGTGTGGGGGGATATGGAAGCCAGACATTGATGCTGATGTCTGCTTTTCTCTCCATCTTATGATTGGAGGCAGGGTCTCTCACTGATTTGACCCATTTGGCTGGGCACTCCCCCTCTTTTACAGAGCTGCTGAGGACTCAAGCCCAGGCCATGGGGGTCACCCAGCCAGCCCTCTACCCATGGAGCCATTTCCCCAGCCCCAAGAATGTTTCTTATAGGATGTGGCCCCCTTAGAAATAAGCTGGATACTGTGTGATTCGCTGAGTAACTACTCACCCTAGACTTTTCGGGGTTGTTTTTTGTATTTCATAATTTAGTATCTGCTACATTCACAGACGTGTGAGGGAAGGATGAGGATGAGTTCAGACTGACTCTTCCCACCAGCACCAGCCTGCTGGTGATCACTGTGTGTGCCTCTCCCGGTCCTTCAACCCCATTGCAGAAGCATTACCTGCCTGGATCTGATGTTTATGACTCCATGAACTGCCACCTGCTCCTGCCATGGTGGAGCTCACTGGGTAGGAAGCTCACTGGCCCAGCATGGGGAAGATGCTGTTGAGCTAGGGAACAAAGCCATTTTCCCATTAAGACAGTGTCAGGAGGGAACTGATATTGGAGAACCCTCTGAGATGCCTGTAGTTAAGAGAAAAGAGCAGGACAAAAGGCAGAGGTAGCTCTGTTTACTACAGTAATCAAGTATTGACCTGTTACCTAACCATCAACAGCAGTCAATCAACAACTATGCCTCCAGGACATCTGTGACTTGGCTCCTTTCAGGGAATTAAAGGGGACAGCTGATCACAAGGTCACCTGGTGCTTCCGGGTAGCACGCCCCGACTGGGAAAGCTGGAAATGGAGGACATTGAGACTCAGACAGTTGTAAAGAATGGCTCTGACATTATCAAAAACCCAAACCAAGCCAGGCAGTGGTGCACACCTTTAATCCCGGCACCAGGATATGGTGGCACATACCTGTATTCCTGGCACTCAAGAGGCCGAGGCAGGAAGAGTCAGAGTTTTAGGCCAGTCTCGGCTAACCAAACACTGTCTCACAAAACAACAACAACAAAAAAGACAGAATCAGTGTTGGTGAGGATGCTATGGAGAGACCCCTTTTCTTGACTATAAGTCAATGAGAATGAATGTAAATCAGCACAAACATTATGGAAACAATAAAGAGGAGCCCCAAAACATGAAAAATAGAGGACTGGAGAGATGGCTCAGAGGTTAAGAGCAAAGGTTGTGCTTCCAGAGGTCCTGAGTTCAATTCCCAGCAACCACATGGTGGCTCACAACCATTTGTAATGAGATCTGGTGCCCTCTTCTGGCCTGCAGGTATACATGCAGGCAAAACACTGTATACACAATAAATAAATCTTAAGATAGAACTGCCTTGTGAAGTATCAATCTCACTGCTGGGTGTATGTCCAAAGGAAGTGAGTTCACCGTGCTGGGGAGATGCACACATGCCTGCAATTACTGTGGTGCTATTCTCAGTGACTGGGAATGAACAAGCCTGGAGGAACATGAGCCGATGAGTGGGTACAGAAAACATGTCACATACATACCGCACAATGCTATTCCTACATGAAAACATTCTTAATCCTGCTGAGAGCAACACCATGAACAGAGAGGACAGTGTGACCTCACTCACATGGGGGTGGAGGTCTGATGCAGAAACTGGGAGCAGACAGTGGTCATCAGGGGCCAGGTCAAGTGTTCAGCTGCATGGCAGGGTGTCTAAGTTCAACAATAACGTAGGCCAGAAGAAAGGGTTTTGGATGTTCTCGTCATAAAGAAAGGATAAATGTTTACAGTGTGTATGCTGTGGCCATCCTGATACGACCATCATGCAACATGACGCAGGACCATGGCACACACGTATAGTGACCAATTGTTACACAGCTTCCTTAAAAATAAGGACCTGAAGCTTGCCAATGGGGACAAGTTTGCCAATGTCAGTATTCTTTGTCCTCTGCATCCTCATTACAGGAGGTCCAAGTGGATGAATACAGACCGGGGGGGGGGGGGGGGGGGAGGAAGTCATTGTTGCTTGATGTCATGAAGGGTCATAAAAGAAGAGCCTGAACCCCACTGTGTCTAGGCCTAGGATCCCAGAGACAGAAATACTTCATCTTAGAGGACACGACAAGTAGTGGTTGAAGGCCCACTATTGACTGGGGCTTAGACCCTAGAGAAAAGCAGCCAGAAAAAAGATTAAATATTGAGCTCTGTGTCATGGGGGGGGGGGCGACACTTCATTATGTTATCAACAACTCGGCAGGAGCAACCCCACATAGGTTATAATAACTCTTTTCTTAACCCAAAGCTCAAAGCAACAAATCTCTGGTCTCTGTCAGCGGGGGTAACCTTGGGAAGGTCATTTTACCTTATCTCTGGGCTTATCTTTGCCTCCCGCTGGGGGTGCTCACAGGATAGGGCCCAGCCCATGCTTGCAGAGGTATCAGGAAGTGCAGAAGCCGAGCTGGTTGCTGCTCCAGGCATCTAGGTAGGTACTGTAGTGTGAGCCAGACAACCCCTCATCCTAGGTTAGTCTTGGTCTTCATCCACGACGGAGACAACCCTGCAAGGCTGCAAACTATATCCCAGAAGTGTCTGGGGATACAAGCCAGCCCCTGAGGGGCCTGAAGGCTTGGCACATGCCCTGCTCTGCGGACTTGGCTTCTGGCCTTTGCTGCCTCACTGTGAACTTCACCCTCTACAGACAACAGTCCAAACCTGCTTCCCAGGAGGGAACAAAACCCAGAACATGACTGGCTGGCTGCACACACCACAGTCAGTGTGTGCAAGCCCAGCCTGGTATCTGCACTGTCCAGGGCTGCACGGGCACTGCTGTGATGAAAGCTGGCCATATTTGCAGGGATGGAGGAGAAGAGTGGTGCCCATTTTCCAAAAGCAAACTGGACTCAAAGGTAAAGGAAAACCATGAAGGACCACACAGGCTAAAATATTCAGTTCTAGGGGCCATGTGAGAACTGGGGCCTTCCCACCCCTACTGTTCCTTCAGTGCAGCCTGGCTACTGCTCTGCTGCAGACTCAGAAGGATGCACGAAGGACATGGAGGCTGAGATAGCTGGGGAGATGGGCCTGGATTACTAGGTAGGTCTGTTGCAATCACAGAGACAGACAGGAGAGAAGGTGCTTGCTCCCCTGATGTCGGAGGGCTTGGAAGAGACAATGCGGTCACAAGTCAAGAAATGGACGTGCACCCTAAAAGCCTTAAGAAGGAGCTAGTCATGCTGACTTGACTACAACTCACTTTGGACTTTTGACCTTCAAAGGCTTTGTAAGAAAAAAACTTCATTGTGTGTTGCCTTAAGTTGCTGTCTGGGGAAGCTCATTAAAGCAGAATTAGGACCGAGTCCAGGATGAGCCCTTCAGTACTGTCACCTGTCAAAACCTGCCTAGTCTTTATACCACTGCTGTGGAGTCAAAGTCCTTCACCCTTGTGGGCACAGGACAGACATGATGCGGCTGTCGGAAGTTGGGTCTTTACCTGATCACACGGCTTTGCATGTAGCAGACCTCCGGAGTGTTGCTCACAGTCAGAGTTCTATCAATGGACGTATGAGTCCTCTGTATCCTCAGAACGAATCACGTGCATAACCTGTGATTTAAGGTCCTCTGCAAGGGAACAGAGTGTTTCCAGGGGTCTGCATGATCGTGCCCTGGGAAACTCTAAAAGCAGAGCAACCCATCTCATGCGTGATCAACTACTCTTCTAGAACGCAGCTTTCTCCGTGGTGTTCCTGCCAAGCAGTGTCTCACCATCTGCTTGAATGCCTTAAGCAATGGGATGCGTCACTGTCTGCGGACTGGTACCAAGGGCACTACTGCGGTTTGGATATGGCTCGTTCCCAACGGAAAGTCACGCTTGAGTTTAACCATGGTGAGGGGTAAAAAGTGGAGACTAAACCCAACTGTGATGTTTTACAGTGAGGTGTTTGGGAGGTGGTTAGGAGCAAGTCACTGGGGTGAAGCCCCTCCTGATTTGGGATTTCTCTCTGTATGCTGTGAATATGTTTTATTACCATTTGTTAATAAAGAATCTGCTTTGGGCCTATGGCAGTGCAGAATAGAGCAAGGCAGGAATTCCAAGTAGAGAGATAGGAGAAAAGAAGGTGGAGTCAGGGAGAAGCCATATAGCAGCCAAAGGAGACAGATGCCCCAAACCTTGCCAATAAACCACAAGCCTCATGGTAATATACAAAATCATAAAAATGGATTAATTTAAGATGTAAGAGTTAGATTAAAATACACTTAATCTATTGGCCAAACAGTACTGTAATTAATATAGTTTTATGTGATTATTTCTGGTATGGGCTGCCAAAAATCGAACGAGCAGCCTCTACCTACACCCTCCCATGACTGACTGGTTGATACATAAAAAGAAAGAATCCCAAGGCATATATGCACATACGTACCTCTAGGTATGTGCCAGGAGGAGTGCTATCAGATGTGGGCAGTAGACCTTGCGTCTGCAGGAAGGGCTGAGCTGAAACCTCTTTGTAGCTAACACTTACCGTGACAGCACCTTCCCTACAGCAGAGGACAGACAGACTAGCACACATGGTTAAGTCCATCCTTAAAGAGGCAAACTTTCAACCCCTCACCAGCTGCAGCACTTGGGAGAATGAGCCCTGCACCTCACCTGGGCAGAGCTGACCCTGTAGATAGGGGCACAGGTTAGCCAGCCCTGAGGGCATGAGAGGGGTATAGCTGCCACTCTCTCCGTTTGTGATGTGGTGGTGGGGGCGAGGGAAAGATGCTTTCCTCCCTTGCTCCTACTGCCTCCAGATGTTGAGGGAACTGACCTCCCCCTTACAAGCTGCAACACTCAGGAAATCAAGCCCTGCACCTTATCTGAGCATGAGAGGTCTGGACCCACCCCTTATCTGTCATATGGGTGGGGAAGGGATGTTCTCCGCCCCACCCCCACCTCCCTATGCCTGAGGCAGGTGGAGAGCTGCTCTGCCCCTCACCATCTGCAATACTCTAGGGAGAGCAGGCCCTGCACCTAAACTGGGCAGCCGAGTAGAGCCAACCCTGTTGGCAGAGGTGTGGGTGAGCCAGCCCCAAAGTTGTGAGCATGGGAGAGCTGTCCACACTACTCAGCTGTCATACGCAATGTAGGGGGGAGAGAAGTCTCCTTTTACCCCTCAACCCTTACCACCTGTGATCCCCCGCCCCCTTACCAGCTGCAACACTCAAGAAAGGGAGCCCTACAGTAGAACTATCCCTGTTGGTAAAGGCACAACTGAGCTGGCCCTAATTATAAGAGTGGGACATCTGGCCACACTGCCCTCATCTGCCATGCGGTGGTGAGGGCAAGGGAAAGATGCCCTCCCCACCTTTGTACTTGGCCAGCAAACTGCCCATCCGCCTTCCCAGAGGCAGCACTCAGGAAAGTGGACCCTGCCCATTGCCTACGCAGCACAGCAGAGCTGACTGAAAGTATAGGTGGGACTTCTGGGAAGAAGAAACATGCATCGCTAGCTGGACACAGTGAAAGGCAAAAAAATTACGAGTCACATGGTAACACATAGATGAATAGAAACAGGTTAATTTAAAATTATACGAGCTAGTGGGACAAGCTGGGCTTTCATAAATAAGAAGTCTCCGTGTCATTTTCTGTGAGCTGCAGGCCCAAAGAAAAATCCATCTAGACTTGACCCTATTGTCGGGGGTATGAGTGAACTGGCCCAGCCCCTCATCTGCCATATGGTGGCGTAGGTGGGGAAAGAAATGCACCTTCATCACCCCTTGCCACCTGGGCCTGTGAGAGGTGGGAGAGCTGGCCTTGACCCTCCAGTACCAGCACTCAGGAGAATGGCCACCTCTACCTCACAGTAACACAGTAGGGCCAGCCCTGATGGCTCAAGTGTGGGAGAGCTAATCCTGAGGGCATGAAAGCAGGAGAACTGGCCCTGCCCCCTGCTCATTGCTGCAAGGGGTGAGCTAGTCAGGGAAATGCAGAAGAGCTCAACGGGGAGAGCTGGTGAGCTGACCAACCCTTCCAACCACCCAGGCCCAAAAGCAGGGTTATGAGTTGGCATTACCCCAATATCCACCCTGTGACCTGCAGGAGCACATGAAGGGGCTGGTCCTGCAGACCCAAAACTGCAGGACCTCCATGACACAGGGCAACAGGATATCTAATAAGAGTCCCAGTGAGGGCTCAGCATTGATGGTGTGGCAGGACCTCAGTTCCCAAAATAGACCAATGACTCTACAATGAATACTTTCAAGATATCTGGACATAAGGGTATATGTGTGACCCACTGTGCCACACTACAGCATCCATGATAGGATTTTTCCTTTTTTTTCTTTTTTTCTCTTAAATTTATTTTAATGGGGGGTGGGGATGTAAGGGCAGAGGGCAGATACGAAGGGATGGAAAAATGTATGGGATGGAGATGTGTGATATAAAAGATACAAAGAATAAAAAAAAAAAACTTTAAGAGAGAGGCCAAATCTGCTCCCTGGGATGATGGTAGCCTGCCACGTTCCCAATCAGACACCACCCTTCCCCTGACCTGAACACAGGCAGATATGGCACACCACCAAACTGTCACAAACTGCAGAGGGGCCTTTCTTTGTCCCAAGGTGACAGACAGGATGTGCTACTTGGATGTCACATGTACTAATGAATTCCACTTTCACATATCAGTAAAAACGGGTGCTTCTTAGAGGATGTGTTTTGTTTCTCTTCTACTACTGGGGCTCCTCAAGGTCTCAGGGGATCTCTGGTTCCTGAGGTGGGCTGTCAAGGCTGCTTCCCCCTTGGAAAGAGCTCTCAGCAATGACGTCATGACTGGCAGGCATTTCCTTTCCCCACACCACTGTTTATGGAAGCAGACCTACCCTGTAGTTACTGCTATCTGCAGAAGTTTCTACACAATAAGGGAACATTGCATAGGAGAGGAACGATGTCGTCATCCTGAGGCAAGACTCCGAGAACGGGCTGCAAAGTATCTTGTTCCAACACAGGCTTCAAGAGGAGTGCTTGTGGGGTGCACACCTTTAATCCCAGCACTTGGGAGGCAGAGGCAAGTGGATCTCTGTGAGTTCGAGGCCAGCCTTGTGTACAGAGCAAATTCCAGGACAGGCTCCAAAGCTACAGAGAAACCCTATCTCGAAAAACCTAACAGGGTGTTTATATATGGCTGATAATGTGTTTGGGTGCTTTCAGGACACACATGTCCTGATCTTAGAAACCAGTGTTTACCAGGAAGTGACTACAGAGTCAGTGTAGCTTCAGGAAAGCCATCTTCAACTGAAATGCCTTCTTTGGTTTTTAAAATTTCTTAGTGGGTTTCACTTACAGGTGCAGATTGAAATGGCATACAGCATGGATGTCACTCTGGACGAGGGCTGAGGATGTGAGCCTCAACTATATCCCCTTAACCCACATGCTACTGTTAGAGACCAGGAGGCAGACCCAGTCACTCATCTGACCCTGCTAGCTGTTACTTCCCATTGCTGGCATCCAGGAGTAACCATGGACAGTTAAAGATCACAGGGCACTTGGCCTCTGGTGTTACACCAAAACTTTTTTCTCTTCCCCAGGCAGTGAACTTTGGCTTGTGACCAACCACATAACTTCTGTGGCTAAAGACAGGCATTTTCTAGAATCTTAGACAAAGGGTGGCTGCATCCAGGGAAAGCATACATGCTTATGGGAGCATTATAGTTTGAGTTGGAAGCATGCTCTGTGTCTATGTAACAGAACCAAGTCTTTAGATCATGATGATGTGTCCATCAGAGGCACAGCAGGAATCAGGCTCCCTCTCCTCTTCCACCTCATGGAGAGGCAAATGGCTTTGTTTCACCACCCGCCCCTCTTGCTTTGATACACTGCCTGGCCACAGGCTTACAGCTAAGGAGCCAGATGGTTAAGGAAGAGTCCTTGAAACCATGAGCCAGAAGACTCCCTTCTTCTTGGGCTTCATTAACCCATTTGCTACAATGACAACAGAAAGGATGCTGGAGGACACAGAACCCTCTGGGGACATGGGCATCACATCCTCCTGTGTCCTTTCTGCTGACTGTGAGGAAGAGGAGGGAATATTAGTGAACTCAAAGAAGAGACTCCTCTGTCCCCAGAGAGCTTGTGCAAAGCCCCAGCTAAGGTTCTGCACCTCAACTCAGTGGCTGGAGTTTCTCCAGATTTTAACTTCTGTCGCTCTCCCAGAGTCTCTGTGGACCACACCCCTCAAGTGTGTCGTCACCTAGGCAAATAAAATAATGAATCATAAATTTTATTTCAAAATGTAAACGTCACTAAACATGCATACATGTTAAAACAATAAAATTTACAATTTCATTAATTTTTTTCTTTTGCATAGGACATTACAATATAGAATCTATGCCTTACAAAATACATAACAAAGTTTTATCCGAGCAAGCCAAGGCCAGATTGGGAACTATACAACTGTAATACTTCACTGTAGTGATCCAGGAAAGACGGAACATGGCCTTTGGAAGCATGTTGGGAGCTAGGGTCGTCTTTAAAAAAAAAAAAAGTAGTTCCTATAGAAAAGAAAATCTGGAACTTGATGGAAATGGCCTTGGACTCTTGGATTTTGCCTTGGGGTTTTGGCAAAGGATCCCACAGAAGTTCCACCGATGGCTTTGCAAGGGAAGCAGACACCTGGGCCTAGCCAACAAAACCGCATCAGAGATTTCCAGTCACCAAGGAGGATAGGGCTCTGATGCCACAATGCACCAGGCACCCCGGGGCCTCTCCAGTATGCAAGGGAAAACAGAGAGGTCCTTCCACTCACATACCAGGGCAGTCCTCCTAATTCAGGTCTGACACTGGAGAGATGATCAGGCAGCGTCTGAGAAGCGCCCCGGCAGCTCGTGGGGAAGGGCTACTCTGAAGTCTAGGCTCTCAGTTCCGACTAGGGCAGCCAGGCCCACAGGTGATCAGCTCACAGGCTGACCTTGTTAATGAGAACCGAGCGGCCCCCCCGCGGAGCTCTAGAGAAACAGCAGGGAGAAACCCCGCCCCGATGCCTGACCTACGTTTCCTGCCCAGTCCCAGGGATGTGGGTGGGGGAGGTGTCTTCTTTGCCATCCTGTTTGTTTCTAAACAAAGTAGTGAAGTTTTAAAGCTGTGTGAGATTGGGGGTGGGGGCAGGGGAGCTGGGCTGGGCTAGAGAGTTCCAAGACAAAGTCCACTCACCCTGGGGGGGGGGGCGTCAACAGAAACCAAGCAAGCCTCCTTTCCTGGTAGACTGGGGCCTCCAGGCCAGTTCTGCTCCTTTCACTGGAGGTCAGTTGGTCAGCAGAGGAAGGGCCTCTCCCTAAGCAATGCTCAGGCCTGTATCAGTAGTTTAGCTGGATTGAGCATCCACGTTTGGGTACAAAATTCTCTGGAATGTGTCCAGGACAAACCTTCAAAGACTCAGAATCAGGAAAATTAGTCAGAGGACCTGGCTCTTCCTAGTGCCATCCTGATTTCAAAACAGTGAGTCCACATCTGGATTTTAGCTTTGAAAGACATGGCCACCAGGACTCACATAGTAAACTTTGGACAGCAAAAAAAATGTGGGTGACTTAAACGTCAAACTAGAAAGCCTTGTAAACAAAGCCAGAGCCAGGAGTGAGAAAGGAGGCCAAGCTATTGCTCAGATTTGCCTTACATGGGAGGTGCCCCTGCTTGGTGGAGACCCCAGATGAAGCCTCTAGGAAATGCTGTGACCTTGTGCATGTCAGAGCACCTGCTTCTGGCTAGAAAAGGGCCAGCCTCCTGGACAGGAAGTCTTGAAAGGTAATCCCTCTGTTCTGCCACATTTCCCTTGGAACCACAGAATGTCATCTTCCCTCTTCCCCACATCTAAACACCTTTCACCAGGGACACCAGGGTGCACGCTGGTGAATCCTGTGCCTGTCCCAGTGCTGGCCTCAGAACGAAGTTGAGATGGGATGGGCTGGAAGTGGGGACTTTGCACCTGGGGTCCTGTGGGTAGGGGATATGGCAGGATACAAGTCGGGCCACACTCCCATCAAGGGCATCATTGTCCATCCCTACATAGCACCCATCAAGAGAGAACCTAGGGCCCTCTTTGGAAAAGGGCTGTTTTCTGTATGGCTGTAGGATTCAGTAGGCATTTGGGGAACAGACAATGACCCCCTAATATGGCTGATGCAAAGAGGGACGTTTTCATTTGGGACATGAGCTAAATAAACTCCAGCCCCCTGATGGCTGAAGTCTAGAATTCCTTTTAGACACTGCTACAGGGAACTCTCCCTTCCTTCACTCAGGCACTTTCTCGTGGGATCTCTGCCTCCTGTCCCTAAAAAAGGATTTGACTTTCCAGTATTATTTCTGGGCACCCTATAGGTTTCTCAGTCAAACTGAAACCGGAAAGTATGGCCATAACTGCAAAAACTCAAAGTCCCCGCACCAGACCCAGGCTGGGAAGACTCTGCTGTACCTTAGAAGGAATCCCTAGTTTATGACAAGATGGGAACCTAATGAGAACCCACTGGAAATGAGTCTAATCATGTTCTACCCCTCATCCCACCCGTTGATGCGATGAACTGAAGCCCCGGATGATACAGGGGGGTCCATGAGGGTTGCCTTGGCCCCATGCTGAAGGACCACACCCTGCCATTAAAGGAGAACCACTTTGGGAATGAAGACACGTTCATTTGCCAAAAATAGCCAACGCCTGCATATTTCTGTTTTAAGGCAACGTTACCCTTCCATCCATCAGATGGAACAGCCCTGGGTCATTCAGAGGAAAAATTAAATTAAGTGCTCTTTGGAAACAGCCTACGCCCGCTTTCCCTCCCCCACCCCCCAACCCACTCTACAACAAACCAGCTCTTTCTTTTATTCCAAGATGATGGGGCTTAGAGTCCTTTTTACCCTTCCTAAGTGCAGACAGTGGCCGAGATAGAAAGCCTCCTTCTGTGACTCTGCAGGTAGATCACAAGGAAGCAGCTGGCTCTTCCCAAGGAGAGGCCTTGGCTGGCTTTTGGGACACACTGCTACATCTCTCTGTCTTCAGAACCATAGATGTAGGTGCACCAAAGGACTTTGGAATAAAATTCCTGAATCTGGAATGTGAATTCCTGAGACATGAAATGTGTTCAGAGTGTGGCGTTCTCTGCCTCACACAAATGACTTTGGGAGGGACTACACTTTGGAACTCAGCACGAAGATCGCCACACCCCAAGCACCCAGGGTTCCCTTCAGTCAAGGTCCCAGCCAAGCATTCTCCTCCCCAGATGAAATGCAAGCAGAGCTGGCGATAGCTTTGCACTGGACCAGAACAGGGACCATCCCCCAACCACCATGCCTGCTTTTGGCAGCAACGATGCCACAGCCCAACTCAGCACCTACTGTGCTCCAGAAGCCACCATATGCCATTAGCCTCTCAAAGCTGACACAGGTAGTCAGAAAGCGGTGCCCCAGGTCTACATGGTAGCCACACGACGATATTCAGAAACTGCAGACCTGGCTGGGCATGGTCTCTGGGTTTTTCCTCTGTTGCCCCCCTACACTGTGTAAGGGCTGGGGTGGAGGCAGAATGACCACAACCAAGGCACTCTGGGCCCAGGAAGCCCATCTATGGCCCTCTGAGTCACAAGGGCTGATCCTCCATATCAAAATGAAGAGAGGTCTCTGTAAGACACCCCAAATCCATCCCAAACCCACCCAACCAATACATACACGCATGCACGCGCACACGTGCACACACACACAGACACACGCACACACATATACATATATATCCGATCAGATCTGGGACCAATGTTCTTAGGCCCCAGCTCTTGGGTGAAGGGGAGGAAATGCCTGGGCCTCTGCACGGTGGGAGCAGATGGACCCTCCATGGATCTGCAGATGAACAACCAGAACAGGGTCTTGCCAAGGAGGCCCAGCACCTGAATCCAATGCAGCAGCCCAGGTCTGGGCTCCAGGAGAAACAGGTCAGGCCTGGTTTCTACTCCAGCTGTTTTCCCAGCAGTCCCCTCCCCAACCCTGCCCTGCAGATGGGTGTGGCTTGGGTCCTCCCAGGCAGGGCAGGCAGAAACAGGAGGGAAAGTGGGGAGTGCAACAGGGTGGAACTGGGCACTCTGGGTTCTGAGAAGGTGATTCCCACAAATGTCATGTGGTGTCTCCCAGAGAAGCAGAATCCTTGTTTCTCCAGCATCATGCCTGTAGCATCTGCTGCGCTGCTCCGAGGAGTTCCAACTGAGACTGTCTTTGCCACCAGCAGTCTCTGCGGGATGTGTGAGTGCTGCCACAGGCAGGGCCACACACACAGACTGAAGAGGCAAAGGCACCTCCACAGTGGCCCAGGGCACGAGAGCTTGGGAAAATTGGATGAAACAACACCAATTTTGGGGGAGCAGTTTCAGCACAACATGCTCAGGGCACTATTTCCCAGTCTGAGAACATGGTGTGATGGTGAGGGGTCCCAGGTGCCTTCTGTAGGGCAGGCAGGGCCCAGGCCGCCTCCCTGGGCTGTAGGCAGCAACACTGTGCCAATCCAGGAGGAGTTTGCATCTGGCCTCCATTTTTCTGAGGATTTCTGGAGGCAAAAAGCCAAGCAGGTAGGCCGGCGGGACCGCCTCAGAAGGCAAATGTCCTTCTCCACAGTTCCACAGGCAAGCGCTCCCACGGTCTGTCATGGCTTCCCGCATCCCTGTGAGGTGGTCAGTCCCTCAGACCCGCCTGTTCTCTCAGCCAGGCCAAGGGGCAGAGGTGCCACTTAGTGGTAGCAGGAAGGGGGCACGGGCCTTTCAGGGTCGGCTGCAGAATCACAATGTCGGTGGCCACATCTATTCCCAGCTGGCCTGTTCTGCCCCAGTGTGATTCCCAACCTCACAGAAAACTCCAGAGTGCAAATCTATGTACAGAGTAAGGCGGCAGAAAGGCGTGCCCTCACTGACCTCATGGACCGCGTCCATCCCTGAGAAAGGGGGTTTCAACACCGCTGAATCTCAACTTCGTGGATAGCTCTATTGTGCAATTTGTGGGTCGTGTATATATTTTTTTTTGAAAAAGCAATTTTTTTGTTAAAAATTGACACCTGAGGTGAAGAAAAGTGTTTTGCTGTGGACTTCTCAAGTTCACTCAGCTTTCCTATGATCAAGGGGGCGGGGCGCGGTCCGGGCGCAGGCGCTCAGGGCGAGCTGGCCGGGCTGATGGTGGGGCTGCTGGCATCGGAGCGGCTGTAGTCGCTGAGCGAGCCCGTCCGCGAGCCCCCACCGCGCCGCTGCAGCATGCCCGGGTGGAAGTTGGCATGGCGACGTGCGTGTTTCGTCAGGTGGTCGCTCCGCATGAAGCGCTTCTCGCAGATGGGGCAGCTGAACTTCTTCTCGCCTGTGTGCGTGCGGTAGTGCCGCGCCAGCTCATCCGAGCGTGCGAACTTCTTGTTGCACTCCTGCCAGCTGCAAGCGAAGGGCCTCTCACCTGTGGGAGACAGGGGCAGAGGTTTTAAGTCTCGGCCACGCCCTACCATCTAGTCAGGCCACTGCCTCTCACCACCCTCAAGGCCCATTTTCCCATCCTGTGGACAAGCTCTCAGCCCACACCTGAGGTGCAAGCAGATGCCAGGGCTGAGGAAGAAACACAACACGGCCGACTAGGCAGTGGAGCTCAGACAAGGGAAAGCATTCCATCAACACTCCCAGGCAGGGAGTAGGAAGGGGGTACATCTTGTCTAGCAAGAGGGGGTCAGAGAGACCATTACCCAATGTCTGCCAGTCCACTGTACCTGCTTTGACAGGGGGTCCTAAAGCAGGCCTGGCATGCAGCAGAGACTTCAAAAGGCTCCTGCAGACTCAGGCAGGATGGCACACAAAGGTGATGGCTCAGAACAAAGGTGGGGGGGCTAGGCAAGTGTGGAGAAAGCAGAGCACTGTGCATCTCAGGGGTAGTGTGGATTCAGTCTGGACCCCAATCTACTTTTTGCTCAGATCAAGACGCTAGCTACCCAAACTCTACAGATAGAGAAGCAGGGGAGAGGGAGAGAGTGGAAGAGAGGGAAAGGAGAGAGAGACAGACCAAGAGACCAGCTACTTGGGAAGAAGCCTTTGGTGGCACCCCAGAATGAACCCTATCTGTATTGGGGGAGCCACAGAGCTGCCTTTTGTGCTTCCTTGTCCTACAGAGCCTCTCAGGAAGATTCCCAGCCTTTGAAGTTGCCCCCACCAAGTCTAACAAAGGAAATCCACGAGGCCCATCCATCCACCTCAATTATAAACAGATACCTGGGGCCACCTGACAGCCAATGAGAAGGGGAGAGCAACAAAGCTACCAGCTCCAGAGGAAAGGAGAGAAGACGGGAAACAAAAGAACATTAACCTAAAATTTCTCACTAGTATTCAAAACAATCTGAGATATGAGGGATGCCCAGAGCAAACAACATCATGGGAAGCAAGTTCAGAAAACAAAGCACTGAGAAATTAGAGATAGTCTTGATTCAATAATAATTCCCAAAAGCTACAAATACAAAGAACTATCCTGAAAAACAAAACAAAAACCCCAATTCTAGAAAATTCGTGACTGCAGCAGTGTTCCATCCCCCAGCACTATGGAGACAAGGCCTGGCTTCCCTCCTCATCCATTTCACAGCAGGGAAAACACGGAGGCAACTCAAAACCATGCAGCCTGGGGCATGGCCACCGGCTGCCCTTGCGTTCTGGTTCAGTTTTCCAGGGCTGTTAGCTTTGCATGCACAGACAGTGGAGGACAAAAAGTTGAAAGGTCCGCAATCAGTACAGGGGCCTTAATCTAAGAAGAGGTACAGACAATCTGCGGTCAGTGTGTGTGGTAGGGCAGGGGCAGGAAGAACAACAGGAGAGCATGCTGGGAAGATCAGGCAGAGGTGTGAGGGAAGTACACAAAAGCAGCCCTTGCTAGGAGAATTTCTGCATAATTACAACAGCGAGTAAAAAAAACTGAGATCTCAATATTTAATAAGTGGTATGCGAGAAACAAGCACCAGGCTTCCATGCCAGAACAAGGCACTTACATGTCGGTCACACTGGACACACTGGAGGGCAGGGGATGGAGAGTTTATATCTCACATACTCCATCCAGCAAAAAGGGGGGGGGCACCAGGAAACCAGGGGTCAAGGGGGAGGCCTGGGGAGGGCCCCAAGGCCTTCAGGGAATAATCCTAGGAAGAAAGCAATTCTGTGCAGAAAGCATGATCAAGATATTAGATATATCTAAGGACACAGAGAAGGCACATTTCTTTTCTTAAGATGATCAACTCCAGGAAATATAGGAGCAATTTGGACACAAGACAACAACAACCAAATTCAAAATGCCAGATGACCTTGTGCGACCAGTGAAGAGCTCAAAGGCTCTAGCTGCTTTTCGTCCGTAAAATGACTTTCCCAGTGACCCCATGGAAAGGCAGAAGTAAATGCAACCTCAGCACAGGCCTCAGTGGGTCAGCCTAACAGTACCAGTCACATGAAGCCAGTGCTGGATTTCAGCACAGCGCAGAGACAGGCGTCACAGACAAAGCGTGGCTTTCTTTTTTTGTTTTTTTGTTTTTTTGAGACAGGGTTTCTCTGTGGCTTTGGAGCCTGCACTGGAACTAGCTCTTGTAGACCAGGCTGGTCTCGAACTCACAAAGATCCGCCTGCCTCTGCCTCCCAAGTGCTGGGATTAAAGACGTGTGCCACCACCGCCCGGCTCAAAGTGTGGCTTTCGAGGAAAGGTAGAAAGATACACAGGGATTTAAATAATATAATAATTAAAATTATATCTCTATCAGTTCAGGAGGAGGTGGGTATAAGGGTAGGAGTGAGATGAATTCTTAAACAGCATGAAAACAGATTTGAGAAATTAAGAAATAAATATACATTATATAACACAGACATACATGATACACACACACACACACACACACACATATATATATATATATATATATATTTTATTAAACAGTACCCATCAGGACAACTAAAATCAGATCAGGGAACAGTGCTGAATTGAACACAGTTCAGTACGCCCTTCTGTGTTGCAGACTTCACTCTAAAGGTGAAGGTGTTTGCTTGATCAAACATAATGACCTATGTTCTATCCCCAGGACCCAGACATTGGAGGGAGAGAACCAGTTCCCAAGTTATCTTCAGCTCTTTACACACGCCATGCCATTCACGTACTACCACACCCCAAATTTAAAAAAATGTCTAAATACAATTTTAAAAATATCTAACCCAACCACAGTCAAAGAGATGGTAATGCTGAATATACTAACTGGTTCCGGGAAGAGGAGCTTGTCAACAAAAAAGTGAGAAGTGAGTCAGTCACATGCTAACTCTATTCTCGGCTATTCACAGGGCCTGTTAATCAGCAGCAGGTGTCCGGAGTCACCTGTATCAGGTCATATCCAGTTCTGACACCAGACAAGCTCCAAACTGCTTGCAGCAGGAGGAGCAATGAAAAGACACAGCCAACCCCTAATCCCCAGAATCCGTGAAGCAGCCCAATTTAGAAGGGGAAAGGGGTCTTTGTGGATATAATTAGGATAAAAATCTTGAGATGAAGCCACAAATTACAAGAAGGAAGTAAAGGGGTAACGGTGCTAAGGGACCAAGACAATCCATCTACAAGCTCTCAATTGCCAGCTCCAGCACGGGATGAGAGGAGAGAAGCAAGAAAATAGGAGCTCTCTTGGAGCCTCCAGGGAAGAGCCACCCCTGCCAGCATCTTGCTCTGGGATTTCTGGTTTCATTTAGAAACTGAAAAGTAAATTTCAGCTGTTTTTAGCTATCCACTTGATGGATACAGGAAGCAAACACGCTGTCCTGTTCTCACATAGGGCCCACATGGTGATGCTACAGGCTTTGTACCACCAGCGCTGGAACAGGCCTGGCGTGTTCCAAAGTGTCTGTTCTTATTTGCTATCCCCACTCATGGGGTCTTCTTAGACTGGAGCAGAGGTGGGAGCTGGGTTCAGGGTGGAGACAGAATCCACTGAACTCAGCTTCCCTTGGCTTCCTAATAGGCCCATATCTTTTGTCTTTTTCAGGATCTTTCTGCTTGCGTTCCTGGAAGCTAATGAGACAGGTACTGGGCCAGATAATGGCAGGGCTGCAGAGAAGGGCAGCATCTGAGGAGACCAGCGTCTCGCTGGGGAGGAAAGTGGGAAGGTTTTTCCTACACTTTCACTGAGTACACGCTCAAGGCAGGACCTTCAGGGCATAATCCTCACCCCAAGAGATGCCAGCCTCCCACCTGCTCTCTATTCTTCCATCAGCCTATTTAAAAAAAAAAAAAAAAAAAGTCTATGGGCAGAAGCTCAAGCTACATGCCTAACTCCAGTGGTGATAACCAAGGTTGCCAAAGATACATGCAGGTACTAGTATGTATAATGGAGGCTGAAGGAATGGGGGTGGGGTCACATGACACCCATACTGCAGGACACATCCCTTGCACTATCCCTGTGAGCTCTATGAAGAGCTTCTACGTGTGTGTGTGTGTGTGTGTGTGTGTGTGTGTGAGCCCATGATACTCAATGTATCAGGAAAAACACAACACAGAACCCAAGCACAGTTCCAGCAGCTGCCCAGAGGAGGAGGCCTTCAATTTTCACACAGCCTCTGGAATTTTCCATGGCACTCTGGGAAGAACAAAGGTGGGTAATGTCACTGCATGAACAGTTTTAGCTCACGGTGCCATGAAAGGGCCTCGGGGCCTACAGGTGCCCTCCAGCATCGCTCTGAAAGTCCTGTTCTGGACACTGGACTCAGGGTAGAGTGGCTGGCCTAAAGTATCACAGGGCACACCATACAGACAATCCCAGCACACAGCTGGTGACCCCACCTCCCATCACAGCAAAGGGAGTGGGACGGGCTAAACAACAGCCCCCACTGTCCTGCATCTGCCCTCCTGTGTACAACCAGCCCCCAAGGATAGGGTGTAATCTAACTCAGAAAGGCACTGGCCCTCTCAAGAAGGTAGCCAGAATAGAGAAAGCTGGTCCCTATAGAAAGCTAGTCTTTTTGAGGAATCCCAAAGCGTTCAGGGGACCCCATTCTCAGAAGCTAAAAGGGACCAGGGGACAGGTGCATGGGGAGGTGACTGGAGCCACAGGGCAGGATGGGGGATCAGGCTTTGTGAAGGAAAACGGGGTGGGAGAAAGGGGGCTGGCTGCTGAATATGAGGCACTGTGACTGGGTGGGCAGGGAAGTAAAGGACAGAAAAGTGAAAGAAGACCAACCATTAAAGGGGACTGGGTCAGGGCTAGGCTGTGTTGATGTCACAGGGTTGGGGAAGCTCCTGGGGAGGCACAGGAGCCAGAAGCTATAGGCCAAGTGAAAGTCCTAAGGGGGCTATGGAATAGGGATCCTGCATAGAACAAAGCTGGGATGTGGGGGTGCACTGCGTCTTGGGGATTTAGCTGGAGGTGAGACTGGCCAGGGGTACTTGGCTCGCCAGGAACACAGTTACATAAATGTTCCCTGGCGCCGCCGCGAGGCCGCTACTAGCAGCAAGCAGCACAGGGCACAGGCTGAGCGTGATTGCCTCATCTTATCAGGGAACACAACGTCCCACACGCTCTTGCCCAAGCCGCAGGCCTGGGCGGGAACAGCATGTTCTCTGCGAGGCTGTCCGGAGGAGGGGAAGGGAAGACAGCCGGGCTGAGGCTCTCCTCCCACCAAAGCCCTTACTGGGTTTGGGCGCGCGCTGTCCCGCAGCAGAGACGCACAAGTGCTGCTGGCTTCTCAAAGTGCTCCAGCTCAGAGTCTGAGCTCAGCCCTGCTGGATCCTCCGGTCCAATGGGCATGCTCCCATTACCTAGCACCAACCGGACAGCCACTCACTGCCACTCGCTCCTCCCCACCGCCTGAGTGGGCGACTCCAGGTTCCAGCAGCACCTGCACAAACCACAGTGCCTTTCTGCTTTGTGTGGGCCTCTCAGGAGTAGTAGCATGTGTTTTTAGAGTCTTTTCTGTTGCCCTCCCTAGCCCCATCCTACATGTGCTGAGGACAGGACAGAGCCCTACTGCTTGATCTTGGTTTAGGTTTACTGCCCAAGCCAGCATCCAACTCTTATTGCAGAGGGAGAAGGGAGGGCCTGGGAGTGACGCCCCTCTGACCAGGAGACCCTGCAAAAGCAGATCATCAATATTATGCAGTATCCTAGATTACATGAAGAGCCCTCTGCAGGCTGAAGGAATCTATGTGGTGGTTAGGGAGGCAGGGCAGAACAATCAGAAGCCTTTAAAGAGATCCTACACCTACACCTCACACACTCTGTCTTGGCTACTCCATACCAGAGTGGGCTGTCATTCATCAGTAAATAGCTTTGATCTGTGGTCACTGGCGTGGGGCCACTTCTAGCTTTCAACCTCAAAAATGCCTTGAGATACTCTTCACTCCAAGAAGGCCTGTTTGTTCTCCTAGCAAAGCTCATCACACAGCTAAATATTTGGGATGATCAACTGGAGACCTCAAAGAAAAATTCTGGTACACAGCCTCACTGGGTATGAAGGACTGACTCTGACTAGTGGGTGGACTTCCCTTAAGGGTACCATTTGGTTGCTAGACAGCTAATCTGCAAATGACCTGCCTCCTTCACCCACAGAACAGGTGAGATTACACACCCCAGGAGGAGATCTGGCTAGTGGCAGAGCCAGTCACAGCCAGGACCCAGGACTCCATCTGCATCAGGAGAGATGCACGAATCAAGGAAACTGTCTTCCCTGCCCACATACTGCCGCTGATGCCCCGAGTAGCCATCTTACCTCCTTCTCAGTCACTGTGCGGGGTAGAGAAAGACTGGAGGACACACGCCTGCTTGTACGAGATATTTTTTTATCACCTGGCCCAGGGAGGTGTATGCCTGAGCAAATCGGTGGCATGCAACAGTGGGAGGAGCCAGTGGCTATGGATGTTGCTCTTGCCCCTGACGCGACTTCAGGGCACTCTGGCCGGCTGCTACTGCTGTGGGAACCAATGCCACTGATCGCATCATATCCCTACACTTGATCTTAGCCAAGAGGCTGAAAAGCAGTAAGCGCAGGCACGCACGCCAACCGGATGCTGAGGGAGACTGCTACTCAACCTCAGGCTCCACTATGGACCAATGTGTCTTGACAATCTCTGCAGTGGATGCAGGGATATTTCTTAAAGTTGGTGTTTTACTGGTTGTAATTTGGTATGGGATAATTTGTGTATAAATAAATAAAATGTGTATGGAAAATAAAGTCAGAGAAGCTCTGCGAAGGAACTGCTATGCCTGAAGATATAGCTGTGGCAACTTAATAACTAGCTGCTGGAGTGCGGTAGAAGGGCAGAGCCAGACTCAAACAAAGTGACAACTCGATCAGACATCAAATGCGAGTATTAAAACAATTAAGTGTCTGTAAGGGTTAGCCCCATACTTCATCCATTATGCTAGAATCAGTTCTATGTGGTATCAATACATCACACAGCCCTCCATAAATATACTCAACATTTATATACTAGTTCAAATTTCAAAAGTTAAAAGAAAGCCTAACTTGTCAAAGATTTGACTGTGAAAGATTAAACCATGAATATTCTATGAGCACACTGTTTTATAATACTTGGGCAGAAGTTCTTTATATAAGTCAGAGTCCAGAAGCCATGAAAGTAAAGACTGCTAACTGGACTACACAGAACCTGGCGGACGAAGTCACTCTAAAACAAGAGTAAAAGGGAAATGATAAGCAGGAAAAGATACACATGAAGCTCACCATCTTCAATACTGAGTTCATGAAAACTGGAAGAAAAAGATGGAGAACCACACAGAAGCAGTTCATGGGGAGATTACAGTGGGTCTCTCAAACAACCCCAAACACCCCTCCAACAGGACTTCAAGGCAGAAAGAGTCCACTGAAATATACCTTTTATTCACCAGATGGTCAGGCTACAGGAACACAGCCACAGTGTCCCTCTGCTTACAGAAAGACAACTATGAAAAGCACTTCTCAGGGTGACTTGGGAGACTTGGGAGATTATGAAAGTGGTGGTTGAGACTGCAGCTCTGTCAACCATCACGCTCAAGGTGCTGGGCCGCCCTTACTGTCACATTTTAAAACACTCCGGATCCTCCAGTCCCCCAAGCCTTCCGGTGCCCAGCCTACACAGGCCTGCACACTTAGAAAATGGCATTCACGCCTGACTGATCAGCATAGCTGAAGCCCAGAAATAAAGGGGGTTCTTCAACAGATGTTTGAGTAAACTGTGGAGCATGTACTAAAGAATAACACGAATAAGCCGGTGTTCTTTGTGGAACCTAAGAGTCAGGCTACCAAGTCTCACAGCCTCATGAGGAAAACAAGGCCCAGAACAAACATGAATTGGACAAACAGCACCTGTCTGTCTGTGCAGAAGTGAGAGCAGGTTCTCCTGTGCAGACAGAGGACAGGGAAGGCTGCAAAACTACTTATGCCAAGCCAAGCCCCTCCCCACACCCCCGGAAAATTCCATATGGTCAACTAGAAAATGACGCTAGTCATGGGACTGGCAAGATCATACAGCGGGTAAAAAGCACTTGCCATGCCAGCCTGACAACATGAATGAGATTCTTGGAGAACACAGTGGAAGGAGATCAGGCTTGTGGCGTTTTGAAAGAAAATGGCCCCAAAGGAAACAGCAGTATAGGCCGCATTGTTGGAGTAAGTGTAGTCTTCTTGGAGGAAGTGTGTGGAGGCAGGCTTTGAGGTCTCATTTAGGATCAAGATACTGCTCAGTATTTTAGTTCATTTCCTGTTGCCTTCTGATTAAGATGTAGCTAGTACCATGTCTGCCTGCAAGACACCATGCTCCCACCATGATGATAATGGACTAAACTTCAAAAACTCTAAGCTGCCACCTCAGTTAAATGTTCTCCTTTATAAGAATTGCCGTGGTCATGGTGTCTCTTCACAGCAATAGAAACCCTAAGACAAGGCTCCCAAAAGCTGTCCTCTAACTTCCGCAAGTGACTAGTGGCATGCACACACTAGCATGCATATACACTACACAATAATAAATGAAAACGTAAAAACAGAAAAGGTTGCTCATGGTTCATGTCTATTTAAAAACTAGACATGAGTGCTAGGTGTACAGCTCACTGGTAGGACACCTGCCTAGCATACATGGGGCCCCGAGTTGCATTTCCAACACAACAAAAAAAATCAGAATCAAAATTACACTTTAAATATCCTTCAGTTGGACACAGTACCTCTTGTCTGTAACTCTAGCACTCTGGAGATGGAGGCTGAGATTGCCCTGAGTTGGAGGCCAGACTAGGCTATCCCCTGAATGCCGACCTGCCTGTTAAGGGCAGGTGCTGGCATTCTGGAGGTCAAGTCCTACCTGCAGCCATAACACACACCCCAATGTCAAGGCAGGAGAGTGGGTCTCTCGGCAGGGGTTAGAGTGGTGGGCACCAGGGAAACAGCAGACTTCTGGGAAAGAGTTTAGTCTCAGACCACAATGGAAAGGGTAAAGACAGAGGGCAACAGGCACAATGTGAAGAAGCCCAAGCACTTCCTCTGGCAGAGTGGGCCATGCAGCGATGTTCTAGGGCAGCTCCAGCTATCAGCAGCCTGTGTAGACTCCCGGATAATCACTGCTGCTCAGTACTGACAAGCCCTCTGTCCACCTGGGGGTGGAGCTAGAGGACACACCCCCTCTGCAAAAGAAACTCTTCAGTGGCACCAAGGCCTCAGAGGCTGGCATGACCTTGTGACCTCTCTGCCCTTTCGGTAATTACTGTGCCCCGTTCCCCCACCCCAGCCTGGGTGCCTCCTAGATGTACCTAGCCAGGGCATGCACCTTGCTTTTCAGATATTACATTCTACTGGGAGGAGCCAGCCATGGTGAGTCAGCTTCACCCTCACATTAGGCCAGCTTACCTGCCTCTACCAACCCTGAGACCTGCAAGTGTGGAACCCATCTCAGATGAGGAGACAATGCCCTCGAAGTCAGAGCTGGGCCTTGAAGCCTAGATTTTTGCCTAGAAAGAAATTTGCATGTCCGTCCTCACCACATCGGTGCTCTGTTGGCAATTGCTATAGCCTGCTGCCTGCACACTCTTACCACAGGTGTAGTGCGGGAGAATTGTCTGCATTCTGTCAATTATATTTTAAATAAACACTGACTGGCTGATGCCAGGCAGGAAGTATAGGCAGGAAAACCAGACAGGAAGTAGAGGTGGAGCAATGAGAACAGGAGTATTCTGGGAAGCAGGAAGCTCCCTCGGCAGTCCTGCGCAGACCACCGAAGAAGTAGGATGTGTTCTGCCTCACTGAAAAAGGTACTGAGCCATGTGGCTAACATAGATAAGAATAATGGGTTAATGTAAGCTACAAGAGCTACTAAGAAGCCCGAGCTAATGGGTCAATCAGTTTATAATCTCATGGAGACCTCTGTGTGATTTTCTTTGGGGCTAAACGGCTGTGGGAACTAGGCGGGACAGAAACCCCGACAAGCAGGCCCTTCGTGTTACACAGGTGAAAGGAGAGAAACATAGGAAATCGGTGCCCATCTGACCCACAAACATGGGTTGAACACAGGTCACACTGTGAGGCACCTGGCCCCTAGACTGCACCCTGGCACTTCAGGCTCTGCAGAGGAAGGCTAGCCACTACCTCAGAATCAGGCTGTAGCAGCTGTCCAGTTCCTGGTCAGTCAGTCGACAAACTAGGGCAGCACCCCTGTAGAACAATCACTAATGTTCTTGCTGCAGCAGACAACACCTAGCCTGCAGAAGGGGTCCGCTTCCCCAGCCTCCAGGCCTTATCTGTGAGAGGAGAGCTGAATACTGCCAATCAGTTGCCCATTCCAAGCAGAAGGGTGTCTGGGGGAGCCTGAAAGTGACTACCCTGAGGTCCTGAACTTCCTACCTGGCCTGCCCCCAGCAACACAGAAGGTTCTAATTACTTGGGGGATTGTTCCATGAAACTGCCAGCAGGACATAACCAAACAGTTTATCCAGAGCTGACTTCATGGAGCAAACACATCAGAATTGTCATTTTCACTGTGGGTCTCAGCTATTCAGTTTTTTATTTAAAAAAGGAAAAGCGGGGACAGCGACAGCTGCAAAGTGGCCAGGATTCCTGCTCCACACCCTCAAGGCCCACCAGAAAATATCCTCTACAGGATCACCAGCCCAGTGACCACATGCCTCCAGTTACTGGCAACTTATACCCAGCATTCTGGGAAATCCATTGTGTTCAATTGGGCTTTCCTGCAAAATTCCCTTAGCCATAGGTGTAACTCCTCAGCTCTGCCTGCAGCTGCTCAGATGTTTGGGAACTCTGCTCAGGAAAGCCATCTAGGGAGACAAAGCCAGCCTATTCCCATCCCAGCCCTGCCCACGGCTTCCATAGAGTCCCTTCCTCCTCAAACCCTGTTTTGCCCTCCACTTTATTTCCTATGACCATTGATATCCTTGCTTGGAGCAGGACCCTAAGGGAGCTGATCCAGGAGTCCCCAACCAAGAAGGAAGGTAAGTGCTACACGCTCTAACATTCAGGATTAGAAAGCGCTTTCCCACTGTCACTTTAAAAGGGTTTCCACGATCCAGGTCCACCTGGGTCTGTTGGTGCCAAGGCAGGTTTGATGATGGCAGGACAATTCCCAGAGCAGGAATCCGGTCCTGAGTCCAGACCCCTCACCAGCAAGACTCTGGTGGGGGGGGGGGCGGCTCAGTGGCATCTATATTCATCTGGTAGAGGGTTAGATGAGGGTGTAGGGGTGGAAGCACATGGAACCATCCAATGTTCTCACAAGTCACAGACAGGGAGGTTTTACACATGAGAGACTACATATCTGGATGCAGGCAAACAGCAAACTCTCCAGAGCCATGGGCACAGGAAAGAGACATAGAATATTCTGGGGAAGAGAAGGTATGTGATTGTCCTTTCTGAATTTCTTACATTTTCAAATGAACTGGTGGTTCGGACAATCATAAAGAATACAACAACATTCTACACAAAGCCATGTGTACACACCTACACACACACGCACGCACGCACACACACTTACACACACCTACACACTCACACTTACACACACACGCACGCACACACACTTACACACACACCTACACACACTCACACTTACACACACATGCACACACACACTGAACACACTGACACACACACACACACACACACACACACACACACACACAGCTCCAGGACTGCTTCCACCAAACCAGCACCCCCAACCTGACAAAGAAGCAGCACTAATTTACACACACTGGTACACATGCCTAGAGAGGGCAAAAGAACCACATGCCAGACATTTCATAATGGTATTTTCTCTCCTTTTACTAAGGGTTACAAAACACATTTGAAAATTTCCGTTTCTAGGGTCTCCTATAAAACAGCAACCAGCACTGACAGGCCCTCCCCTAACAGGCACCCTTCCCTTGTTACCGCTGGAGGAGGTAAATTTGCACTCTAGACACTTTCAGATATGGAAATGCTACATCAAAGGCCTCCTGCAGGTGATGGAGGTCATGAGGGAGTGATCTGAACCCAAACAACAGGCATTTCTATGTCTTTCCTCTCAATCCTCAGATCTCAGCACTGCTTTCCAAAGGGACAGAGTGTGCCTTAGGGTTCATCCTGAACTGAAGGACCCTATAGCATTTTAGAAGCCAGGATCAAGAGTCTCTCTTCGGGTATCCCACAGGGACACTGTACTCATACAGTGGCTGATGGCCTAGGAAGGATGTGCTTCCCAGCTATCAAAGAAAGACAGGACCTAGGTTTAATTATCTGATGAAAATATTCTTTATTTGAGGATGCGCTAAAGAAAAGGGAACTTGGCAATTTAGCAACTTAGTCGGGAGTGGTGGACCACGCCTTTAATCCAGTACTCAGAAGGCAAAGGCAGGAGGAGGTCTGAGTTCGAAGCCAGCCAGGTCTACAAATTGTGTTCCAGGACAGCCAGGACTGTTACACAGAGCAACTCTGTCTTGAAGAAGAAAAAAAAAAAAAAGGAAAATTGTAGCCATCCAGCATATATAAAGAGCTCTGAAATCTCAACAATAAGAATCCAACTTCAACACTGAAGAATCTAAGCATTACACTGAAGAGGAAGATGGACAGCTAGGAGGTACTCGGCTCTTCCCACCTCATGGAATCCAGAGGAGAACAAGGAGAGCCCAGCGCTGCAATTAACTCACTAACTGGGAAGGAGGGAGGGCGGAAGGTCACTCGCAGATTCTTTCAAATTACACAGCCTTATATGCAACATCCTAATCCCACTCGCAGATCTTAAGCAAGGTGAACCGAAGAGACTCCACGGTGAGACCTGTGTGCAGACCTTACAACAGTTATTCGCAGCCATCAAAGCACTTTCTACAGACAGAGAAACAAATCCTGGTACATCCACAATGGATTATTATTCGACGGTTAACAAAGAAGCTACTGACTTGCAACAAAACGAATAAACTATAAATGCATTTTGCTAAACTGAAGAAGGTAGGCTGCCTTTCACATGGCTCTATTTATATTTCATTCTGCAAAACACAATCTATAGGCAGAAAACCCATCAGGGATGGGAGGGGGGTTCGTGGGACTGGTTAATTACTACAAAGGGACACACAAGGTGGTTTCTATGGTGGTACTAGGACAGTAGAGGCTGCATTTGTCTTTTCTCATAGAACTTGGGGGAGGGGAGCCTGAGTGGAGTCTGGATTTCAACCCAGCACTGTAGCAAAAAAAAAAAAAAAAAAAAAACAAAACCCAACAACAAAAACCCCAGCACTTGGAACTGCGCTCACAAACAAGGACCTTCAGGCTACACAAATAAACACTGACCAGGAAGTTGGGGAATCCCAGGCTGGAACTCACAGTGAGTCACATGCCTTTGTGGAGGGTGGGGACAGCAGCTGACCTGAGTTACTGGGAACACAGTGCTGCCTGGAAACGCTAAAGAGTAGGCAAAAGGACCTTCACTGTGGTGGGCAAACCACCTCAACTAAGCCGCTGCCCAACAATCACAGGTGCACTGGGGAGGGGTAAACTGAGGTGAGAGCACCACTTGGGGGCAGAGGGTCAGCAAGGGGCAGTCCCATGAGCTGGCCCCAAGTTAAGACCTGGATGTGGACTCATGCGAGGCCACTGTGCAAAGGCAGGGACAGGAGGAATGGTGTACATCACTGATGTGTAAAAGGCAAACTCTCTCCTCCCCTCCCCCAGCTCTACCCACTGAGTGGTATTGCAGCAGCCACACCCGAGTCACAAGGAACACACCCAGATTCTGAATTCTGATACCATTTTGCAAGGAGAGGAAACAGGGTTCTTTGGATTTGATCTGAGAGCCCTGGGACAGGAAAAGTACATGAGCCTGAGCATCGTAGAAACGCCACAAAGTCAGGAAACAGACAAAAATCTCCAAACGAAGGGCTATGTCAAAAGGACACAGGAACTGAAAGAGTCCCTTGGCCAGGGCTGGGACATCTGAGTAACAACATAAATAGCACTAAATTCACAGGAACTGCATCCCCCATGGGCATGAAGCAGAAAGAAAGACTCTTTCCTTTCTGTTGTATTTACCTCCAAAAGCCACACACCCAATCCAGAGATCAGACAGCTACAGGCTGGGAGGGAGTAGGCTACAGAACACTTAGCCAACATAGTGTCACTATCTTTGTTTCTGTGTCAAAGTACCTGAGCAAAGCAACGTAAGAAGTGTTTATTTTAGGCTCAAAGTTTGATTACGCCCATCATGGCCAGTGCGTGAGGCAGCTGGTCACACTGCATTCTCAGGCAGCAGAGAAAGGTGAATGAAGGAACATGTGGGAACCCAGACAATCAGACTATCATCCATACTCAGGGTGGGGTTCCCCTCCTCACAACCAGAATGTGTCTCCTGGGCGATTCAAAAATCTAGTTGGGTTGACAATGAAAACTGAACACCACAGCCAGCATCCCTCCAAACTTCACCGTCTAGTGTGAAAATCTGTCTGTTCGCCCTGACATGGCTGCTGCACTCACGAACTAACAGCGGCTAAGGTTAAGCACACGGTCAAGCAGTCAGCATCCCAACATGGACTAGGGAGGACCTCAAGAGGTCCTATCCCTTGCTGACAAGCTACTGGCATGTGACGGTTTCTCATAGGGAGGGGGGCGGTCATTTTTCTTAGGGCTATGGCCACTGGTAAGTTGTCCATGCTCTGGGGGGTGAAAGGCTCCATACGCATAAACAAGAGGGCAGCACTGACTGGACTCATTGAGTTCTTTTTAAAAGGAACGTTAAGAGTGGGAGAGAAATATGGGGAAATAAGAGAAATGAGCTGAGGCAGATAATCAAGATACATATACACATATGAAATTGTCAAAGAATAAATAAAAATATTTATTTTCTTAAAATGCCAAAACTGGGCATGACATGGTGCATGCCTTTAATCCCAGCATCTGGGAGGCAGAGGCAGGTGGATCTTTGTGAGTTCAAGGCCATAGCAAATTCCAGACATCTGGGACTATAGAGAGAGTCCATGTCTCCCAACAAACAATCAAAAACCAAAACCATGAAAAAAAGGTAAAATCTTAGGTGCCAGGAGTGACCAAGGGAAATATGACAACCGTTGTCCAGTTACTGAGCTACAGTCATTTTCATTTGTGATCGGGACAACAATGGCTATGTGGATTTACCAGTGCATGACAAGCTAATCGTGCTAAGACGGTGCAAACGGCTAAACGACATTCAATTGACAGAAAAAGGTAAAGACGAGACACTAAGTTCCCACCCTCCTCAACCATGCTGGAAGCAATCCATCGTGGTCACTTCTGTCAAGCAGACACTTTTCTTGTCATCTCCCACCTGGAAAGTAAGAGCATAGGGTCCACCAGGCAACAGATACCTACTGGCCCAGCAACTGACTTGGAAGGATGGACCAGTTTAAGAGGCAATACCCGAAGAAGCCTGTTCCTTTCAGGCTCCCTTAGACCTAATGGCTCTGTAACCTGCTTCTGACCAACCAACTCGGTACATTTCCTTGAGAAAACGAGGAGCATCTTCCCTACCTTCACTCCTGGGTTATGTTCCAACGCTACTAATATCATAGGAGTGGTGTCATCATGTGCCACGGAGTGACGGTGGCCTAATCTGAATCTAAAAATTTACTCCAGAGAAAAGAGGGAATGAGCCAGGCCCTCTGGTAAGCTCCTGTGACTGCTATGCCAAGGCTGGCTTGTCACAGGATCTGGAATCAAATGAAACCTGGGACCAATTCATTCAAGTCCTCTGACTACCAAATACTAGTTTGTTCATCGTTTCTTTTCTAGTTCTCAGCTCTCCCTACACCTCCCATGCTAGCGCTAAGTCCAACCAGGAACTCAGGGTAAAGCTAGAAGCTTAACTGCAGGCATCAGCCACCTCCTGATTTCCACTGATATAAAATAAATTAAGAGAGAAAACAAAATATAAAGGGCAAGGGTAACACTTAGAAGCTGGACTCCAGAACACAGAGGCAGAGAAAGGGGGTTCTCCTTACTCTGCACAATGTACCCCACCTAAGGGCTCAGGAGCCTCTGGCAGGTACAGGAGGAAGAACATTATTAGAGGCAGGGCAAACCACAGGGTGACCTCCCATACCTGCTAGGGCAAAGACTACCTGAGGGAAGGCTCTGGACAGGTACCCTTCTGGCTCAGAGTGGGGCAGCTTCCTCAACAGCAGCTCACAGGCTAGATAAGGCCACCCTAGTGGACCAATCCCAGCTGGTTCTGAATCCCCAAGCAGGGCAGAGGACTGCTCCCTGAGAAGCCCTGAAGGAAATGGCCTAACAGACTACCACCCTCAGAGCAGCAGCACCAGATACCAGAGATGGCTGAAAAGGCAGCCCCTGACCCTGTAGGCCAAAGGTCAGCTGATAGCAGGGAGAGGCACATCGAAGATAGAGGTCAGGAGCGAGAAGCACACTTCCCAAGTTAACATTACAATCCTCTGAGACAAGACAGGACACTGCAGGAACAGACAAGAATGTGCACCTAAAGCAAGAGATCCTAGGTAGGAAGAAAATGGGTCAGAAATAAAGACCCCAGCAATAGGATCAGAAGGGAATGCTGAAGACACGACAGAGAAACCAGCAAACGGGACAACTGGGTAAGGAAGGGAAAGATAGGAAAACATGAAAGCCAGTCCAAACGTTTCAGCCCCTGACAACAAAACCCCCCGCCCCCCCCGCCCACCATCCTGGTCAGACGCCACACAGGAACCAAAGCAGGGAAGCCTACAGAAGGCCTGCTCACAAATCTATACCTCTGAGCCCTAAGAAAAATGTAGCCCATGGAAAGTTCCACAGAGAGCTGGAGAGAAGGCTCAGTGGTTAAGAGCATACACTGCTCTTACAGAGGACCCGAGTTCAACTGCCAGCACCCACTCTGGGCAGCTCATTTGCCTATAACCCCAGCTCTAGGGCATCTGCACCTGCCTCTGCAGACACCTGCACCCCACATGTACACACAGACGCATTAATATACATAATTAAAAATATGGAAAAGGAGTGGAAGGATGATGCAAATATAGTATACGTGTGAGATTTTCAAAACATGAAGTAAAAATTAAAAATCTTTTTTGAAAAGGTGTTTGGGCTGGAGAGATGGCTCAGTGTTAAGAGCAGTTTCAGAGAACCTGGATTCAGTTCCCAGCACCCACATATGGCTCAGTTCCAGGAGATCAAACACCTTCTTCCGGCCTCCACAGGCACCAGGCACACATGTGGTGCACAAGTACACATATGCAGGCAAGCATCCATAGATACAAAATAAAAATAAATGAATCTTAGGAAGGGAGGGAGGGAGGGATGGAAGGAGGGAGGGAGAGGTTCCAGAGTGGAGCAGAGCATTGACAGACAACAATGGTCAGCAAAAGAAGGGCTTCAGCCTTAGCAATGTGGGTTTTCCTAAACAGTCCCTTGAGAAAACTCTCGGTTTTGATCTGAACTGTGAAGATGGAGACATTTCCCATCCTCTGTGTCTATTCCATACCCTCTTCTGGAAACACTGGGGATATGTATCACCAAGATGCAGGGCAAGCAAGCAGCCACCCTCCAGGAGCAACACTGTAAGGCATACCCAGCAGGAGCACAGACCCAGGGTGGCATCTGGAAAACCAATAGCCTAGAGAAAGCCATGCCAAAGATTCATTCTAAGGGAGGAAAAGGGGGCATGTGGGGCATGGGTCCCCTGTTGCTTGCATTCAGTCACCATGGGTGGCGGCAGGGGAACAACATACTCTAGCCATCCTGAGACAAGAAATAAAGCCTCCAAGGCAGACTCCTCCTGGAAGGCAAACCCTGAAGGAAATGGCCATGAAACTGGCAGTGCTGCCTTGAGGAAAGGAACAATGAGGAGGGGCAAAGAGACCCCCTGTTTTTTTAAATAAAATGTGCACACACGCCGATTATTTTTTAATAATAGTTTTTTAATTCCCATTGCAAAATGGGATGGGTGCGACATTCTCAGCAACCCAGCTGTTCCTTAGAGAACGATTTTCTTTTCAGAAAGCCCTGGGAGAGGCGAGGGACCATCCTGAAGCAGTGGGCCTCTCCCTGATGCACGTGATTGCTGCCCCATACTCGTGGTTTCAGAAATACCGGAGAGCACAGCACTGGTGCCCTTTCTTACTCGCAGCTAGTCAGAACATGAACCTGAGAGTCAGTTCATTTTTTAAAACTTCTTTTCCAGTGTTGGGGCCCCATGTATGCAAACAAAGCGTCCATTCAACCACGGGCTACACCCCAACTTTACAGTTTTCCAGGTGGCTCCGACTTCGAGATGAGGGGATCAGGTTGTGGGTATTTCCGGCGCCACATGCTACTATCCTGCATCAATATCAGACATACTGGACTTGCATGTAAAAATAGCTTGCACTTAAATACTTAGGGTAAAGTAATGGGATGTCCCAGATTTCTTTCACAACAACTGGGAGGGGGGTGCCTGTGGGATGTTCTTCAACGTAAGAGTTTAGCAATTCCAAGTAGCAGGCCCAACATACCGCCACACTTCCTTCCTGCCTGGATCTTTCTCTCCCTCAAGGCCCACTCCAGAGCTTTGCTCTACTGACCACCCGCTGGGTAGGTGGCATCCTGTAGCCTGAGACCTTGGACCATCTCTATCACTGTCCCTCCACTACAGTCTAGTGTGCTTTCCATGGCCCGGAAGGCAGAGCTGTACAAGGTCTAATGCTGCACTCGGTAAACACAGGACATGCTTGAGCCATCTTTTGGGCCTGGCTGCAGTCAAGTGTAACATCTGACCCCAGACTAAAACCTGGGTGCTGTAGTCAGCAATTCTTAGGGGGTAAGGCAGAGTTGTGGGGGTGTGCTGTTTTCCTAGCTTCAGCCTGGTTTTGATTTAAAAGGAGAGCGGAATGTAAACAGGCATCCCCTTGTACTCAAGGCCTGGGGAGCACCTTGGTTTTACAGGGCCTGGGGCTTAGTGCAAGGCCTAGTGGAGAGGACTGGGACCCTGAGCTTGTGCCGCCAGACAACCCCTTCTCCAAAGCCAGGCTGCAGGAGCTGCCTCCCACAGGCTGATAGCTCACTGTGGAAACTGGCCACAGCCCCTGCAGCTCCCCTTCCCTGCAGCTATTCTTGGTCTGTGTCTCCCTTTGGGGGGAGGATAAGGGTGGAAATGATCAGAAGCTAAAGTTAGCAAACTGCAAACAATTGAGGCCAGGAATCCGAGGTCAGCTGAGGACAACAGTTTGTTCTCTGCGGCCCTGAGGCGGTTTAGCAATAAAGGGAATTGAAAATGAAAACAGATCTGGAAGCAGCCCAAACCCTGCTGGGACCAGGCATGCTGAGGTCGGCCCCAGGTGGGCCAGGCCAGATGGCGAGCAAAGGTCCAGGCAAAGGCCCCACCCACGGTACCCCACTTTGCAAGATCTTCTATATCCTGGCAGACACACTCAAGGGTACCTAAAATGCTGGCTACAGCACCCTCCCAGTCCGGAGCTAGCGGAGACTTTTCTTGTTGGGTGGCCAGCAGCATAGCTGTAAAAGCCCACAGGGACTGCACCTTATAACCAGTGCAGCAAGTCAATGTTTTGACCTGTTGGCCATTTTCCTTTCAATACGACCCACTGCAACGGCCTTGGTGACAGACAAAGAAACCAAGCCAAAGGGGAAGCTGAGGGGTGCCAGGAGACTCACCACCAGCAAATGGTGGGACAGCTTTGAGCCCAGTTCCCTGGCAGGAAACCGCCTCCTTGTCACCACCCTCTGCAGTCCCCCTCTTGAAGGCCCACCCAGGCTCAGAGGAGGTACCAGTGGAGCCCACAGCCTAGACCAGCTGTGTCGTGGCTGCAGACAGGTGGGAAGGACAGTCTAGTTTTGTCCTGCATGCTAGAAAGTGTCCCTTCCCGACAACAGCTCCTAGTGACTCACCAGGAGGACCGACGGGACCATTCGGTGTTTTAGGTTTCTATCTGGTGATACCTACCACTAGTGACCGAGAAATGATGTCCTCCCTGTTCTTTAGGAAATTTACCTTGGCTGTGTGATACAAGAGTTTGAATACATTTTATTAAGTTTCTTTCAGTCTGTTTAAAATGTTGAAAGAAATTACCCAGAAGGCTTAAGAACTGTGGTCCACCAGAGCTGTAGTACACCCTCAGAAACCTCTAATGCCTAAGTAAAGACTCCAGCCCCGAGGACAATGCCCCAGTTTGGGACAGAAGATGCTAGAAGGCCCACAGGTGCACTATTTTCCTAGGAACAGCCTCATTTCCATTTAAAAGAAGAAACAAACTCAAGAGGGGCTCTTCCCTGCAAGAAATAGTGTCATGAGGGTGCATCTGGGGGACAGGGTGATTCCACCTGCAGTGCCCTGGCCCAGAGTCACACCAACACCAAGTGACGCTGCTTACAGGCGCTAATCTCAGTAGTTACTAGGGCCAGGTGGGGCAATACTTTCTTACTCTGTGGCTACTAAGTCCTCACATCAAGCAGAAGCCAGAATGTTAGCACCTGCAGAGTACCCAGGCCGAACCCATTCCAAGGTATTTTATCAGTCCCTGGGGCAAATGGAGGCCCCTCCCACAAGGGATGGAAAGCGATGTGTGGCCCACTGTGGGCACTGAGGGCTAGCCCTGGTCAGGCCTCTGCTGGGAAACACCCTCCTTGAACTGTAAGATCTGAGGATCCTGTCTTTCAAGGCTGGATTGCAAAGCTTTCAGGTTGGGAGGCGGGGCCACAGGGCACACTGTTTTCTTGGAAACAGCCTCATTTCCCTTTAAAAGGGGAGAGACTACAGTTCCTTGGTGAAGAGGGCCCCTCTTGACACAGCCTACTTAAACAGCGACTTCTGTTCTAACTCTCAATATCTATCTCTCTTTGCTGAGGTATGGACCACAGGGGTCCTCATGTCTTCCTAAAACGCTACTGACCCCTGCCTGAGAGGCACATTCCTTGGCTGGCTCCTAGGAATTCACACTGGAATTACTGAGGATGGCTGCCACAGGAGAACACATCACTCCAGATGCCAGGCTTATCTGCCCCAGGGCTTGAGTAAGGAGGCAGAGAGATGGACTGACCACGACACAAGAGCAGGCACTAAAGGCCAGCCTAGGGGTGTGTGATGTCAACAGAAGGCTCTTAGTACCTCCTGATCAAACAGTGGCAGAGCGCTCGCCCTGTAGGCGAAGACTCTGAGTTCAGCTCCTACCATCAACAGCAGTGATGACCATGGATAAAGGATTTGTGATTGATTCCTCCTCTAGTCTTTCCCTGACAGCTTCTGGTTTCCTAAATAACTTTTAATGAAAATGTCCAACATTTGCCATCAGAAATATCAGTCAGTGTTTCAACAAGGCAGCTTCTGTGCAGCAGCAGCACACACACCTCGACCTGCCCAGGAGCCCCAACAAAGAGCCTCAACTGTCAACTCAGGCTTCTCAGGCCTTGATGTAACTTGGAATCCTTCACCAGGTCCCGGGACGGTGGACTGTGGTGTTCTTGTAAAGTGAGTTGTTCTGGAGACAGAAGACTTTTCCACTTGTGCACCCAGGGTCTACCTTCTAGCGTCTTAAACTGTTAGCACTGTGTTCTCACAGGAGGGCCATGAAAACTACTGGATCCCACAAGGACCCAGAGCAGGGGTTGCTAGACCTGGGCTTTCACTAAAGCTGTGGGGGAAGTCTCAGGGCTCAGTGGGCGTGCTTCCCCTGAGGCCCTTCTAGTGCGCAGACTCTAGAAGACCTGAGCTGCCTGGTATCCCTTGAGGTCTACAGGCTGGACAGAGCCTGTGCAGGTCACAAGAAGCTCTACCTAGATCCGGTCCAGAAAGCTGCATCCTAGACCTAGACCACATTATGCACCACACAATTTTGTCTAAGCACTAGGTGAGTGGACCCCTGGTTCATGTCTTTACCATAAACCATGGTCAAGACCAGGGAGGCCAAGGGAAACAGTGGCTCAGGCGATTGTGATCATTGGGTCCAAGTGTATCTTGAAGGACCCAGTCTCTCTGTGCTCCCTCCTGGCGTCTGAGACCCTGTGCAGCATGGGTGCTGTGGAATGGGGTTACGTCCATGTTACAATATAGTTTTAATTGGAATGTGTATGCTTCTGGCTACCAGCACCCACATGGTCAAGATCACTGTGGGGAAACACGTAATTTCTCCTAAAAGCATCCGAGGAAGATGGAACCTCAGAAAAGCATCCTCAGGGAGAGACAGACGCCTCTCCTTCTGGTCCACAATGAGATCTAATCACAGAAGTCCATCTGCCTGGCAATAGACAGCTACGCTCATTCTACTCGAGCACAGAATATGGACCCACTATATCCTGAGTGGGCATCTGGGGGCCCTATGTCTTAAGGGGCCTGTTCTATTACTCTCCTACTTTCTCTAGCCTCAAAGGCCTCAGGGATCTGTCCAGGTTCCCAGGGTCACAGGTGCTTGGTGCCTTCAGACCTTGTTCCCTTCCCAGAGGATTATGTTTCTATCATAAGAAGCTTAAAAGCAGACGCTGCATGTCTTAGGATGGCTGGAGGTCAGAGCACCTGTCCCTAGGGCATCCCAGGGTAAAGAGTGCATCATTCAAGAGGCGGTCACAGTTCTGCAAAGGCTGCTGGTACAATCCAGCAGCTTCGAGGATGCAATTCATTCAGTGAAACATGGGTACCACATTCTACCATCTAACTTCATGTAGACGTCCAGGGAATATCAAATTAACCTGCTTTTTATGAATTCGTACCAAAGTCCACATTGGCAAGGGAGGCACTGGTAGTTGTGACCTGTCCCCCACCCCAATAGACCACGTCTGCCCAGGAGAAACAGGCTTCAATCTGCCCTAAGGACCTGGGTCACAGGCATAAAGGTATAGGCCTGGCCACACCACCTGCAGAGCCCCTTCATCCTGTAGCTCTCAGCAAGTTTCCTCTCTAGTGCTGTGACACAACCCACACAATTAAGTAGCAGATACTCTAGGACTGTGAGGTAATAAAGCAGAGACCAGAACCTGGGTGAGGCCCAGGGCCAGCAGAGCATGAGACACTCTCCAGTTTCCCAGTGCCCACTGCTGACCTACAGGACATAGACTTCCACATGGGTGGAGGTGACTGTGGGTCCATCTGGAGTTCCTGTAGAGACAGGGTGCAGAAACAAGTCCCATGAAGAGAAGCAACAGACCTGCAGGAAACCAAGAATCTAACTGCACCCCATTGTACGTTCATCTGAGTCCACAAACTACACACACTGTAGTCTAATCATCTAGCTCCAAAACTCTTGTTGGAATCTTCACATGGAATCCTAAGACATCTCTGACATCGGACAGATGATTAGGGCATGAATTAATGTTTATGGGTGCCTCGGGAAACTCTCAGACACTGGTCCTGCAGCTGGCCTGACCTAGAGCTATGACAAATTCCTTCTGTTTTCAAGACCTCTGGTTCATGGTATATGACAGCAGCCCAAAAATGATGAAGACATCAGCCCTCCAGAAACAGTACTTGCTAAAACTAACTCTGGCACAACTGAGGCTCCTGGGTGTAAGGCTGAAGGCCAGAGGCACAGACTGTAGTGGTTTGAATAAGGATGGTTCCCAGAGCTCACGCATTTGTATGCTTATACATCAGGGAGAAGCACAGTTAAGGGATTAGGAGGTGTGGCCTTTTAGGAGAAAGTGTGTCATAGCGGGTGGGCTCTGAGGTTTTAGAAGCCCAAGTCAGGCCCGGAGTCGGTCTCTGTTTAAGGATCAGGATGTAGAACTCTCAGCTGCTTCTCCAGGACTATGTTTACAGGCATGCGGGCACGCTCCTCACCAAGAGATCATGAGCCTCTAAAACTGTAAGACTCCAGTCACATGCTTCCTTTAAAAAGAGTTGCCTTGGCCATGGTGTCTCTTCACAGCAAGAGCACAGTGACCGAGACACAGACTGAGTCCCAGACTCCTAAAGCATATGCAGTTCTCTGTGGCCAGAGCAGGCAGCTTGCATCTTGGCTGGCAGGCAAAGGCTCCCTGGGCCATTTATGTCTTAAGTCCTCAGTGAGAACAAAGTCAAGCAGCTACCTCTCTGGGGAGCATCTTCGGGTGCTGCTGAATTTCTTCTCTGAGCATTTCTGTATCGGCAAAATGGTCTGCAGCACTGCAGCACTTTCTGTAGGAACATGTGTACTCACGTGTACCCACACGTGTGCTTGCCATGCGTGTTGCTACGCCTGTCCAGAACATGCAAATGAGCTGCCCTCTGTGTTCTGCTGTCAAGCCAGAGTACAATCAGGTAAAGAGGGCGTCACAAGGCACCTGCTGCTTCGACTGGAACTTTTTCCCTTAACTTTATCCTTTCCAGGTTATTCTGGCAAAAGGAGTAAGTGTCCATTCCAGCTACAGGCTGACTTGAAAGGAGAAGCAGGGATCGCCCTTCCCTGACCCCTTCTCACCAGCGAGAAAGCTCTGAGCTAAGTCTTGTTCCCAGCTTTCAGACACCAGTATGCCCAGACGAGTGGCAGCAGGTGAGGGGGCCAGGTCCAGGCTGGAGTACCCAGGGCACTATTGAGAAGCATGCCTTTGCCGCCTGCATTGGGGTCTGATGCTATCCTTGGGTGCTGGTAGCCAGAAGCATACACATTCCAACTAAAACTATATTGTAACATGGACGTAACCCCATTCCACAGCACCCATGCTGCACAGGGTCTCAGACGCCAGGAGGGAGCACTGAGAGACTGGGTCCTTCAAGATACCCTTGGGCCCAATGATCACAATCGCCTGAGCCACTGTTTCCCTTGGCCTCCCTGGTCATCTGCCTGAACCACCTCAGCCTTTCATGCTGGTGGGAGTGTCTCCTGAGGAGCTCTTTCATTTCTCAGAAGTATCATCTAACCCACACACCAGTGTGTACAGCCAGTCTCCTGAGGGTCCTTGTAGACTTACCACCCTCTCCACATGCCAAGGCAGCTCCTCTGACCCTGAACCCTCAGGCTATCCCTGGGGTTGAACCTTGTTTCTAACTCTAGAAAGATGCTGAGGACAGCAATTCCCACAGTGCACTAGTCTAGTGGGTCTCATAAAAGTAGTGGGTGGCCCTGGTATACCCAGGCAGTTCCCAGTGTGCATAGAGAAGCCTTTTTCTCATAAGGCTAGTTCTGCTGACAGAGCTCTCTGAGGACACTTGCTGATCCCAGAGTGTCCAAATATCACATGACCCTCTAGTTTCTCAAGACCTTCTATCCTCCCACCTGCTGAGCTTGCTGTCAAAGGCCTCCCCACTCCCTGGACCCAGGGTGCCTCTTTCTCTGGGGCTTACATGGTGCTTCATGTACCTCCCCAGATACTTCCTAAGCTGCTGGCGCACAGGGATGGAGTGAAAGTGGCCACCAGGATGCCCACTGGGATGTACTGGCCATACAGCACAGAACCCTATATATGGCCCCAGAGTACCCAGGACCCTCTATGTCAAGGTCAGAGAGCATATTCATTTCTCCATCCTCAGGAAGGTGATATCCTTGAAAGGGCCTGTGCCATAGCAAGCTTGTACCAAGAGTGCCCTGAACCTAGCACAGAGGCCAGGATCACAGGTAGGCAGCAGGAAGATTTGAAAGCTGAGAGCAGCGGAGATGGACAGGAGAGAATAGAAAGCTGTGGCCTGGGGCTTCCCACTGCACTGGAAGCCAGGGTCTAAGCAGACTCCTTAGGGATGGGAAAGGAGCCAAGCTAAGTCCAGGATGGGCAAGGATAAGGTGTCCACTGCAGAGGGTAACCTTCTGGACTTTTCTTCCCCCACCCTTGGTTTTTCGAGACAGGGTTTCTTTATAGCTTTGGAGCCTGTCCTGGAACTAGCTCTTGTACACCAAGCTGACCTTGAACTCACAGAGATCTGCCTGACTCTGCCACCACCATCCAACTACCTTCTGACCTCTTGGAGACAGGACTGGACAGGAAAGCCTGTTTATTTCAGGGTGAGCTTCGCTGATCAGCATGGAGGTACATCCCAGTGTCTGCAGAACCATCCTGGGGTCTGGCTAGTATTGAGCACCGGGCCCACAGGAGGTGCTCTGCTGAACCCCCACCCTCCTCCATTAGAGTAAGAACAGGGTGTACATGTCCAACCAGCAGATGCACAGTATACCCACAAAGCGCCTGCTGGTGGGCAGGAGTACGACTGGAGTCCTCTCTTACGGATTATCATTTGCCTTCTGTGTAGCCTGGGGAAAATATGATGTCATGTGACTGAGGGTGTATGGAGCTCACATGCCACGGCAGGTGCACATGAAGCAAAGGCTGCATGGCTACACTGTAGTGCAGGCAGCCCCGTGACGACAGGGTGAGTGCAGTAGGCACAGCTGCTCTGGGATACTGCCTCACAACAGTGACGGCTCTCAGGCATAGAGCTCAGGCCTACCCATTTGTGGACATCAGAACCCAGAGGAAAGGAAAGGGCCGCAGTGTGGGGCCAGGAGGCCCCAGAGCAGCTCACACCCTTATTTTCTCAACTATGTCCGCACCACTTACTTACTGAAGGACTTTCAGTCTCAGGATATGATCTGGTGACACACTTCCCTTCCCCTTCCCCTCTGCTGCTTGCCTCCAAGCACACCACAGTCATTGGGCCTAGACCTGCCCCACCCCAACACTCCAGGCTAGGAGGCCCTAGGAGACTGGCCAAGAAGGCTGGGACAGGGACACAAGCTTCCCAAAACTACAAGATCTCAGACACTCCAGTCCTCAAAAGACAGGGGAACCAGACAAGCTAGGACTCTCACATTTGGGGAATGAGAGGAACCCCATGTCACCTACCCAGCACTTCCCACAACACATGGACAAAGTGAGGTTCAGCATGTGCCACTGGTCAGAGTTTCCCACCCCCTCTCTCTGCCCTTCACCCTCGACCCTGCCCATCATCTCTCTCCCCAAACCCAGGGCTTCTCCCAGGCTGCAGGCAGGCCAAACTCAGAAGGAACAGGAGTTGGCAAGCTCCTGCCTCATACCTCCACAACTCACACCAAGCCGAGCCTAGCACAATGATCACCCTGAACTTCCCAGAAGCATCATGGGCAGAACACCTGGGAATGCTGAGCGGTTCCAGACGGGAGTCTCAGCCTCTACTGTTCTCAAGAGCTTCCTGTCTCCACTCCACCTAGCTAGCTTGCCTTCACTGATCCTGCACCAGCCTTACACGGTCACTTGGCCATGGACTGTGCTTAGTGTGTAAAGAGGAGAGAACCAGGCAGGACAATATACATACATACATACATACATGCGTGCATGCATGCATACATACATGCATGCATACATACATGCACACATACATACATACAGGCATCAAAACAAAAGCAGGACCAAAAACGAAAAATCCATGGAGTCAATTTTGTGTTAATCAACTACTCCTGAGTATGGGGCCTGCCCTGAGGTGTGGATAATATATCCACATTTCCTTTGCCAGCAGGTATCAACTGCAATAGTTTCGTCGTAGTGGGTGAGATTTTGTATTTACGTTCCCATCTCCATGCTGGGATTTCCTCTGATTTGAACCTGGGAATGCTAACAATCTCTGTGAATTCATTGTTTTGATTCTTTCTTGAGACAGAAAGACAGACAGAGAGAGGAGAGGGAGGGAGGGAGGGAGAGAGAGGGAGAGGGAGAGAGAGAAAGAAAACAAACATGAAGTTGGGTGGGCAGGGAGGTGGAGAGGATCTGGGAGAAGTTGGGAAAGAGAAAGATTATCAAAATATATAATAAAAAGTTAATTAAATTAAAAATTGATTAACATAAATAAATAATTAAAAAGAGCCAGGAAGAGAACTGAACCTCAGACCCTACGTGAATGAGGCCTCTTGCCCATGGGCAATAGGGCAAAGGCAAGGCCACTATTTGGGAAACAGAAAAACTAAAGTACCAAGGAAAACAGGTACCAAGTGCTCATGAAGAGTGTTATTAGGTATGTCTCAAGGCTGATTTCCTGGGCCAAAGGCATCCTTGAAAATCAGACCTTTTATACAAAAGTAACGCTAACCAGTCATAGTGGCAAGTGGCTCACAGGCCTCTGTGGGCAATGATGATACACATCACAGAGGAGAGGGGAACCAGCCTGAGTTGCTGGACACTGCTCAGAGTGCTAGCTTCAAGATGCAGAAGTCTTAGCCCCTCCCAAGTCTATTAAGGGGGCTCGGTTGGCTAATTCTATGTACTGGAGTCCAGGGTGCCTCTCTAGGGAGACCTCCTAGAAGCACCTCCAGCGGGAGGCACAGGGTCATCCTGCTGTGCTGTTTGATGATGGCAGAGCCTGAGTCCAACTCTTGTCTCAGGCCTTCTTCTGTAGTTATAAACTGTCACCTACAGTTGAGATTCTACAGACCACGGTGGACCTCACGGGCAGACACCTCGTCCTTTCTGGGATGTGTCAGTACCAGACTCTAGTGGTCTTCACAGAAGTCCCTACTGTTCTTCATGTCTTATCATTCTCCCTATTGCTACAGACAAACGGCTGGAAGCAAAACCCAGGATAGCACATGGCCTAGGCATACACGGCACATGGTGGGTCTAGGATATTTCCTGGAAGGTGGAGTCTATCCTGGATACCTCTGTCCTAACAGCTCCCCCAATCTTTGCTTTCTTCCTACTCCCCATGGTCTTCAAGACATCTAAAAGTGGCCAATAAATGGCCTTGTCATTGCTTCGCCCAGGGTGGTGCTGAGCAGACAGACATCTAAGCAGCAGGCCCTGTGCAGGGTAAAGGACAGCACCTAAAGAGGCACAGAGCAAGAGGGAAGAGACCATCCCAAAGACCATAGGGACAGGATGTGGAGATGCAAGTCAGCAGCACCCACTGTCCAAGCAAAGGGTCCTGGACAACACAGAAGGCCAAGGTCACCTCATGTCCCAGGGAGTCCCATCCCCCTCCTCTCCCCAGCAAACAGGCTCCACACAGTGGCACACTCTTAGGCATCCCCTGGAGCAATCAGATGGCGGGAGAAAGGCAGGCCATGTTCTTATTTATAGTCATTCAACACATTTACCTCAGACCACACAGGAAGCATTTTCATGCCAAATACACACGAAGGTGCCAAGGAGACAGGAAAGAGGTAAGAAAGGGTGGTTCACAGTCAGAGAGCCAACCTCAAAAACACTTCCGGGCTTTCCTTTAGGAAACAATTCTTGCATTTGCAAATGGAGTTGCTGCGCCCACAATAACACACACACACACACACACACACACACAAACACACACACACCACACACACACACACCACACACACACACACACACACATATACACACTGGGGTGGGGGTGGGGCTAAAGCTCCCCAAAGCAATCTCTCTGGGAAAACAAGAAGAATGTCTGCTGAAAGCAGAGCAGCCCAGGAAGGCCCCAGACACCGCTCATGTCCACACACTGCTGCAGAGGCGAGCCTGCTCAAGGGTTCTACAGAAATACTGGGTATGTTTCTACAAACGCAATGTCTGGGTTCTTCAGACCGTGAAGGACTCTCAGGGACAAAACCTGATATGGTACCTGGAGGGTGCTAGTCTCCCTGAAGAACAGACTAATATCCTTTGCCCAAGACTCTGCAAAGTACAGCCCACAGTTCTCCTGGACTTGGGACTGTTTCTCTTTTTTTGGTGGAGTCACTTAGCAAGGCTGGCATTGCTGCCTACTGCTGTGAAACTGTCCAAAACTACAGACATGGGAGGGCACTAGTAGCCCTCAGACCACAGTGCCTTATCCAAGTCTTTCTCCTTGAGGTTTCCAACTTCTGAATACCAACTGAATACAATCTGCTGGGACCTGGCAGATCTTGGTCACCTGGTAACAAAGGAGACTCACCTGAGAAGGGGCTGTCAAGGAGCACAGCTCAGCACCCAGCAACAAGGTCCCCAGAGCAATACAAAGATGCTCATGGGTATCCAAGGGCACGATAAGAGGCAAAAAGATCTATCTAGGTACCCAAGAGCAAAACTGTGGGACATGGGGCTAGAGAGATGGCTCGGTGGTTAAGAGCACTTGCTACTCTTACAGATGACCAGGTTCAGTTCCCCACACTCACATGGTGGCTCACAACTGTTCATAACTCCAGTACTATGGGAGCCGAAACCCTCTTTTGGCCTATGCAGGTACTGCGTTCACGTGGTAAACTTAAACTTACAGGCAAAATACTTATACATTAAAAAAAAAAAAAAAATTCATGCAGGACATGAAATTCCATTTTTCCAGGCTAAACTAACTAACTCTCTCTCACACCTGGGTACAAACCCCTCTTGGATGCCTGGGTCATTTTCTCTTCTGCTCTTAGAGGTCCTCATGACCAGAGAAATGGAAATTAAGGATGAGAACTCAGGATGGTGTTCAGCCCACTCACACCTCAAGGTCAAGCCTCCTTATTAATAAGACATATCTTTGTTTACCCAATGGGGCACCACTGCATTCCTCAAAGCAAAGTGGTACAACGGGTAAGGGCAACTGTTGCCAAGCCTGAAGATCTGAGTTTGGTTTCCAGAACCCACATGATGGGGGGAAGAGAGAAGGAAGCCACTCCCTGAGGCTTCTCTGACCTTCATGTTTATGCCATGGAATGTATATGTGTGCATGCACATACATAAACAAAATATACCAATGTAAGAGATGAAACACTGAGGCTTTTAAAGAAAGGTGCTAAGACACGCCACCTATGAAGCCTAAGCTCACACGGTTGGTCAGGGATGGAGACAGCAGCACCACTGAGCCCGCACATAGCACACCAAAGTCTCAAATGTTCCATGCTTTGGGTTCCCTCACCACAATGCTGACAACTCTAGTTGTTTTCTAACAATATGAAGTAAATCCTAAAATAAACAAATAAATAAAAACTAACAAAGAACAATTCTGCAAACATGCTTGAAAGGATCATATTAGGAGGGCCATGCCTAACTTACAAAGAGTCGGGAGGGGAAGGCATTCTCAATGGAGGAACACCATGCAGCCCAGGAGCTGGGCTGGGTCCCTTGCTGGGGGCCAGCTGCTGCTCCCTAGTGAAAGGAGGCAGAGCTGGGCCGTTTGGACTGTGGAAAGCAATGCCAGCATTGATTCTGAAATTGGCACAGCAAGTCTGGACAGTCCTTTGGTGCTGGGTTGGGGCACCTCTTAAGAGGCTACTGCGGAAGTGTTTTCCCTACAGGTTCACACTCAGGGTGGGCCCTTGAGGACAGGGGATAAAGGGTCCATAAAACAGCCCAGCCCCTTGGAACAGGACCCACGGCACTCTGCATGACCATGATGACCAAAGCCTCGCTGAATAAACTATCCATCAGGTGACCTAGAGCAGCCATTATGGGCCAGAAAATGAATGACTCAGCTTCCCTGCATACTCACCTGGCTCCTTGCTCGGCAAGGAACTCTGTGTACGGTGGCCGACAGTGAGGCAGAGCAAAGACCCTGGCAAAACAGGAGGCCTGGGAACCTGCTGCTGAATCCACTCACGGGCAGGCTATTCCCACAGGGACATTCCCACCAACAGCATGTGGGCAGGACAGCCTGGCCAGGTGCAGATGGCCCAGGCTGCCAAGCTGCCTACAAGAGCAGTTAGAGTTTAACAGTGAACATAATCTTTACTGGCATGGCTAAGGTGTAAAATGAGTTCACACCCTAGCCTCCTCCAGGAGGATTGGCCCTGAACTGGAAGGTAGGTGGCCCCTGGGCTCTGGAAGCTCCACTTATGGGCATCTGAACACTCCAGGAGAAGAGAACCAGCTCCCCAAAATTTTCCATGGAACTTAATCAGCCTCAAAGCCAATAAATCCTGATGTGGTGTTTACGTAAGCGCTCCCAGTCTCTGGCCCTCAGCCAGTACTCCGAAGCCTACGCTGTGCCAGCTGTCAACAGTGGGGTGCCCTCTGTGCTGCCCCCACCCTGCCTTCCCAACCTAAAAGAAAAAGTCAATGAATCACAGAAATGTTCCTCCTATAAAAAGAATATAAATGTTTATTAAGAAATTACAGGAACCAAGTCAGGCATTTTGCAATCTTAGTCATACTAGCTAATTAAAAAAAAAAAAATCAAAATAGAAACCCATCTTAGAAACTTGAGACAATGAAAGCTTCACAAGCCAGGAGCACTTGGAGCCCAGACTCAGCTTCGTTGTCAAGGCAATTCAGTATTTACCTCCATTTCTGCTGTGTAGGAGGACTCTGACTGGGATGAGGAACAGCCAACCAAGCCACCTCCTGCCCAACAACACACAAGATGGGTGCTTGGGTGTCCCCAGAGGGTGGAAAGAGGAAGCCACAGCTTCCCCTATGGATATGCAGATCTCTCCAGCAGAGACACCTTATAGCACAAAGACTAGGTGCCTACAATCTCCTTCCTGTTATGTCCTGTGTCCCTGTTCCTTGGACTGGAAACCACTGAAGGCAAGTCAGAACCAGCTCAGGTCCAAAGTACAGGGGAGGAAATTAAGGGTTGGTGTGCCCAGACTATGCCCTCAGCTGGACAGCTCATGCCCACGCTCAGATCCTATGCAGGCCCCTAGTCTGTGCAGAAGCCCAGAGGAATGAAGAGTAAGTTCCCTCCTGTTCAACTCCAGGTCCCTCTCCATACATGGAGGCCAGTGCTGTCTGCACAGCCACCGCCAGGCACACTGCTCTTGCAGGGCATCAAGCCTGAAGGGCTTGGGGTGCCACAGCAACAAACATTCCTGCTACAGCCTGCACAACCACCAGACATCTTCCGCAGGCTTTCATCCAAGGGAGCAATTGTTGAGTGTGCTGGCTGGCTGGCTCACACATGTGTACATATACACACAAAGGCACAAATGCACACATGTACATATAGGCACACGTCCATACACACCCACATAAACGCTCTCTTCCAAGCTGAGCTCCACTAGTAACTAGACAGATGAATTCAAAACATTAGATCACGACTCAGGCCAAAGTCAGATGTGGGAGTGAAGACCTGTAATTTTAGCTCCTTGGAGGCTCAGGCAGAAGAATCCCAAGTTCAAGTACAGCCTAGGCAGCTTCACGAGATCCTTGAGGGAAGAAAGTGACTGGAGCTCAGTGGACAAGGTACCTGCCCTAGCATATACACAAACTGGGGTACAGTCTCCAGAAGTGGAAGACTGGGGTGAGGAAAATAAAGGCTGATGGTTTTCAAACGCTAGAATGTGAACTTAGAGCAATACGATCATTCAAAGCAAAGTGTCTGTCGCCAGGACAGGCCACATCGGAACCTGATCACACAGGCTTTCTGTGTGCTAACACGGCAGACCCACGCCAGCACAGGGAACACTCTGACTGTTCTCTTTGAGGGAGCCACACCCCTCCACAAAGCCTGCCAGGCACAGCCTTGACATACGGGCATTCTGCATAGCCCAGGACTCACAGAGAAGATTCTCAAGCCGAGTAGCAAAAGGGAGCACCCTGGGAAAGACAAAGGCCCAAAGTCTCTGTGTGTCCCCGGTGCCGCCATGGGCACCTCTGCCCCACTGCAACCCTATTTGGGCTGGTAGTCAAAAACAGATCAGAGAAAACTCCCTGAGAGTGACACCTCTATGATCTGAGGGACCCAAAGGTCACCTATCTCTTGCAGATGGAAGAGGACCAGGGGAGAAACATGTGGGTACCATCACCAATAAGCAAACCAAGGCTGTGGGGGTACGGTGCTGAGTACAAGGAGAGAGACGCACGCTGGAGAAGCACTGAGCAAGACAATGGAGAAACTGCTAAGGGCCGGGCTGCAGTCAACTTTACATATCTTCCTGTTACTGGCCACTATGTAATTAATGCACGCTCACCATTCTTGTTCAAACAACATGTCTGGGTACTCACCTTTCCCACAACTCCAGGCCAGTCTTCTGTGCCCTGCCAACAGCACCCAGGAGTTTGGTCTATATGGGCAGAAGTCACCTCTGCCCCTTTCTTCCCAGTGCTTCTTTGCACAACCCTCTTTCCGACTAATCAAGCCAAGTTCTTTTGGTTCTTTCTCCTCCCCATCCCTCATGTGTTTGCATGAGCATGTGTGTGTGTGTGTGTAGCAGGTACTGGTTAGTGTGAACGTGCATGCATGGGTGGGGTGGGTGCAAGTGAACATGGCACCTATAAAGACCCAAGGTTAACTTTGGTCTTTCCACTTTTATTTTTTGAGACAGAATCTCTCACTGAACCTAGAGCTCATTAATTAAGTTAGGCTGGTCAGCCAATGAGGTTTGGGGAATCATCCAGAATTCACTCCCACTCCTCAAACAGGAAGTGTTGGGGTTACAGAACCTGGTACCTCCACACACACAGGTTCTGGGGATCTGAACTCAGGACCTTTTGCTTACATGAAAGGCGCTTTATCAAGCGATCCATTTTCCCAGTCCTATTCTCTTTAGAGTTAAGAACAAGTAGGGCTCAGAGAAGGAATTCACAGGAGTAGGACATGCTTCTTTTATAAAGGCCTTACACAGACTCAGGTGTGCCTGAAAAACTACTCTACAACTACCTGCACACCGGAAGAACTTCCCAGAAGGCTTGTTCTTTGCCAAGGCTGAACCTTCTCCCAGCTGGGAACCCAGTCCCCAAGAGGAAAGGCTCATCTGCCCTGGGATCCCACATAGGAAACCTGAAGGGCTGCTCAGTTCCATAAACCTGGGAGCTGGGTCTCCTCGCCGTAGGAGCCAGGCCAAGGGAGCACCACGTTCCCACAAAGTTTAACTGCTGCCTCTCTAAAAAGCAAAAAGGAGGTGATGCCTCGGGCCCCCGTTGATCTGTGCTAGCAACTTGGCTGGGGGCAAGGTGAGCCTGTTCTACATTTCTGGCTGCTTCCAACTTCCATCTACAGGTGACCAACCAGTGCCAAAGCTAACCCTTAGAAGTCCCCTCAAGAAAGGAGCCCAGTGAAGGCACTGAGCCACTGACTCTTTGCCAAGTGGCTTTTTTACTTGGGGATCAAACAGAGCCTCACTCAAGCTCTGCAAGTATTCTACACTGAGCCACACCCCCAAGCCCTGGTGAGTATCTTTTAATTTGGGTACCCACATCTTGTAGAGCTCTTCTGTAATACACCCTGGGTCTGCCTCCAAGAAGATAAACATGCCCTGTCCCCCACACCCCAGTGGCAGCAGTACAAGGACATTTAATCTAGGGCTTCAAGCTTCAGGGCTTTTCTAAACAGGTCACCTTGGGACAGACTGGCCAATGGCCACGGAGTGTGGCCAAGTTCCTGGTTAGCAAGTGTTTTTGTGTGATGAAGTTCAAAAAATGAGAACAATAAACAGATGCCCACCCCCACCCACAAGGGAAAAAATTCTCTGGAAGTATGCTCTTGGTTTGGTTTCTTTAAAACAATGCTGGAAAGGAGGGGCTTGCCAAGGATGCATTTCTGGCCCATGGTACCATGCTGTGTTCCACCAAATGTGTATGTGCATCACACACTCACCACACACAGTGACTACAGATAGTAGTAACCAGAACATTAGAATAAACACACGCACACGGACACACGCATCACTCAGGAGAAGCTTGAGTTCAAGACAAGCCTGGGCTACATAGCAAGACTCTATCTCCCCAAAAAAGGGGGAGGGGAACTGATTGGTCAGATGAACACTTTTTTACCACAGTCTTACTTCCAAGTAAGGGAACCCTGTACCTCCCCCAGGAGCAAGACTCATAAAAAGCTCATCCACAGTTGTTGGGGGTGTGATGGGCCCTAAATTACAGTGGAAATGTAGAAGGCAGAGTGTCTGTACAGCCACCATATTCCAGCCCTGGACATCTGGCTCAGACACAACATTTACATATCTTGGGCTTTCTATTGCTGTGATAAAACACAAAACCAACTTTTGGAAGAATGAGTTTATCTTGGGTTTACAGTTCCAGAGGACCAGGTTCCATAATGGTGGAGACAGGAGGTGGCAGACACGGTGGCTGAATCTGGAAGTTGAGAGCTGAGGGCTCGCACCTCAAATCTCAAGCAGAAAGCCAAAAGAGCAGACTCAAAATGGTGCCAGTTTTCAAACTCTCAAGGCCTGCCCCTAGTAACAAGCTTCCCTAGCAAGGCCACACCTGCTGAGACTCCCCAAACAACACTAACTAGGAACCAAGTATTCAAATGTTAGAGAATATGGGGGACATTTATGATTCAAACCTTCACAGCACGTGTATATGTATGTGTGTTTACATGTACATACACAAACATTCGAGAGATAAAGGCAGGGCTTTTGTTTGAATGATCATTATTCTGGCCTCCAACAAGAACGTCATGCATACCCAATCCATTCCTGCCACTGAGAGTCAACAGCTGGGCGTCAGGTCCCCATTACACTGGCCTATGACAGTGGCTGGAGTACACTCTGTGCCGAGGGACTAGGTGGCAGCTGCTTTATTGCCCCAATCCTGCTTATACGGCACAGCTAACTTCTGAACTGCCAAGGTGGAACGATATTTTTTTCCCCATTAGATGGGAAGTTGATTTCCTGGGAAACCCCCATTTAGAGCTGTAAAATAAGGACAAGCTAACAATCCTACAGACTCAGGTATGTGAGCACAAGAGGGTTCTGTTGTCTTGAAAGCAGGTAGTCTTCACCAGGACCTTACAGGGGCGGGTGACAGCAACCATCCAGACACAAGAGCAAGCCAAGTGAGGACACAGGAGGTGTGGCCAAAATTGATAACAACTCCCCGCTGAGCTGGCTATAAACATACCAGGAAGGACTTTTATCATGAGTAATGGTCTGCTGTATTTATCTGGGGAGAGTACAGCCTAACATTCCCTCAGGATTCCCTTTGACTCGACTTTTACTCATATTTATTTATTTATTTTGTTTGTTTTTGAGACAGGGTTTCTCTGTGTAGTCCTGGCCATCTTGGAACTCATTCTGTTAACCAGCCTGGCCTCAAACTCAGAGATCCACCTGCCTCTGCCACCCACGTGCTAGGATTAAAGGCATGCACCACCACTGCCTGCTACCCCTTGACTTTAAAAGCCATCAAAAGCAGTGCCCCCAAACCTCTAACACTTGTTCAGTCAAGGATGTTACAATATTAGATACAGAAACCAACCAGGGGTACACCAGAAGATGAGCACAGGCAGGTGGCAGTACTGAAGCATCTGCCCACAAGTTGATTACTGTAAAGAAAAACCTGTCCCTGTACACAGTGAGGATTCAACAAGCACCATCTTAACCATGTGATCCAACAAGGGAATTTCTGGTGACAGAAATGCCCAACTTCACCGGTTACATGTTGATCAATTTTTTTTCCTTCGAGACACAGTTTCTCTGTGTAGCCCTAGAATACACTCCAAACTCACAGAGATCCGCCTGCCTTTGACTCCTGAGTGCTGGTATTACAAGCGTGTGCCACCACCACAAGGCTTGATCAAACTTCTTAAAGCTAGGCTTATTAAGTGTGAGGTATCAATTAAGTCCAGGCTATGGAATGCTCTCCGGGACAAATGGGCTCCATTAAGATGGCAGTGTCTTATGTTAAAGAAATGGCTCAGGTTAAGAGCACTTATTGCTCTTGTAGAAGACCTGGGTTCAGTTCCCAAAACACACATGATGGCTCACAACCTGTAAGATCTGATGCCCTCTTCTGACCCCCTTGGGCACCAGGAATGCACATGGGACTCAACATACATGCATGCAAAATACTCATATACTTAAAAAAAAATCTATAAAAAAATCTTTTAAATGTCAGTTTCTCAAATGGCCAAGAGATACACTGTTCTAGACTCAAGGCAGCCAGGACAAAAAGCCTGCGTGGAAACTTTGGGAACCCTTACAGAAACAGAATGCAGACAGTACATCTAACCATTAAAGAGTCTAGGAAAGGCAGAGAGGGAGTAAGGGAGCAGCGCATGACACAGTACCAACCGCTCAGTCTGGGGAGACCCCACTGCCAAAGCACTTGAGCAGTCATACTAACGAGGGTGCAATACTAGAGTGCCTTGCTTACCTGTGTTATTCAGAATGCCTGTCCGAGAAGAGAGACAAAGGGGCACAGGGTAGGTATGTCCAAACTCAGAAGCACACAGTCTATTGCAAACCCTTGATACACCTGCTTACCTGCTGTGTGGGCATTTCTTAACCCATCTGAATCTTAATTTCCTTATCTGAAATGAGTCCCACATGTGGTTGCACACTTCTGAACTCCCAGCTAAACCCAGGAGGTTGATCAAAAGCTCAATGTCATCATTGGCTATTTGGGAAGATCCTGCTTTGATATAAAGTAAAATAATTACTAGGGAAGCAGTTCAGTGATGATAAAATGCTTGCCTGGCATGCCTACGTTTGACCCCCAGTACCGTGAACACAAACCAACCATAGGGTCCTACTGAAGAAGTACAAAGAAGCCTTACAACTAGCATGGGAGTCTTAGAGCTGTGGTTGAGAGCTGACTATGTCACTGTAGATCCATGGTTCCCAACCTGTGGGTCATGATACTTACATTACTATTCATAGCAGATACTTACGTTACTATTCATATGAGTAGCAAAATTACAGTTATGAAGTAGCGGTGAAAATAATTTTATGGTTTTAAGGTTGAGAACCACTAGCTCTAGAGGCTTTCAAGGACCATTTAAACTGCCTTTTTAAAGTAGAAACTGGATACACTTTAACACATTGGTACCTGAAAATCTCTGTGAAAACATTGGTTTGTGTAGGCCCCAGGACTGCTGGCAGCAGGGATGGTGTACCCACTTCAGACAGCACCAAGACACCACGGCACTGCGCTCCTTGGGTTTCTTCAGGTGTGTATTTAAATGCACACACGTCCACAAGTGTGTACGTGAGTAACTTTCTGTTTGTTTCCTCCCTCACCTTTAGCACCTTTAGGATAGAAATTTACCTTGTCCCTTTGCTTTGCCACATCTAAGAAGCAAGAAACCACAGGATACAGGTAGCAGAAGCAAGCAGTACCTGGGGGTAGAGAGGCTGTCACAAGTTCACTTTGATGACTGCACAGCAAAGCCCCTCTCTGGAGGATTGAAGGACTGTGTATCCAGCACCGTGTATCCCAGATCCAAGGCCTCTTCTGCAGTGAGCTCTAGCCTATGACTTGCTTTTGCTGGTCAGCATATCCCAGTCCTCTGTCAGGCCAGCAGCCTCTGTGCAAGGAGGCTCACTTCACTGCCATAGGAAATGAACGCTGGTGAGCACTTCCAAAGGACTGGAAAAGCCAGAGCTGAGGAAGCCAGGAGAGCAGGCACAGAGCATGTGGGAGGGAGCCTGGTCTGAAGAGTTTATGTGGGTCTGGACTCTAAAGCTCTACCTGAGAAGAGAAGAACTAGGAATAAAAACTCTTCTGAAAGACGGTGGTGGCACAGCCAGTCTCTCCCTCTACCCAGGGGAGACCAAAGTGCAACAAAGACCTTCTCTTTCAGGCTAACAGGCCCCACATGTGCTATAATCAGCTCGTAGACACTGTGAATAATGTCACCAGGTCTCTACAGAATCCCCCGCACCTCGGCATCAGATCTGTCACCTACCGGCTAGAGACAGCAGAACCAAATCCTGTGCTTTCGATGGGTCACACAAGTCACATAAGTCACGGCCTGGCCATATAACTGACCATACCACTGAACACCATGAAGAATACTGTCTCCTGAAGTAGTAGGCACGTGGAACAAACCCTGCCCTTCTTAAATGTTCCTGTGGCACGCACACATGCAAATCCACGGAGGACGCCTGGAGAGACGCACAGTGCAGGATGCAATAGGCAGCTGGGAGACAGCTCTCTGTGCTACTTGTAAATGTTCATAAGAGGCCACTGGCAGTCTGGGGATTAGGGAAGGACTAGGAACCACTGGTACAGGCATGTTCCTGGACAAAGGGCTGCCCACCAAGGGGCTTGGCTCTACCCTGGGTAAAACAGGTCCTGCCCAAGCCATCCTCTGCTCAGACAAACTGACTTCTGGGCAGTTATGTCAGAGAGTACCAGTGGGAAGAGGGGCCAGCAGCATCTTGGAAAGGACGCTCTGAGGTCAGAGTGCACATTGCAGGGAGGAGATTGAAATACACTATCCAAGAACCCCATGCAGGATCAAATCCCCTTTTCAGTGGGGAAGGATAATTAGTTCAGGTAACAGGTGAGACTGATCTTATTCTACTTTTCCATCCCCACTCCAACCACAAACCTTACTCCTGCCTTTATGCCCAACACTGTGCTTACCTTCCTCTGGGTGCCCTGGGGGGGGTCACTAAATAGCCCTGCCAGCCCAGGGAGCATACAAAGGTTCTAGGTGCTACAAGGATAAAAACATGAAATAATTTTGAAAACAATTCTTAATGGGAACAAAGAAGTAGTAGGGATCTATTCGGGGTATCTCTGAAGACTAGTGACCCACCACTCCACTATAGGCCCGAGGGCCATGCAGGAGTCTCCAGATGCAGGAGGCTTGCTGCTCAATGGAGTAGATTTTCTGACGTCCTCCATTTCCACCTCAAATCCCTCAACCCCCAAAACCACCTGCTCCTGGCCTTGCTGCTCCTCCAAAAGTAAGGTTAGTATGAGCGGTTCCAATAAACAGGTGGCTTGGATTGCGGCATTTGCCCGAACATCAACTCCTGAGATAGGAGAGGCAAGGGTCCGCAGGACTTCGGGAGCTAAGCAAGAGGGGCAGCTCTTTGCAAACAACTGTACAGGCGCCCACATCAAAGGAAAGTCCTGGCTAGGGACCCTTGCCCTTCCCAAAGGCATACAGCCCCCACACCCCGCTGCCCCACCCCACCAAACCACAGCGAGGTTTGGGAACAGCTACACACCACAGAGAGACTGGCGCTACCTGTTAACTAAGGTGGCTATAATAATCACTCCTGCCAAAAACTATTATTGGGTATTGGGGCGGAATTAATGTGGCAAGGCCTCAGTCAGCCGCTGTCCGCTGTGACCCAAACTAAACCACAATCACCCAGAACCAAAGCCTACGTGGAAGCCCCTGGGACCACCTTGCTGGATTCTCCCTTCTGTACCCAACGCACTCCGCATTTAAGCGCTAGTAAGGTTCGCAATGGCTTCCCAGAGGTTGAACCAGACTCCACCCAGAGGCAAGTATTTGAGAGATGCAACTATCGTCATCGGACTCACCTGGGTACCAAATAAAAAGCAGCCTAGACTTCCAAACCCCCGCTCTCTAGAGGGCCCAGAACCCACGGTCACCCGAAGTGGCGCCTCCCTTTTATCTCAGCACCCAAGGAGGGCGGCCCCGGTTGCCTACCCTTGGTCATATAGCACACAATTGGCACTCAAAAGAATACCGGCTCTATCCTCTTCTACCTGCTCTGAGCTTCCTGGCGCTCCGGAGAGAATGGTTCCCTCCCACTACGGAAGATGCGGTCCTCAGCGCCCCCAAACGTTTTCTAAACGCCAACTGAGACTGAAAGGACAAGCGAGGCAACAAGGAAAACATCTTGGACCCAACCCGCTCACGACAGCCAGCCCCTCCCTTCAGAAAAGCCCTCTGCATTTCACCAGATCTGCAAGTGGGAAGTCACGGTGAAATATTCTACACCATTTCTCAATCCGATAGTTGGTGGCCAAACACCCTAAACCCCACCCAGCACTCTTGGTTCATCAGGTTCTGAATCCCGCTCTGCTTCTCCCCCACGGCCACACCCACCCCGGCGGCCGCTTTTCCCAGCACAACTGGGAGCCCTACACAAGCCCCACCCACCTACTGGGCTCCCACACTATTAATTTTGACTCTGAATGCCCGAAAATGGCCGGGCCTTCATTCAATCCCGTCACCTGCCACGCGGTTTGAGCGGTCACAGCAAAGAGCTGGGACCAACCATCCCACCCCCGCCTCTGCGGTAAAAGTTCGCCTGGGAACCCCTAGCCTAGAAGTAGTAGGCAGAGCTCGGGCACGCCCCGTTACGAATGCACCGGCAGAAAGGCCTCGAGCTCTAGTCTCCACAGCTTCAATGTCTTCTCGTGCTTTTTGGTCAGCCACTTAACTGTTTTGACAACAAAAAAAGTACAGCCCCTGGTAACAAAGCAACGGAACTAAGTGTTTTTGCAGTGAACTTGACTCGAGGCTGTAAATACAAAAGCTGTGAAAAAAAAGTGTTGCAAAAGAGTTTCCGTGAGCTTAAAGGAAATGCAATCAAAGGTTTGCACCGCTGTGTTGAAGCCAAACACTAGGGGAAGGGCTTCCATATACGAATCAACAACCAAGAGTCGGGCCCGAGCGCGGCGAAGCGATGCCCAGGAACCACAGAAGCAAGTGACCCTACGCCACCCCAGGTCGCAGGCTCTGACTGGCCGCCCTGGTACAGGTGCCACCGACAGCCCAGGAGCAGGTGAAAGTTAGACCAGAAAGGGCAGAGAAGAGATCGCGCCTCCGTAGAGAAAGCACAGCCCCCTGCGGCCAGGCGCGCCCCCGCCGGCCGGATGGGCTGGGACTCCTACAAAGAGCCGCGGGTGGGGAGCGAGGACTGGGACCGCCCCCCGCGTCGGCCAGAGCCGCCGCTGGGTCGGGTTGCGACAAATTAAACCTTAGAGCGTTGGAAAAATTACAGGAAGAAGAGAGCGAAGAATGTGCCGAGTGGCTGAAGGGATCCCTGTCCCCGGGTGAACTTCGCCCGCGCGGGCCGGCCCCTCCCTAGCCAGAGAGTACCCGGAGGCTTGGGAAGGGGATGGCGAGGTTCCAGCCCCGGGAGCACCCACGCCCCAATCCTGGCGCGCCTCCCCCCAACCCCCCCCACACACCCGGCAACCTCGAGCGCACCTGCCCGCGCCGCCCGCAGCCCAGGATGACGACATACACCCCGCGGCCCCGCCCCAAGAACCCGGGAGGGGGCGTGCCCGATGGGGGCGCGGTCGCCGAGAGGGCGCCGGCTCCAAGCGCCCCAGCCGGCCAGCGTCACGCGAGGCCGGAGCACCAGGGCAGGGGCGCGGCCGCGATCGCCCTCAGCTCACGGCTCCCCGCCCCCGGCCCCTCTTGCGCTGGGCCGAGAGCTCTGGGGGCGTGGCTGTCCCCGAGCAGTCCCTAGTCCGCTCGTTCGCGGCGTTCGTGCTGCCCCACTGACCTGTGTGAGTTCTCAGGTGCGCCTTGAGGTGCGAAGATTTCCCGTAAACTTTCTCGCAGCCCGCGTAGTGGCACTTGTGCTTCCTCTGCGGGGACTCGAGGTCTGCGCGACTCCGGCCCCGCCGACCCCTTTGTCTGAGGCCGGGCTCGCCGCTCCCCGCGGGGCCGGGCTCCGGCTCCAGAGCCGCCTCGGGCTCGCTCCACGCGGGGCTGGGGGGCGCGGCCGGCGCGCCTGCTTGTCCCGGGGAGGCGGGCTCTGGGGCGGGCGGTGGCGCAGGGGGCGCGGGCGGCAGGCGGCAGGGGGTCCTCGCCTTGCGCGCAGCGGCCCCTTCTCTGCGTTCCGCGGGGGCGGGCGCCGGTGCCTGCTGGTTGAGGTCCGCTAGGATCCGCGCCACCACGAAAAGCGAGGCGCTGTCCTTGCCGTCGCAGCGCTCGTCAACGCGGGGCAGTGTGGGGGCGGCGGCGGCCGCGCCCTCGGGCCGGGGCTCAGGCCCTTCCCGCGGCTCGTGCACGACTGCGCGGCTGGACATAGACACGAGGCACTCGGCGGCAAAGTGATCCACATAGGCGGCGGCTGCCATGCTGTGGGCTCGGGCGCGCGGTGCTCTCGCAGGAATCGTCAGCGGCGCATCCGCACCCACGGCCTCCGGAGAGCGGCGGGGGGCGGGGGCGCGGCGCGCCCTCTTCTCCGGCTGGGCTGGGCTAGGCTGGGCGCGCAGCCGCTTCTGCCGTCACCCGCGCGGCTCCGCGTCCGCCTGGCCGGGTACTGGAGGGTAAGCGCATGGGGGGCTCCGACGAAGAGGGTCCGCGTGCGGCGTCAGGGCCGGCTTGTCTCATGGATGTCGAGCGGCGATGTTAGGCTCGACCCCTGCAAGTTGCGGTCGTAGTTCCACCGTGCATTGTGGCAGGCGGGACAGCCTCCGTGCGCGCCGCGGCTCGGTGTGGGCGGACCGGCCCCGGGGGTGGGCGGGGCCGGGGCCACATCTGGACCCGACGTCAGCCCCCAGCCACATCCTGGCGGCGCAGGTTACAGGCGGCAGCGGCCGCAGGGAGCAGCGCGCACGAAGGGGGCGGGGAGCCTGGAGCGCGCACCAGAGGGACGGTGCGGTCGCGCGCCCGCGCCTTGGGAGGGGCGTGGCCAGTGGCATACGCGACCACCATTGGCTATGGAGTACTCTATCTCGCCAATCCGGGCCTCCAGAGGGCCCTACTGGCCGCGGGACCTGCGCGCGCCAGTGGGCGTGCCCCTGAACCGGCAGTAGGAGGGGCGGAAATCGGAGCCCAGCGCGGGGCACGGTGACGCACGACGTTCGAGGGTGGCGGGCCACGGTGTAGCGGCGCAGGGCTGGGGAGCATGCCTCCCGCAGCGAGAACCCCGCCGGGCCTTTCCATACCTGAGTTTTTGTGCTCAGGCAGCCGTGGGTGGCGCGAGGATGGCAACGTTGTGGAGGGCACCCTGTGGTCGCTCTGCCCGCTAGGAGCGCGAGGGAGGTGGCGTATCGGTCTCGCCGGGACCCAGGCGGCCGGCCTCGCCTATGGGCGGGACACTGCCCCTCCTCACCCCACCGCAGCGTTCTCGGGTGGCTGAGCTTGTGTTGCAGCCTCCGGCCACCTCCACACTCTGCCCCTATCGAGCTCCAGTCCTCGGCGCAACCCAGGCGAGATCCAAGTCACCACCCGGGCCGCCCCGCCCCCGCGCGGCTGCGCTGCCCTTGAGCCTATGTTAACCTGGCTGGTGCAGGGCCCACTACTGCCAGTGCTGAGGGAGTGAGCTACGTGCTGGGGCTGCGGTCGCGGCTGTTCAGGGAACGCGGGGCCCCTTCCTCCCCCTTCCTGCCCCAGGCCTTCTGCCAACTTCTCCAGGCCGCCCCTCTCCCACCGCGGTCGTGGAGGCTTCAAACACCACCAGCTGCGAGGACCCCGCCCAGGGCGCCCCACCCATCCACTGTCTGGGCCTCTAAAGGAAATGCTCAGCTGCGCCCCGCCGGGTCCTTCCAACCAGGCCACCTTGCTCTAAAGTCTAGACACACATATTCATATTCTTTCTCTCGGAATACGCTAGGCCGTCATGAGAGAGACGATAGCTTCCTACTGCCTTTGAACCAATCTTTAAGCACTTTCAGGAGCTGGTCACAGCTGGTCTCTGACCTGTGAAAACAGGGTCAGCAGCCACTGCTTTTTCATTGTGGGTGGTACCAAACGCGTAAGTCACCAGCAAGTCTGGGAGGCCGTCCGATGGTCCACCCTAATGGACTAAAGCAGAGACAATCACCCCACTGGCAAAATGAAAAACCATGGTTCTGACTTCCAACTTCTTCGACTTCAGTGTTAATCATGGGAAACGGCAATTTGGGGTTTTCAGTTGTGAAACTAATGTTAACATCTGAGCACCCCTGAGTGCCACCACATCACATACCCTCAATTTCCTCACCATTGGGCTGCTGTCTTGTGAGAAGCTGGATCAAGGCTCTGTAGGAGGGTCTCGACTTGGCAGAGAGTCGTCATCTTTGTTCCAGGCAGAGTGTGTTGATGACATTTAAGAGACTGTGTCCTGACCAAGTGATGACTCAGAATGTTCCTCTGTTCCCACCACATGCCACAGGCAGTCATTTCATTGGGAAAGAGCTGGCCCCTACACTGCCTTTCCGACCATGTGTTCGTTCTTTCCTGACCCTCTGCAACCAGGAGAATTCTACAGTCTTTAGTGCTGTCCCTGTGGCTTCTACCTGCACTGGTGAACCTTCCTAGGAATGCACTATTATAGGCGTTGGACTCCTACTCATAGGCTTCTTTGGTAGCTTGAGTCAATGGACCGTTGCTCTGATGCGCCCCATCCAAGCTTCCTTTTGATAGTGGCTTCTCAGAGGGCTTCCCCTGTGCACATGGGGCATTTTAGGTACAACAGTCAGCACCCCTAATGATTTTTGAAAAGTTCACTCACCAAGATTGGAGTCTCAAGCCTAGTGTTTCTTGTCCCAAGCACAGATAGAAATATCCTAGGGATACAGTTCTGCTCTCCAGTGAACAGCCCGTAGCTATGGGTCTATGTTTCCTTACTAGTAAGATTTTGACAACAATGGCATAGGTAAGTGAGAGTAAGGGTAGTTCTTTTTAGCTGGAAATGAGAGGGAAAAATAAAACAGGTTAGATCAAGTGAGAGCAAGTAAGTCATAAAAACACTAAAGATGGATGAGGGTATGGGGTGAAGGTGGTAGTTGTGTTGACTTAATCCCAACTATAAGACAAAGATGAACAGGGACAGAAACAGGAGAGGAAGCAGCAGCAGCAGCCAGTAAAGCTAAAAAGTCCCCGCAGACTCACGAAAATGAAAGCCTGAAATAGGAAGGCAGGTTTCCTCAGAAGGTTTGCAAATGGTGGCAGTAGGCACCTCTGGACATGGAAGGGAAGGGGCTTTGAAATAAAAATGTCTGCACAAGAGTCTTTTCCCAGAGATGCTCAGATGCCCTGCCAGCCCTATGCCATCTCACAGCAGCCCCTTCCTCTTCCTAAGGAGAAGATGAATTATCTAAAGACCAGTCCTCGAACACAGTGGCGGAGGCAGCGGCGCGACACTGGGACCAGGATTAAGTGCACATATGTCTACTGACATCTACGAGCTCCTTTCAGGGATTTAGTGGCACAGGGGAGCCTAGCAGAGGTTTTTGGGCTGAGCAAGCCAGGCCAACGGGAAGCCTCAGCACATTTCCAAATTCATGGCTGCTCAAGTGTCTAATTAACATACTAAGGAGAAGGCCACACGGAAAGATGCCACTTGGCACAGAACATCCAATCGATATCAGTCCTTCTCAGACAAATGGGAGTGGGCAGATAAGCTGACCAGACCCATCAAGAAAGCCTGCATCAGGAAATGGAAGCCTCAATACGTTTTCGTTTTGCTTTTTGTTTGTTTTTAAAGTAACTTATAGGAAACTAGCCATGTAGAGAGCAAGGTAAACATCAACAAAACTACCAATAATATCAGTAGAGAAACATAAAAGGATAACACAATCTGCAAAAGGGAAATATGTGTGAGGACATAGTAGGAAGTAAAAGAAAGCGTTCTTGGAGCTTTAAAAGAAAGTAGCAAACATATAAATGGTCAAGTCTTCAGGGCTGGGAGAGAAGAGCATTAGCCAGAAAGAATCCACAGCAACATAAAATGAATAGAAGAGAAGGGAAAAGATCTCTAAAATGTGAACCAAAATAACTATTTTCTGGGTGGGGCAGTAGTGACACACGCCTTTGATCCCAGAACTCAGGAGCAGAAGCAAACAGATCTCTGTGAGTTCAAGGCCAGCCTGGTCTACAGAGTGAGTTCCAGGACAGTAAGGGCTACACAGTTCCTGTCTTACAAAACCAAAACCAAAATTATTTCCTGTTTTGAAATTCATCCCAGATATTGTTATGGCAACAAAGCTAACGCACTATTTTACAGCAGTCTTTAAGTAGGAATATACACTGAATGATTAGAGAAACAGGTACAAGGTGTTTCTGTGCTATGCTTTTGGATGACTGACAGCACAGTAGGTTTTTTTGTACCGACACCCCAGGTAAGTAATTCATTACTCTGTGATCATTGCCATAGTTGGCACATTGGAAGTGGTAGGACTCTATGAGGGATTCCGTTAGGGATCATGGTGGTGTATGTTGTCTATACAGCCTGACTGCATTTTTTAGATGCAAGTGGTTTCAAAAAGCTTCCTTCCCTTTATGGGGAAATGGATCCTTTCTCATGATAGGAGCTACCTGAGGTCATGAGTCACCAAAATGAAGAGGACAAGAAAAGGGCATATGATTTGGGAAGCAAGGCAGAGGATAGAGCGGAGAGGAAGTTCCAGCCAGGAGCTGCCCTGATGCTTGCCCGAGAGCTTGGAGTGGCAGCAATCCTCCATCAGTCAGAAGGGGCTGGCTGTGCTGCGGATCTTTGTTTCTGGCATATTGCACATCCATCATGAGGTGCCTGTGATCAGCAGGTGGATGGAGCAGCCTCCGTCTGCAGTGTGCTGGTTGCCATGGCAGAGGGAAAGCAGGAATGTTAACCTTGCTGTGTCACTTACCTCCTCTCCCTGCATAAGATACAGCTCCTCTCTGGGTGGCCTGACCCAATCTGAAGTGCTTTTTTAATCTGGAATGGAAGGAATTCACTGAGACACATTGTGCGGCATCCAGCTTAAAGCCCAGAACCTCTGTAGGATGACCTGATTTCTTCATATAGCCCATGTGGTTCCTCGTGGTCAAGAGGCCTATAATTTAAAAGTATGTTGTCAGGCCGAGTGGTTTTGGCGCATGCCTTTAATCCTAGCACTTGGGAGGCAGAGGCAGGTGGATCTCTGTGAGTTCGAGACCAGCTTGGTCTACAAGAGCTAGTTCTAGCGCAGGCTCCAAAACAACAGAGAAACCCTGTCTCGAAAAACCAAAAAAAAAAAAAAAGAGCGAGTTCCAGGAGAGGCTCCAAAGCTACAGAGAAACCCTGTCTTGAAAAACAACAACAGCAAAAGTATGTTGTCACTATATTATAGGAGGTATTAAGAAATAACAGAACTTCTGTGTGGCAGTGGTGCACGCCTTTAATTCCAGCACTTGGAGGCAAAGGTAGGCAGATCTCTGTGAGTTCAAGGCCAGCCTGGTCTACAAGAGCTAGTTCCAGGACAGGCGCCAAAGCTACAGACAGAGAAACCCTGTCTCGAAAAACCGGAAAAAAAAAAAGAAATGGTAGAACCTTTAATAGGTGGGACCTAAGTGTGGGTAGGTAGGTCCGTAAGAGGATCAACCTCAGAAGGGGTGAATGCTGTTTTCTGGGAATGTGTGAGTACCCACAAAAATTAGTTGTGTGGGGCTATATGTGGCTCTTTCTTTTTTCCTTTTTTTTTCAAGACCAGATTTCTCTGTGTAACAGCCCTGGCTGTCCTGGAACTCACTCTATAGACCAGGCTGGTCTCAAACTCACACAGATCCACCTGTCTCTGTTTCCCGAGTGCTGGGATTAAAGGCATGCACCACCAGGCTCACTTGCGGCTCTTGCAGAAGACTGTTTCCCTTCCTAGCACCCATATGGTTGCTCAGAACCACCCATAATTCCAGTTCCATGGGATCTGACCCCTTCTTTTGACTTCCAAGGGCACTAGGCCTGCACTTAGAACACAAACATACATATAGGGGAAACACATAAAAAGAAATCTCTTTTTTAAAAAAGCAGTTGCTATAAAAGAGTAAGCCTAAATTTCAAATGGTTCCAACTTCTTGTCTTCTCCACTACATTGAGACATAGCCTTACCAATGGCCAATCTCATGGGGTCACATAATCTTGGACCTCCAAAACTGTAAAGTAAGCAATCCTCTTTTCTTCATGAAGTAGCAGTCTCTGGTGTTTTGTTATAGCAACAACTCACACACTTCCTCCATATATAACTGTCACTGTGCAGCAGTACATAAGGACAGAGTAACACCACAATACAGCCCAATTCAGAGGGGCATGGAGCAGACAGAATCCATAACAACCCTACAGTCTTGCTGGGCAGATAGTGCCCCCGCCATGAAAAAAAGCAAAATCTTCCTTCAGGTAACTCTCGGGCTCCTTGCCCTACTCCTAGGGTTTCTCCTTTTCCACTATCTCATGAAGTAGACATTGGCGATTATGTCCTTCTCAGGGGCTGAGCAGCCCCCTCAAGCCACTCCTTTTGTGCATAAGAGAAAAAAAGCAAGGGTTATTTGAGTCCCAGCTGTTTGCCAACTTACAGATAGATGCCTTGTGTACTACTGTTTTCTCAAAATAAAGTTAAGGTCTTATCTGTGTTAGAAATCAGTTTGGGTCATGAAACACACACACACACACACACACACACACACACACACCCCACTCCAATCAGAGTATCAACAAGGTAAAACTTTACTACAGATCCAGAGGTGTACCCAGAGGAGCAAGCACACTGAGACAGGTGCACTTGGCTTTTGTGACTGTGTCTTCCCTTCCACTCCATTGGCTGGGGTCTGACCTTAGTCTTTGCAGATTGTGTAGTTTTAAAAGAACTGGTGCTAGCCTAGCAATGGTGGCACTCACCTTTAATCCCAGCTCTTGGGAGTCAGAGGGAGGCAGATCTCTGTGAGTTCAAGGCTAACTTGGACTACAGAGCAAGTTCCAACATAGCCAGGATTATACTGGGAATTCCTGTCAGAGACAGAGAAAGAGAGAGAGGTTCTACAGCTGAATATGGTGGCACATGTCATCTATAATCCCAGCCTTCGGAAGGCTAAGGCAGCAGGACAGTGAGTTTTAGCCAACCTGGGCTGCAGAGCAAAGTAATGCATGTCTCAACCAACAACCAAGAGATTCCAGAGAAACCCACACATACACCATGTGTGCCCAGTAGTCAGATCCCTTCCTGACATGGAACCTTCCAGTAACCTGATATTGGACTTCCCATACTACAAAGCTGTGAAAAATGGACTTCTACTATCTGTAGAGGGTGCTGTCTGTACCCTCCACAGGCTATGCTAATATGTATGTGATTTATTTATTTTATATGCATTATGCCTGAGCAGACTAGAAAAGGACATCTGATGCCCTGGAATTGGAGTTACAAATGATTGGGAGCCACCGTGTTGGTGCTGGGAACTGAACCCTGGTCCTCTGCAAGAGCAGCGAAGGCTCTTAATCTATAAACCATCTCTCCAGCTCAAGCTATTGTATTGTAGAACCCCAATCTGTATAGATTGAGATATCCTCCTCCTACAGGAAAAGGCCACTGTGGCTCTGAAGACAGGAATGGACCAGAGCAGTAAAGCGCCTATGGTTTCCATGGCCACAGGCGCCTATGGTTTCCATGGCCACAGGCCTAACTGCAAACACTGACAGAAAATGTGGAGTTAAAATAATTAGAAAATGAAATGGACAGAAAACTTCGCTTTGGCACGAACATCTTCACTGTGGTCAGGTAATAATGAGCAGAGGGATCATATCTAATCAGTTTTGCAAAGGACACTGAGGTGTGGGCCTGGAACAGGCAGAAGGGCAAAGACCCACACCCACATGTGCCTAAGGAGAAAGCCACAGACAACGCCCCAAACTGAAAACCCCAAGTAGCAAAGCTGCAGCAGGTGGGGTTCTAGGAATCAACACCCTGCTGCCCCTGATCCAGTGCTTTTGAGGGCTTTTGAGATGCAATTGATGCCCCTAATCAGTTGGTGTTACGTTAAGGAGATAATAGGAAAGAATGAGAGCCAGTCAGTCAACCTGAGCCTGTTCAATCTAGATCCCGAGGTCAAAGGTCAGAGATGAAGAGGGAGAGAGTGTGAGTGTGTGTGTGTGTGTCTCAGAGAATCCACCAGTCCAAGGAGGTTAGATGTGGAGGGCTGGGAGACTGAAGATTACAGGTTAGGGCTCAGAAACTAAAAGCCAGAAGTTAGAGACTGGCCGTCAGAGAGATCACAGACTGGGAGCTGGAAAGAAGCCTGACAGGAATGAGAGTGGGGAAGTTTCTGGCCTGTGGCTGAGAAATTGAGTCGCTCACCATGGGAAACAAGGGTGGCCTCTGGCTGCTAAAAGCGGCCCCTGGATCACAGTTGACTAGAAAGGGATCTTCGGCCCACAACTCCGAAGAGCGGATTTCTAGAGAGCCACCTGGGTGTAGACCAGGACCCCATTCCAGAAGGAAACTAGCCAGGTAGTTTGATTTTCATCTCTGTTGACCCTGAGCATAAAACAGTGACCCCCACCAGTGAGAGGACAAAGGGTTTGTGCACCGCTTGCTGTGTGAGCTGTGAGGACATTCTGATAGAAGCAAACACAGTCTGCCCTAGGTGTTGGCCACTGCCACACTGGCATTGCCAGCTGCCAACTGAAAACAACTTTCTAAAATGACATTAGAACTGAACGTGTCTCGACCTTCTTTGTCATTATTCCCTAAACAAGACAGCATACTCGCTCGTTACTCAGCATTCCCTTACATGCTAAAAGTCGCCTAGAAGCAACTTAAAGGACACAGCAGCGCATCTTACCAGGAAACTTGCAATGCCTTGGACTTGGACTTTTTATCCACAAAGTGTCCCGATGAAGACAGAGGAATGATTTATAACTCGATGCAGGAAAAATGTTAAAATCAGAAACCCCTTTCCACAGTTGCCACGACCACACAGCTCTTATACCTTTGCAATTAGGTGTGACCTGGGCCACTGAGCTCTGGAGGTTTGCATATGAGAAGAGCTGCCCTACCTCTTCAGTGGGGCTTTGAGGGGATTCCATCTTTGTGTTAATTGACTTTGTTTGCACACAGCACTGAGGAATAGGCTTTCTTTTGGATCACAATTTGGTCTCTTGGCTGCAGCTTTGGGCCTGTGGCAAGCAGCGCTTTGGGGTAGGAGCAGGTGCTGAGGCAAATGCTGAAATTCATGGTTTGGCTCTGTAAATCTTCCCAGTGACTTTAACAACTTCCTTCAAGAACCACCTCTTAAAGGTCCCCCCCCCCTTCCCTGTTACTACCATGCTAGGGATGGAACCTTACACAAACACCAATGACTTTGGGGTGTATTCAATATGCAGATTACAGCCCCCTCTACGCCTCACTTTCTTCCTGCCCACCACTAAGAAGCTGTAATTATTACAGCAAAGCTCTGGGGCTTGAAGGGAACCAAACAGGAGGAAGCGGGGCCCAGCAACCTTTTCACGAGCATCCTCCTGGTCCTCCTGGACAGTCACTGTGTTTGATCTATAATTTGGGATCTATCTTTAATTAGACTACCATGACAAGCATAAGGTAGAAGATGGGAGTGAGAAAGAAAAACAACAAAACGGAAATGAGGGGCTGGTGCCAGGAGTAAGGGTTGTGCTTCATACCATAGAGTTGTCCCTCCATTACTGAGTACCCAAGAATTATCCTCAGTCGGTCACAATGTGTAACTGCTAGGGTCAAAAATCCTGGACAAATGGCTCAAAGCCGACACTGGCCCCCTCTCCCAGCATCACTCAATACCTATGACTCCTCCCAGCACTTCTCACCCCGCCCCCTACCCTATACCACTCCCTCCTAGAGTCTGGGTTTTCGCTTCCCTTCCTCCCCCACCCCTACCCCCTCCATAACTCATCCATTTTGGCCTCTTAGCCTGGGCAACTACTCTTGGTCAGCAGTTTCTCTCCTGATCTCCTTCCCACTCTCTGCTCTCCTGGTCTGGTTTAGTATGCCGGCCATGTTCAGCCTGGACTCCTCTGTGCCTGCGTTCTCCCTTGTATCTATAATAAAATCTTCTCCATACTTTAGGTGCAGTCATTTTCTTCTTTTATTCCATTTTTCCTTTCTTTCCTTCCTTCCTTCCATCCTTTCTCCCTTCCTTTCTTTCTGACTTCCTTCCCCTTCCTTTCTTTTTTTTTCTTTTCTCTTTTTTTTTTTTTTGTTTGTTGTTTGTCTGTTTGGTTTTTTTTTTTTGAGACAGTTTCTCTGTGTAGCCCTAGCTGTCTTGAAACTCACTCTCTAGACCAGGCTGGTCTTGAACTCACAGAGATCTACCTGTCTCTACCTCCTGATTGCTGGGACTAAAGGCATGCGCCACCACTACCCAGCTATTTTGTTTCATTCAGTAATGAGGCAGAAGTGACTAGGTTAGCCAGACATTTCATAATACCTGTGACTGGCACCTCAGCTAAGATGCTGTACCTGGAGCTCACTCATTAGCTTTGAAGTTTTCCACAGGGTCTTCCCCCTCTGCCTCTCTTCATTCAGAGTTACTTCCAATAGTACTAAAGGGTTGCCACCCCCAGACCTGGCTATTTCAGAATTAGATTGTTGGGAGAGGAACTTTGACTAGCCAATCTACTCTCAGTGGCTAACAGGTTGACTTGTAAAGAGGGACCAAACTGAGCTGTTGCCCCCGGGGAGTTCATACAAAGCTGTTCTTGTGTCCTGTCTCCCCGCCTGGCAGAGTGCAAAAGAACTCATCGAGTTTTTATGATGAAAGCTGACTTCACATCTGGTGTACATTTACATGGAGAATGATTAAAACCAGAAGTGCTCCTGAGATGGAGCCATCAAGAAACTGGGTGACACTGAGAGTGTCTGCTGGAGTGGGACAGGAGCATTGGAGACGATTTTAGCTCCATTGCTGATGAGCAGATGGCCCCCACCCCCACCCTTTAGTCACTATCCCAGAGAGCTTGATCTCAGTGACTATGCTTCCTTCTTGTGTGTGTGTGTGTGTGTGTGTGTGTGTGTGTGTGTATGTGTGTCCCCTCCTCTCCCACTCCTTGGTCATCTGACATTCATGACATGTAATTCTCTCCCTTGGGTCGGTGCCCAGAGTCAAATGCTGCATTTCATACTTTTGACTCCAATTCTTGCCCAGCTCAAGGTGAACCACAGTGAGCTCAGTGCCTGTGCCATTCTAACACACAAAGAAAGAACAGGTCCCTCCCAGCCCACGGGTGAGAAAGTGGCCAGGGAAGAAACTTCTGGGGAGTTTCTACACACAGTAAGAGGCAGAGCCTGGACTGAATCTGGAGTCCCTTGGCCTTATCATGGAGCCCTCACTCCCAGTCTCAGAGAATTGGTCAACCACCGATGTGAACGTACATCAGATAGGCACGGTGTATATCAAACTAGAGGGCGTATCAAATAGAGGGCCCTATCTAATGAGCAACCCTGTTCTTGAAGGACTTTTGAATTACTGAAGCTCTGTCCCTTGGTGCTTGCTGTGGCACCTAGGACTGTGCATCTGGCTCTAGCAGCCAGTTGAGCTGGGCAGACACAAAACGAACAGTTTTCTTGTCTGAGCAGAGGTGAGTAGCTGCTGGTACTGTGTCTGGTGTCATGAAGAGTCAGCACATAGAATGATTGTGAACTGCCGACCCCGTGTAGCCTGGGTGAGCCATCCTACCCGTCAGCGTGGTGACTGGACAACCCCACCCTTCAGGTCCTCCACACTGTGCATTGCCATGGGTGGAACATTGAGGGAATTAGCAACCATTAGGCCTGATTTTATCATGAAATCAGATGTTTTAAAATATTTCCAAACTACAGTACTACTTGAGGTTGGCTCTCTGCTTGGCAGCTGGTGACAGGTCTTCTGTTGGGTCTTTCCCAGGTAAAGCAGTGGGCTACACAATCGAGGCCATTGATTAGGCTGAGAAGGAGAGAGAGTGCAAGCTTTCCCCTAAGGAAAGGGAGAAGAGCTGGAAACAATCTGGAGTCGGAGTTAATTGAGTTTCAGGTAACTGGAGAGCAATGAGAAGTGACTTCCAGCTACTTCCTGTAAATCCTCCAAGCCGCTGGTCTGTGGAGATAAAGAGGAACTGGACCCTGCACTTCCCCTCCCCAAGGCCAGGGAATAAAAAGGATTTTAGCTTAATCCCAGTGCTAAAGAGCCAGGCAGAGAGCTCAGTGAATTCAAGGCCAGCCTGGTCTACAGACCAGGAAAGCCAGAGAAACCACGTCTCAAAAGAACAAAACAAACAAACAAAAGACTCTCAGCTAATGGAACTACAGCTCCTAGACCACACAGATAAAGCAGGTGCTGTGACTATTGCAAACCTGACTCCTCTGACACTCAGAAATCACATCCTTCTCATAGCATCATTTAACTTGAAATACAGAAATGTGTCTAAAAACAAAAAGCTAAGAAGTGCCAACAATCTCCACTATCTTCAGAAAGGAACTATTTTCTCTACCTGCTGCTCTTTCTTCCACTCCAGGCTGCCTTACACACAGTGACCGCTGCTGCTACTGGTACCTGCATAACAAAAGTCCCAGGAGCCAGTGGCTTTGAAATCACAGCAATCACTAGCCCCTTGCTTTCTGTGAATTCTGAAGTGGCTAAACTGGAGAGTGAGGGGAAGGCCTCCCGGGTCTCTCAGGAGCCTGTAGTTGTAACACTGGCTGGGACCATGGTGGCCTACGGACTGTTTGGGCTGGGGAACTACCCTCCACAAAGACTGGCCCAGTAGCGTGCAGAGAAGTCACTCCTGATACCAAAGGATGAGAGACATTGCATCATGTCCCAACAGAGGACAACTCGGACTCAGGATGCTGACATCATTTGGTCAAGGTCAATTGGTCAATTGGGATCAGCTACACCCTGAGCTGTAGTTCAGGTGCCCTTGGGCAGGTCAAGGTACATATGTGTAAAGTTTTGATTGTATTTTGACAATAAAGTTTGTTTTAAATCAGAAGGCGGAGCTAGCTGATCAAAATCAACCAAAGTGGTTTTGTGGGACTGAGGAAGTAGTAATTCAGGGCTTAGAAAGGATCTCAGCCCTTTTAGATGGAGGAACTGAAGAGCAGGGAGATAACTGGTGGCTTCTTCACCTCTCTGATCACTCAGGTTCTCAACCCGATATCTGACTCCCGACGTTTTATTGATAAAAATAATTAGACGAATGCATCAAGGTACCCGATTCTCTTCTTCCCCAGACTTCATGCCAGTATCACTCCATTCTTTCAGGGCAGAAATAAATATCCTGGGCATGGGTGCAGCTGGGTGATAGAGTATGCACCGGGCATGTGTTTGCAGGACAATGATGGTCCCTAGTGTCTGTGTATGGATGACACTAAGCTCTTGGCTTCTGGAGCTCATCTGGTCCATACAGTGATCCCATGGATGGACTAGCGCTCTTGCAAACAGCTGCGGACTTGACTGACTCTCCCCAAGCTTAAAGGCTGAGGCCCCACCGCCTCGTGTGTGGTATTAGGAGAGGGAGCCCTTTGACTAAGAAGGGTGATCTTGTCTGGAAGGTGATGTCATCATGATGGGGTCTGAGCCTCTGTAAAGAGAGAAAGAAAGGGAGACAGGACTGGGATGTGAATGTGTCTCTTCCACGTAAGAGTAAGCAGGACAGCCATCAACTGAGAAGCAGTCTGCAGAACTGACTGATTGGGGTCTACTGGCACCTTGGCCTTGGATTTCTCAGTCTTCTAAAGCTGCAGAACCCTGAGACATAAACATCTGTTGTTTGAACCACACAGTCTGTCGCATTTTGTTACAGTAACTCAGCCACCTAAACCCCTATGCTGCAGGAATATAGTGCTACCGGGGAAGGAAGAAAACCCATTTTGATGTCACAATGGGCACATGGGGCCATGCTAGGGCCCCTGCTGGAGCTCCACTCTGATTCCAAGTTGGTTTTAGCTTTGCCTCCTGCTGTTGTGATAAAACACCCTAACTAAGCAATTTAGGGAAAAGCTTACTGCACTCAGTTCCACGTTGCAGTCCATCAATGCAGGGACATCAAGGTGGGAGGAACTTGAAACAGTTAGTCGCATCCACTGTACAAAAGAGAAAACAGTGATTGTGTGTGTGTGTGTGTGTGTGTGCATGCGTGCGTGCGTGTGCCAGCCACTTGGTATGCTCAGCTGTTCTCTGCTTTCATTGAGTGAAGGGGCCTAGCACATGAAATGGTGCTGCCCCTGTGGAGGGTGAGTCTTCCTACCTCAGGCCAACCTAATCTAGACATTGAGATTCTGTTCTTCCTAGAAGATTCTAGATTGTGTCCAAACTAACTGTCACAAAGTTTATATGCCCAGTTTATCTGTTACAAACACTGTGGGGACTTTAGGGCTTGCCTACTCTGCTCATGACTCTGGGTTCTCTCTCTCTCTCTCTCTCTCTCTCTCTCTCTCTCTCTCTCTCTCTCTCTCTCTC
>JAQHUG010000214.1:3374923-3388509 GCA_028555095.1 Dicrostonyx torquatus | reverse complement strand
CACACACACACACACACACACACACACACTGTTGTTTTGGGCTTCAAGTAACAGGATACAGTCTACCATCTCTTGAAGAGCCAGGGTCTCCCATTGGACTGGAAGTAACACGGCCAGCCATCTAGTAAAGAACCAGTGTTTCCTGTTATCCAGTTTCTGGAGGTGGCTCTCCTTGGGCTAGAAGCTCCTCATTGCTGCTCCACCATCCAGAGTTTGACTTTCTGCTCTTCAGGAGGTGCTTGCCAAGGCCCAGGGCCTACAGTGAAAGTCAGAAACCGGGCAGGTGGTCGAAGCAGATGACCTGCCCCCACCTAAGCAATAGATTTCACAAAGCCCTCAGCTTTCTGTTGGCTACGGTGAGTACTCGCCACACCAGAGTGCCAGGATCATAGTGGGAAGATGCCCGTGGCACCAACAACATCAGCCACCCCAGGGCATCCTCTTATACCCCTCACTTTGATCTTGGCTGTGGGACAATGACACTATTGAGAGAACTCCCTTAGGTAGCAGGTACTCTTGCAGGTTTGACTAGGCTCTCCTGCCAGCCTCTCAGGTACCAAGGCTCTCCTAAGAGGGCTGCGAGCCCATTTGTCCTTCATTGTGAACCTGAACGAGGGGACTAGACTGCATGGGTCCCCTCACAGGGGAAGAAGGAAGGTGTTGTCTGGTCCGGAAGGGACTGGCTCTGACATTACTCCTCCAACAGCAAGATTCCATCTTTTCCTGATTATACTGAGTTTCCTCCAGGCATATCCAGGCCAGCAAGCCTGTTTGACTGTGGCACTGAGGCCCATGGTGAGACCCATCGTGACATGGCCTTCCCTGTCCTGTACTGCCACTGTTCATCCAACCCTAGCTTCTCCTTGGGTCTCCCCACATTTCTTGCTTCTGGTCCCCTCTGGGAGAGGCTAAGGACTGATTCTCTGGAGGCCTGGGCTCAACCTGGTTCCCTATCTGCACGGTGGAGACATTCTAATGTTGTGTCCTGCTTGGTGTCAACCTGGCTTGGTACAAGCTATCCCTCAGGGGCTTTGCATGAGCTCTGCCAGGATCCCCTCCGCTCCACTGTGCCCCTTCCCTCTAGGGAGTTTGTTATAATCGACTTCTTGATTTCTTTGCTAGGTTTGGAGGTAAAGGGGTCCCAGGAGGAACCTCTGGAACGAGGAAGAGGGTCCTCTCCTGAGGACTCAGAAGGCTGGCTGTGCCCTGTAAGAGCAGGCCTCTGCTCTGAGGAGAAACCACGCCACCCAGCTGTTTCCAGGTTTAAGGCACAATTCCCCATCCCTCACCTTTATCATCTCCTGGCAAGGGTCCCTCTGCACAGTTCATATCTTTGTCAAGGCCTCAAGAGGGGCCTGAGAGTATACAATGTGCTGTGACTAGCACAGCCCTGGGCCCCTCCAGCGGTCTGAGGCCCCAGGCATGGTTAACTATGTCTCCCACACGTCAGAGTGATGGCAAGGCTCTCTTGTGGAATACATGGTGTTATAAAAAAATTAAAAATGCAGCAGTAGGCAGCAGAGACGCTGTAGGTTCCCAAGCAGTGGTAGCAGGCCATGTGGCGGCAGGCAGCGGGCCCTGAGAACAGCCAGTCCCAGGCAGAGATGGCTGCCAGTCCCTGAGCAGTGGCTGCTCCCAGGCAGGGAGACACGTGGCAGGCGGGCAGGAGCCAGAGACATGGATAGGCACGCCATGTAAAGTTAAACGTTTATTAGGGTTATGGAGAGGAAATGGGGAAGGGGAGAAGAAGAGAGACAGAGAGAGAAGGAGAAAGTAGACAGAGAGACAGAAGTGGGGGGCAAGGGAGAAGTGGGGAGAGAGGCAGAACCTGCCTCTCCGAGAGGAAGACAGGAAAGAGAGCGTTTCTCAGGCTGGAAGCTGAAGATCAGCCTGCCTCAGCGGATTGGGGAGGGAGTGGGCATGGCTTGTCTCTTAAAAAGAATGGGGGGGAAGGACTGGGAGTGACTTTTCTCTTAAAATGCCAGAACCACAACACATGGTCTAAAGCAATTTAGGTCCATGGGTGTTGACTGATTGTAGGCAGTAAAGCATGGCTTCCAGGCTGTGACAGTGCCAAAACGCACAGTGCCAGGACAGGGGAGTGTGCACAGAGAGGTAGCACTCAGCAAGGACTTCTGAGAAAGGTGAGATGTGAGCAAAGACCTCACAGGTGAAGAGAGTGCTTGTGTTTACAAAGGACAAGGGAATTTGGGCGTGTTGTGGGTGGTAGCCAGAGTAGCCTAGAACCAATAAGATCTGCCCAGGGGTGGGAAGTTCTTGCCAGAGGGGAAGCACCCAAGAGGAAGATAATGTCTGTCCAAGGGCCTTGGCCAGGGCAGCGGGTTCATGTGCTTTCCCCATGAGGAAGACAACTGGGAAAGACGAGAAGAGCAGATTGAGATGCTTAGGAAAGGGGCAATTAATTGGCCTTGGCAGCATGCCTAGGGTGTGAGCCCCTGTAACTTTGGTTTGCTGGCTGATGCCCGTTAGGGAGCCACTCTGAACCCATTTCCCCAAGTGAAAAGCCTGGAGGCATTCACTAGGAGAAAGTGATGCCTTGGCATGGCCTAGCATACCTGGAATGTGCGGTGTTCTTTCCTCTCCTAAGACAAGGATCATGGTTCACCACTGGTGACCTCAACATTGCTTAGCCAGGGCCAACTCTCAGGCCCTTTGGGGACAAGGCAAGATTGCTCTGTCATCACTGTGTTCTGGGTGACACCATGATCCTGGAGTTGGAGCCTTAGTTAGGGCAGTGGGTATACCGTGGGAGCCCAGGACAACAGCGGGCAGGGAGCAGGTGCTGGCAGCTGCTGCAGGCCTTACAATGTGGCTTTGTCACTGGGGTGGCTTTGGAGCCAGGGAACGACCTGTGCTGGGAAACAATTCTCATGGCTGTGCTGGTGCAGGCTGCCAGAGCACAACAAAGCCCTGGAGAGCCGTTGGGCAATCACTTTTGTCATGCAAATGAGGGCGGAGCATAGCAGCCCCCTCTGCCTGCGTGCTAACCTTTTTGTGATTCAGATGAAGCTGGTAGGCTTTCCTGGGTCCCAGAGCTGGTTTAGCCTCTCCTATTGTCCTCTCCAGGGCCTACTGCCACGCTGCTCTGCTCTGACTTTACTGAAAGGTAACAGGGCCCAAGAAAGAAAGTCAAGACCAAAAGATGGCACCCAAAATAGTGCAGGTGACTAGGTCAAAGGGCAGTGTGGGGAGGCCAGGGCCAGGATGCAGGGAGCCTGAGGTTCTGAGGAGGGCTAGTCTAGGGCTCCTGGGCAGGCAAAGCTTGAATGGGGTTTGAGTAATGGTGAAGAGCTGGGTCCTACTGGCCTGGGCAGGACCATGCGTCCATAGGGGAGTTGTAGGCTCTCTCCTTGTCCCGTGACACTGGCCTAGCCAGTAAATTGCAAGTTCTCAAATTTCTTTGGGCCTGCATTTACTTGTCTGTGAAAGAGGATAGTGGTAGCCCCTGTTTAGTGCCACTGTGAATTGAAATAAAATAATCCGGACAAAACATTGCGTTTGTTGCTTGCTCATGCTCATCACATGGCCCACACACTCATTTCCCAGTAATTTACTTCTAGGAATTTATTCTACAAATATTCTCACATGTGCAAAATGACATATGTTTGAGGTTATTCTCTGCAGATTTGTTTGTAGCAGCCAGAGATTGGAAAGGGCCCAACTCCACATCTACAGGGCTGGGTTAAATGGATGCTGGTTGTGTACCCGTCTAACAGATTGCTCTGCAGTTGGACAGGAGCCAACCACTCTGTCCTGCTACAAGGAACTGGCCTCCTGTGGAGCTGGGAGGTGAGCATAGGTCAATTATCTGTGAAAAGCCAGAAGCCAACACTCAAGGGTCTTGGCAGCCTGCTCTTTTGCAGCTGAGGGGCCAGTGGCCTAGGAAGAGATGGGATATGGTATGAGCCCTCCCCTCAACAGATACGTGCACTCTCCTGCAGAAATAGGCTGCCTTGGGTGCCATGGGTACACAGCATTGCAGGATGGAATTGCAGGACCAGTCACCATGACAACAGCAGGCAGTTGTAATTTCAACCAGAGGAGTGCCCAGAGTACAGGACAAGGCTGCCGACCACCCCCAACAGGGCTGCCTTTGTGGGCACCTCTGTATCTGGGGCATGGGGACTTCCTGGCCTCAATCTCCCACCTGCAGAATGAGAACATAGCAAGTCTGCCCAGTGCAACTTGGGAAGACAGAGAAAGGCCAGGAACAGCTCTGAAGTGACCACAGGAAGCTGAAAACACAAGACTGCCAACCTCTTGTGATGGACCCAAGTGGGTGCCACAGTCCTCGTTCCTTTGGTCTGTTTCTCCTCATCAGAGCTGCCTACCTATAGCTCTGAATCTCTCTCATCAGAGCACCCAGCAGAGAAGTGAATAATGACAAGAGGCGAGGGAGAGGTGGATGGATTTTGGTTAAGTTATCCACAGGTGTGTGAGCACAGATGCGGCCCAGCTGGTGCTGCCCACCTGCTTTCCAGCCCCCTGCCACTCCTTGCTCCTTCCCCACCCCACCTTTCAGACTTAGAAACTGCTGGCTTCTGAACTCCATAGCCTCCCTATCTGTACAAGGGAGAAAGGGTCTCTAGGCAGCAAACAGGAAACATCAACCTTCACCCACGGCACTGAACGGGTATCACTTTGAGCATCAAACAGTTATGATGTGTAGACACAGGCACCAATAAGGGTTGGGCCTGTGAAGGAAGGCAACCGAGCTGTTACTCAGGGTGTAGCTAGCCCAGCCCAGTGGGTATCTCCCCTGCCCCAATGGGATGAGGATGTAATCCCAATTTCCCTGTGGAGATTGCCCTTGTAGATCCACATAGACCTGGGAAACAGGGCAGACTATCCAAGCCTCAAGGAACACAAGAGCCCTGGGAAGGCGCTGTGTTTCTGCTCTCCCCCATAGATATGCCTCGCGGCCTTTCTCTGCAGGTTCTCAGGTGCGGCTTAGAGGAGAGAGGGGCAAGAGTGCAAAGAATGGTGGGCAGGCCAGGCTGGATCAGGCAGTATCTTTCCTGTCCAGAACTGCTTCATGGACATCTGGCCTGTTCATCAGTTCCTAGCGCACGCGACACCCCCCTTATCTCCCCGCCCCCAGCACTATGAAGCTAAAAGCTAAGTATTTGTAGAGACTGGACTTGGAACCCAGTCACTGATTTATCTGGGGCTCAACTATCAAGCTATGTTATGGGTAACCCAGAAGGGCAGACCACACTGTGCGATTAGCCATGACTCCTTTCAAGACATTCAGAAGCCTAAAAGATGAGTAACACAAACTCAAGTGGTCGAATGAAGTGCATAAAACTCCTCAGGTACTCTCAGGGGACAGTGTCTCTGACAACGCCACAAAAAGCCTTTGTTCTCACTGGTGACTGGTGGCTGGCTAAGTCTGGGACCCCTTGGTGCCCGTGTCCTTCAGCTCTCATCGTGAGCATTTCTTTGTGCTTGCCGGTGGCATCAGATCTTTACTGGACTAGCCACATCTCCAAGGCAGGAGCTGGGCCCAGGGAGCTGCAAGGCTCCTGAGGAGCACACAGGTGGAGCCAGCCCCTCTTCCTGTCACTTTCTGATGGCTTTGGGTTCTGGACTATGGGCATCATTCTCCCTCTGTGGTGTGAGAAGGCAAGGATGGCCCACATCTTGCCTGGGGATAATCTCCTTTTTATTACACAGCAATTAACGGCCCCCAGGCCCTGACCCGCACTATTCTTGAGCAAAACAGAACCTCTCCCTAGGAAAATAACAGAAATACAGTGAGAATTGCATAGAGGCTGTTTGAAAAGCAAATGTTGTTCAATGAAATCAGTTTAAAGATGATGTTTCTGGGACTGGAGAGAAGCCCAGCGGTGCAGAGCACTTGTTGCTTTTGCAGAGAACCCGGGTTCAATTCCCAGCAGCACTCATATGACTGCTAACAACCCTCTTTAGCTCCAGTTCGAGGGATCTGATGCTTCTTCTGGCCCTTACGTGCACCAGCTATGCTCATGATACACAGACAAACGTGCAGGCACAATACTCACATACATAAAAAAATAATAATAAATAATAAGATTTTCTTTTTTGTTCAGATAAGAACAAATCTTTATTACTCATATATCCAAGTGCAATCACAAAACAAAACACATAAGTTGCTACAAAATCCACAAATAAAACTCCTAGTATAAAAAGTCTTCAGACAAGTGGTATAATAGCATCAAAGTCCACATTGCTTCTTGCTTTTCAGCCTCTCTGAGCAAGGACATCCTGGAAGGAGGTGCAAGACTTCTCGACACTCAGATCACAGTAGCATAGTGATACAACGGCTGGTCTAGGGCCTGTCCTGCTGCTTGCCCCTCTGTCTCCTGGGTGCGGGGCATTAACTGAGGCAACAGGCTCAAAAGGCTCTGACCTACCAGCTCCACATCGCCTCTCTTGGCCTTTACAGTCTCCCATGCTGTGTGATGGGTACCAGGGAATCCTGATCTGTAGGTTTAGCCAAGTGTGGCTGGGTGATTTGAACTCCTAGGTGTGCAGAGAGTAAGTGACCCAGGAGCCAGGCAGCATACACTTGCAGAGGCTTGTGTGTTCTACCTTGTCCACGTGGCTACTTCCTCAGACCCACACACTTGGGCATCCATTTTCTGTTCTGGGAGATTCTCCATCCTCCCAGCCACCATTGACTATTGCTGGCTCTGTGAACTCCTGGGAGGCTTCTGGGAGTCACCTGCTAGAATAAGAACCTCTGGGGACCCTAGCGCACGGATCCTAACACCCAGTCCATGTGTAGTGAGGTTCCCCTACCCTCCCAAACCTGCCAGACAGGAAAGGGGTGCATGCCCTGTCCAGGGCTTAACCAGTAGGGATGTCAGCACTGGCTCTTCAGAAGTAGAGAGTCAGTCACTCAGGGCTGGGCCTGTCTCCCCTGGTCTGGACATATCCTATGCACAGAAGTGAAGGGGTTAAAAACCTGGAGACCCACGTAGAGAGGTCTTTTGCATTAAACAAACAAAACAAACTAAACTTCCGCACAATTCAAGGCAAAAGGAAATACAAATACAGGAGAGCATTTCTAAGTTGAATTTGAGCTGCTGCTGTGCCCTCACGTAGAAGAACTAAGCAGCCCCTCCTCTAGATTCCTTTTTTAAACAGAGCCATGAAGAGCAACTTTCTGTGAGACCCCTGGAGGCCTTGGTGCTCCAAATTCAGTGTTTAGCCCGGTGAGATCTCCGGGGAGTGCCTGTGCTTGAAACCCTGTGGTGTGAAGTTGCCCCTGACAGTTCTTCCCGCTAGGCAGCCAGGCAGATAACAGCAGGAGCAGTGGGGGGCGGGGAAGACACCACAGTCCCTACTGGCCAGCGGAGGGCTGTTTCTTTCAGATCCAGGAGGAGTTACCAGAGTTAACTCGGGTAAGTAATCTGCCCCTTTACAAAGACAACACCCAGACCACCGAAGCCGGGGATTCATAGTCCCTCCATCTGCTGAGGAAAACTTGGACAGGTGCTTCTTGCCCTGGGTGGCCTGGCTGCTCCCCACAGGCTGGACTGTGTTCAGGAAGCCCAGGTCTTTTGGGTTTCTCCCTGCCAGGGCCTCTGGACACCCTTTGACCTACCTGACTCTCACTGCTCTCACAGCACACCCAGGCTGCACTGCAGTACTGGGGGGTGGGGGGGGTATCTTCATGATTTTTTTTTTCTATTTTGAGACAGGGACTATGTGACTCTGGCTGACCTTAGATCAGGCTGGCCTCGAATCCAGAGATCCTTCTGCTTCTGCCTCCCTTGTATTGAGATTAAAGGCATGTGCCACTGTGCCCAACTAGCAATGAATTAAAATTTTTAAATGGATAAAAACAGAATCACCAATGTAGTCCCCCAAGTTTGACGAATACTCTAGCCATTGTCACTTCATTTACAATGGGTGTATTAACATTTTTAAAAAGACTCACAAAAATGAAAACATTCATCACAATGAAAAATCACTAAAACTGTGTTTTTTATTTCTTATCCCTTCCCTGGGCTGGGGGACTCTGATGAAACCCCCAAGATGGCTCTTTCCTGGACCTAGTGATCTGTGAGGTGGTACTAGGGTGCTGTGCAGCCCCTGCTAGCTAGCTGGTGGGCCGATGCCAAACTCTTTCCCATATATAGGCCCTAGTGGTGCTGGGCATTCCCTGAAGGATCCTGGATGCCACCCCATGGGCTTCCTGGAGAGTGCCTGACCCAGGCCCTGGAGGAGTTGGCAGGGTGCACTTTCCCTCTCTAGCCTGGCATCTCTGGCTTCCAGGACTGGCACTGCCCGCCAGCCAGGGCTATCCCAGACACTGACGTGTGTTTGAAGCCAGCTGCCACACAAAGCTGCATTGTGGACCTCTGGCTGGCAGGCAAAGCACGTGATCACAGGGGGTGGGTGGCAGCCAGATGGGTGTGCCTCACTGCCTTCCTCTGGGCTGGAATCCGCATCCTTCTGTCTGGCCCACACAGTAGAAGCTAGGCCAGTTCAGGGGCTCTGGGGATGAGAAAGTACAACTCCAGTACCCCTGAGGAGGCCTCCCTTCCTCTGTGTTCCCGCAGCTTTATCCAGACCTTATCCCTTTGTCGCTGTCACAGGCTTCTTACACCCCAGGGTCTTGACTGTCACACCTCTGTGAGAAGGAGCCTGAACCATAGGCACAGAGCAGTACTTTGAGAACCTGAAAACAGAGACAGACCCAGTAGTGGTCCTAGCCAGGTCCTGGTTGCTGGAGCCCCATTTCCCTCACTTTCCCTCTCTCTTCTTCTTGATGAGTGATTCCGACTTCCTGTCCCAATTTGGACCATCTTGGCTGGAGGAGAAGCCCCTAAAGTCAGGAAGTGCTGTTTTCACATATGAGTAAAATAGCAAAAAGGTCCTGCCCATATCACCGACTCCTTCCTTGAAATCCAGGCATGTATGAGCCTCATGAAGAGACAAGCCAACACAAGGACACCCCCCCCCATCACCAGACAAGCCAACACAAGGACATCCCCCCCACCCCCCATCACCAGACAAGCCAACACAAGGACATCCCCCACCCCTCATCACCAGACAAGCCAACACAAGGACACCCCCCACACCCCATCATCAAGCAAAGAAACAGGAGCGCTTCTTCTTAAGCAGAGTCTGTGCACAGTTCCCAGACACCAGACAGCACACACCACATGCGGGAGAGATCCGAGTGTTATAGTTTCCACGTTGAGTATGCCCCAAAGGTCTGGTTCCCAGCTGGATACTTGTGCTTGGTGGTAGGACCTTTAAGAAATGGGACGTAGTAGGAGGAAGTTGGTTCACTGGGGGGGGGGTGTATCCTTGAGGCCCCAGGCCCCTTCCTGTCCCTGCTTTGCCAGCCACCGTGAAGTCAGCAGCTTCATGCTCTGCACACTTTCCTGTCTCGTTCTGTGTGCCACCTGCTCAGAAGTAGCAAGGCCAAATAACCATGGACTGAAACCTCAGAAAATGAGAGCTCAGCTCCAGTTTTCCTCCTTTGGAGAGGGTTATCTCAGATGTTCTGCCATAGTAACAGGAAGCCGGCTGGCAGGTTCATGACTGGCCCTTCTTGTCACATAGTGCCTCCACACTGAAGAAGGTACAAAGGGAAGCGTCTTTTCTGTGTACTGTGAGGACTGGTGGCCAGGTTTCCCAGACAGCCTCAGGATGGAGACTGATTACCAGCAGGGCTCACACGCTAGTGAGCTGGAAGTTCTTAGCCCCACCTTTGACACTGGGGGCTGGGCAGAAAGGCAGAGCTGCTCACCGATGGCCAGCAATGAATTCAACCATGCTGAGACCTGAAAGAGCCAGGGACAGGGTTTGGAGGATCCTGGAAGCTGGGTGGAATGGGGAAGAGGTGGAGAATTCCTATCCCTTTCATGTGTGGTGCCTTTTGCATCTCTCCAGTCCAGTCCTTCATCTATACGTTTCCTAGCATCCATCGGGGCTGAGGAAACAACTCTGTCACGGAGCACTTTCCCAGCTGATATAAGGCTCTGGATCCAATGAAACAGTACAGTACAGTAACGTAAGATTCAAATACAAGTAAACAAATGAAACTAGTAAATGCAAAATGCAAATAAAGTATTTTTGTTTTTTTCTGAATTCTGTGACCTTTTTAATAAACATTTGAACCCAACAAGCAGTCTTAGGAATTTGACTGTTTGGGCCCAATGCACAGATAGCAAGCAGGTCTCTTATAATAGGTTTATGAGATGGGGCTGCCTGTGGGATTGGACGCTCTCTGCCTGTGTATCATCAGTATCATCAGGGTGGAATTGAGAGGTTTACACGTATGGAGATGGAGATGAACGCTGTGTGTGTGTAGAGCCAAGTAGCGGGCTCTCCCTTTATCCTCTGCCTGGGAGCCTTGCAGGAGTCCTAGGTCTGCTCTCTGGAGTGCTGCCTGAGCTGGATCAACCTGCTCAGCTCTCCACACATTCATGTTCACCAGACTTGCTACTTCTCCAGAGACAGCTCCAATGTGAGCCTGGATGGCCAGCCTCCCACTCTTCAGTCCCAATCCAGGCCTTTGTCCCACGTATCACAGGCATACTGTCTTCTCAAGGTAGTCACCCTCATGCCTTGGCCCACCCTCAGGGTCTCAGGATTGATTTCCCTTATTTCTGTCCCATCATCTCCATTCCCTCCTGATGTGGGACAATTGTCTGTATTCTGTCAATTGTATGTTAAAGAAAGGCTGATTGGCCAGTAGCCAGGCAGGAAGTATAGGCAGGACAACCAGACAGAAAGTAGAGGTGGGTCAATGAGAACAGGAGAGTTCTGGGAAGAGGAAAGCCCATTCCTCTGCAGTCCTGGCCCTGCCACAGAAGAAGCAAGATGTGACTGCCTTGCCAAAAAAAAGTACCAAACCATGTGGCTAACATAGATAAGAATAATAGGTTAATATAACTTATAAGGATTAATAAGAAGCCTGAGCTAATGGGCCAATCAGTTTATGATCAATGTAGACCTCTGTGTAATTTCTTTGGGACTTAATGATTGTGGGAACCGGGAAGGAAAGAAACCTCAGTCAACATCCTCCTCCCCTCAGTGTTTGCTGGCCCATCAGACATATTCTTCCCTGGTTAGTTCTTATTGTCAACTTGACACAGTTAAGCATCACCTGGGAAGAGGAAGTCTCAGTTGAGAGTGTGCCCAGACCAAATTGGCCTACAGTCATCCATATCTGTGAGAAATTATCTTGATTATATAGGAGGGCCTAGTTGTAGAAAATAGCTAGCTAAGAGCCAGCTAGAGAGCAAGCCAGTAAGCAGCATTCCTCCGTGGCTTCTTTCTGTTTGAAGACCTGCCCTGACTTCCCATAGTGCTGGAAGTAGAAGATGAAATAAGCCCTTGTCTCCCAACTTGATATTATTCACAGTTTACCACAGCAACAGAAAACTAACCAGGACACATTCCTCTTTTTCTCACAGTGTGGGACCCAGTCCAGTTGCTCCTGGCTGAAAATCAGCTCTAGCTAGCCCCTGCCAGCTCTTCTACTCACATTTCTGTTGCTGGGAGCCTGGGAACCCCAATCCCGTCAATGAGCATAGTGTACTGGGAGTCTCCAAGTGCTATTACCTTTCTGATAAAGCAGTGGTCTAAAACGTTCCCTTTGATTTTTGCATGCCAGAGTATCACATCTTTTACCAGTCTATGATGAGACTCACTTCTGAGGACATGCAGGACCAGAAAGGTGCAGCAGAGCCTGGGACACACACGCTGCACTTCCTGTGATGAGAACGTAGGTCTGTGCTTACCAGACCCAGCTGAAGCCTAAATCTCTGTATTTGTAGTCTAAGAAATCCTACCCATCCCATCCCCTGCAAAACCTACTCCAACCCTCTGTACTCTGGCCCTTAGTTGGGGGCCTGAAGGGCAGAGGTCATCCCTCCTAAACGGCTGTGCCCTGCCCTCTCTTGTCTGACCCTGTGTTTGGTGGACAGGCCAGATGCCCATTTAGTAGCATTCAGTAGAACTGGTTGACACAATGCCCTTTTTGTGGAACTCCTGTTGGTGAGCCTACTTATATTGTTTATGCAATAGCTTCAAGTCCACATGGTATTAGATATCTGAACTAGGAAAACATTTCTCCCTCCCCCGAGATTAATTAACAGCTTCTATTACAGGCCTGTAACCTCTATACACAATTCTAAAATCTAGATATTTCTGAAAACCAAGACACATTGCCTAAGTCAGTAGCAAACTCATTAGGTGACAAACTCTAGCTTGGCCAGACATTGTATAAAGACTGAACTGATATTTGCATATTTCATTACAGAAATGTGAATATTCTTAGTGCTGTCTTTAGTCCTGCTGAAGGGTCACTCAGTCCATTGTACGTGCACATTCTCAGTGCCTAGACCCCAACTGTTCTGAATTCAGAAATCCGGCTGCATGCCGCTTTACTCCCCTGTACCCCACCCTCCTCAAGGCGTCCACTAAGGGAAAAAGAATTAGACAGCAAGAGCCCACCGTACTTTTCTCTTGGTTTGTTTTGCCCTGGCTGCCAAGGAGAAAGAATTTAAATAATCAACTTTATTCACAACAAATAGCTTTTGTCCAAAGTTTCTTACTATAGTTGGTTATCCTGCCTTTTTGTAACTTTGTCTTTAAGAATTCTGTTTGATACAGTTTTCTTTCCTGGGGCTCTTGGATTTGAACCTGCTTTGTAGCATTGTTATTTTAAATGAAAGGAGTCACACTTACTGCAAATGAGTGAGCCCAGAAGGATTCTAGGGACAACTGGGACAGATGGTCCCCAACATCCCTTCTGCCAACCTGCCTCATAGGAGCAGGGAAGGGAGGGGCCCATGTAACCAACGATTGATTCTCTGTGTGTCCCCTGTGTGCCCAGGGGAAATGACAACCAGTCACCAGAGACCGCAGCACTCAGTGGCTTCTCAGTCAACTCAGCCCCAGCCACCATCCAGATGCAGCCAAGAGCCCACTTCTGGTCAGTCCAAGAAGGAGTTTACTTATCCATTTGCTGTGTTGATAAGTGTCTCTGATTCTCTCAACAGACCTAGTCTGCTAGGGACACCCCAAAGTAACATTTAGCACATCGTAAGTTAATTTTCTCAAACTTTCAGACCTATGTGAACAATAGATACTTGGTTACTATAACAAAAAGAGTACAAACTGTTGAAAACTGGATACTCTGGCTGATTTTCTCTCTCTTTTAGTTAAGAAAAAAATTATTGTTTTAATTCTTTTGTATACGAGTGTATGCACGTGTGTGTGTGTGTGTGTGTGTGTGTGTGTGTGTGTATGTGCACTGTATGTGTTTTTGGTGCCCACAGAAGTCAGAGGAGGATGTTTTACTGGATTAACAGATGATTGTGAACCACTATAGTCTACGTAGGTGTTGGGAATAAAACTCAGGTCCCTTGGAAGAGCAACTAATGTTCTTAACCAGTGAACCATCTCCAGCCCCATGTAGCTGACTCTTTTTGGGGGCAATTCACCAGGCACTATAGCCTCTGCTGGCCTCAGACACGTATGTGGCACAGGCACACACACACACACACACACACACACACACACACACACACACTGATAGTATGGTGTTACTG
>JAQHUG010000214.1:3330583-3362677 GCA_028555095.1 Dicrostonyx torquatus | reverse complement strand
GACTTAAAGATTGCGGGAACTGGGCAGGACAGAAACCCCAACAACACCCTCCCTCTCGCCATGTGTGTGCATCACCCCAAGGATAGGCTATGTGAGCACACAAGGAACAGACAGCCTCCCAGAACCAGGAAATGGAGCTTCAGCATCACCCAACCACGCCAGCACCCTTCCTGGCCTCTAGATGGATAAGAAAGTGTCTGTTCTTTAAACATTTTGCTATGGTGGCCTATGTGCATGCTCACAATAACAGAACTTCAAGATACTCAGAGCAACCCCATCTCTCACTGATCCTGGAGACCTGAACACTGGCTATCTGCCCGAACAGCAGACAATGACATGGTGTTTCATCCCTCAGATGCGGAAGGTACCTGATTTTCATGTTCATTAAAACAGACATACATGAGATCACCAAAGAAGTCTCCAGACATTGAAGGGAGCTGGAAATCCGACAGAAAATGTGTCCGACCGCAAAGAAATTAAAAGAGAAATTGGTCACACTGAGACATGTGTACAGCCCCCAAATCTGTGGAAACAGGGGTGTGAAGGGGGAGGGGGCCTACAGGAAACTTCATAAATGGGGTGACAATGAAGACATAGCCCGCCTAGACCACAGGGCAAGCTGAAGGGCTTCCGTGAAGCACTTATTTTATTTCAAGAGAGAGGTGGGTGACAGGGTGCATCATAGCCCAGCCACGCCCCAGTGATGCTTTGTGAGATGCTGAGGGCTTGTGGGATAAGCCAAGGATTAGACAGAAGCTCAGAGCAAATCGACAGAACAAGGGAGATAAACGCTGCTGCAGCTGCTGCCGTGCGAGCGTGTGTGCGTGCACGTGTGTGTATGTGTGCACGTGCACACATGTGTCTTGTGCGTATCTGTGTATGAGCATATGCGTATGTGTGTCTTGTGTGTATTGGAGGCATCGAGTCATCAAGCCCTTTGAGCCCCAGGGAGTTTTCCAGGCTGCAGTTTCTTACAGACGGTGGATCTATGTTTTGGGCATGCTCCATGCAACCCAGGTGCCTGGAGAGGCAGTAGAAACGCTTTGGTTGGTACTGGTAGAGGAGGTTAACCTAATGGTTGCTGAACAGCTGAGACCCGAGGGCGTGGTGCTGCGCCCAGCTCTGGAGCTTAGCTGAGTCTCCTCAGCCTCCTTGGACCCGACTCCCTCTGAGTAGGAGCAGGTCGGAGCTATGTTCTGACCTCACAGTGAAATCTGAATAATTGATGCCCTGGTCTAATGTTTCACCCAATTGTCATAATGCAGAAACACAAGCCCAGTGTATGGAGGCTGCAGACAAAGGGCTGTTTTCATCGCTTGCTTTCCCCCAGCCCCAGGTCTGTGTGGCTCTCTCTCTAGCACATGATCTGTGACAATTATCCTGTGTTCTCTCACCCTTCCCCAGGGAACCAGGGGAGGAATTATTAGGGAGGTGGCTCCCCAAGGGCACAGGGGGAGGTCTGGAGCCTCCTGCAGTGGGGCATGTGGACTGTGTGCCCAGCTGTTGCTTGACACCCACTTGGCACAGCCTTCCCTCTGCCAGGACTGCCTACAGGGCCTCTGAACACAGGGCTCTCACCCAAACAAGCAGCCAGATGGGTCCCCAGTGGCTTGTGAGCCGGCTCCCTGTGTGTGCAGGAGGTAGGGCATGAGGGTGGGAGGGGCCATCTAGGAACTCCCTGAGCTGAAGGCAGATGGAAAGCCCAGCCCTGTTTCCATTGCTAACACTGGCATTGGGGGCAGGGCTCATTTCTAACACCCAGAGCAAAGCAAAACACAGGAAATGAACTTCAGACACTGTTCGGGGAGCTGGGGACAGGTGACAATCAAACCCCATTTGGCTCAGCAGGAAGAATTATGACAGAATATCTAAACCATGGCAGGGCAGGTGTCAACCAGGCCACTATGGAGCTACAGAGACCAGGCTGAGGGCGGTTTGTGCTTGCTTGCCAGGTTCCCAAGTCAGTCCCATAGGCTGGATTTGGGAAATCACAGGAATCTTTGAGTTCAAGTTGAATACTCTCAATTTACCAACAGCACTGGGATCCCTTTTGTAGGTTTGGTTGGTTTGGCAACAGTTCCTGGAGGCCGGGGAGTGGAAAGCAGCCGAGAGACTCTGGGCAGAATCCTGCTGCCACTCTTTGGTTTGTTTCTAAGAAAGAGGGGATGTGAGAGGAGGAAAGGCAGGCATGGGAAGGGTGCAAGTGACCCAAATCACAATGTAGGAACATTGCTATTTGTTTGGTGAGAGGCTGGGTGTAGCTATGGCCTCAAACTCTAAGTCATCTGTCTCAGACTCCTTAGTGTTGGGTTTATAGGTGAATGCTATCATGTGCAGCTTTTTGGTAGACTATTGAAAAAATCACACATTATTGGGCTCAAGAGTACCTATACTTGGACAGGTCCAAGTCTCATTAGGTGGCCAGGTTTTGGCTTGTATATGTGGGGTTCCATGTGTCTAAACTGTATGAACCAGACCTGAGCCCTACCTAGTGAAGGACCTAAACACTGGGATGGGAGGGATGGGTGGCCCACAACCTTTATTAGAGATAGAAGGACATGAGCTCAGAAGGCCCTCCTGGACTCTCCCCTGTATCATCAACTTCATTTATAAAATGCAAATGCAAGGGTTGAAGCCTGAAGAGTTCCAGTATACTAAGCCCTGGCCTGAGCCTAAGAGAAGGCATGTCCACCTGGCCTTCCACTGAACTGACCCTGTCTACAAGGGTGTTCCCCTGCCCTGTAGAGAATCTGCCCCCAGCTGTCAGGTGGTGGTGTGGAAATAGTCGAGGAGACTGCTTCAGGATGGAGTCTGAGATGAGCCTTCCTCTCACATGGCTCAGGATGCCTTATTACGAGAAGGCATCAGCAGTAGATTGAGCTGGATGGAGACAGGAGTGTAGAGAGGGCTCGCCTGTCCCCAGACGCCCACTCCTACCTCCGGGTATAGGCTGTCAATGCATTATCCTTTCTCCTTCCCCTTGAACCATATTCCACTCTCAGGGGAAGTCCTTGGGTAAAGCTCAACCCACCTTGTGTATGTCTAACATCCCACTGATATCCTCGGTGCAGATCTCAGGTAGTCCTGGAGGTTTGTCTTCCCGAGGGATGTAGCGGTCCCCTGGTCCTCTCTCCCTGTGCACAGTCCTATCTCTTCTTTCTTTACAGGCATGCTCTCTCAGACACTGAACTTTGCATGGCATTGCTTGCCAGAAGCCAGCACCCAGGGCCAACCCCAGGTACCAGATAGCTCACACTCTGGCATGACAGTCACGATTGTGAGGGACTTTGAGGGAAGAGGGCCTGCTGACCAATGCAGCATCCTGGCTTGTAAGAAGTTCCAGGGGCCTGGAGATGGGAGAATAGTCTACTTTGAATGCTTCATGCTTCCCTCATGAAGAAGAGAGAAGACCATTTAAATCAAAATATGAAAAAGAGGGTTTCCCTGAAGCATCCAGGGAACTTCTAATTCTTGGCAGCTGGGATAGGTGGGTAGAAAGAGTGAGAAAGGCTGGTTTGGATGACTAGGCTCACAAGTATCTTATAGAAATTGTGGAACCCTTAGCTCCTGCCTGCTGTTGTCTGAAGATGGGGAGACGCTTACAATTGAGAGGTAGAGGAGCTGCAGGTTCCTGTGAACGTAACAGATCCACAGAAGGCACCATTGCCCTCTGACCTGATGGTCACATAATGGTCTTAGGAGGGGTAGAAGTCTGACAAGATGATGTAGATCTATTGGAACCTGCCTCTGTGGTCTCTCAGTATGGATATACAGATAGGCAGGGAGGAATGGATCCCAGTACAGCCAACTTGGGAGGTGTAGGATCCTTTGCCAAAGGCATTACAGTTTGGATTTAAAGTGTCTCTGGATGGTTCATGGTCTGAAGACCGGGTCCTCAGCTGGTGGAGCAAATCACTAAGGTGATTGGCTGGCTCCTGAGGGCTCTGACCAAATGGATTAGTCACTGATGGGTTCCCAGATGATGACATTACTGGCAGGTGATGGAAACTTCCAGATGTGAGGCCTCAGTGAAATAAGTGTGCCATTGGGAGTATGGTCTCAGAAGCTGACCCAGGTGCCTCTTCTTCTCCTTCACACACTCCTGCAGCTCTGAAATTCTGCCTCACTACAGGGCCTCAGGAAAGGCGCCAGCTGGCCATGGACTGACACCTTTAAACCATGAGCTCCAGAGTCTCTCTTCCTTGAAGGTGTCTGTCTCATCTATTTGCAACAGCAGTGAGAACCCTAGTGCAGGAGGGATGCTTCTTTGTCTATTTTGTTGTGTGTTTAATGGTTAATTTTTAGAAAATACATATAAGTCTGGTGGTAGGGGCACATGCCTTTAATCCCAGCACTCGGGAGGCAGAGGCAGGCGAATCTCTGTGAATTCGAGAGCAGCCTGGCACACAGAGAGAGATCCCTGACAACCAGGGCTATACAGAGAAATCCTGTTCCAAAATAACAAAAAATTAAAATAAATAAATAAATTCATAACCTTAACCACTTTAAAGTATATAGGGTAGAGGTGTTAAGAACACTTACGGTTCTCTGTGTATACCGTATCTGTCCTAGTTAGGGTCACTATAGCTGTGACAAAAACCATGACCAAAACAACTAAGGGAGGAAAGGGTTAATTTGGCTTACACGCCCACATCACAGTTCATCATCAAAGGAAGTCAGAACAGGAACTCAAACAGGGCCAGAACCTGCAGGCAGGAGGAGGGCTGCTTATTAGATTGCTCCCCATGACTTGCTCAGCCTGCTTTTTATAGCACCCAGGGCCACCACCCAGGGATGGCTTCACCCACAATGGGCTGGGCCCTTGCCCATCAATCACTACTTAAGAAAATGCCCTACAAGCTTGCCTATAGCCCAGTGTTATGGAGACGTTTTCTCAACTGAGGCTCCCTCCTCTCAGATGACTGTCACTTGTGTCAAGGTGACATAAAACTATCCAGCACAGCATCCAATACAGAAGTCCTTTCATCTTGCCAAACTGAAACTCTGTCTGGTTAAGCATCAGCCCCCCAGCTTTCCTCCCCTGACAACAACCTTTTCCTACCTCTCCGTGAAACTGATGGCACAGGACACCTTGGATGGGCAGAGCTATCTGGGCGTGCGTGTCCTCTGTCACACGGTTGACTTCACTCAGTGTGCCGTCTGCAGGTTCACCCGTGTTGCAGCAGGTGTCACAGAAGAGGAAGAAGGGGTCTGTGCTGCAGCCTTTGCAGGCCCAGACAGGCCCTAGAAGAACAATAGCCTGTGCCTGGACCCAGGAAGACTGGAAGTACATATGGGGCAGAGCCATATAGGCAGCCCCTCCCTGATGTGGACCTTCCTGTCCAGGCAGGGACCTCAGGAGACATGTGCCCATGTTCTGGGATGGCTCTCTGAAGAGCTGGGAGGGGAGAGCCCATACTGGATACAGAGAAATGCCAGAAGCACAAGGAAAAAAAAGCAAGGCTGTGTGAGGCCTCCACCCAGACTGATGGCTGCCTCGTCTACTAAGGTGACAGAGACAAAGTGTTGTAGGAAGCTCAGCATGACTGCTTTTTGAGAGCCGGGGTGACAGTAAAGCTGCTCTGGGGACTTCCATAGCAACAGGGAGGATGACAGCGTCTCCGCCATAGACTAGTTGACAGGTGGTGACACTTTACTGTCAGAAGCAAGGTGGCTGCAATTATCTCAGTGAGTGGCCAGCTGGCTAACAGCTGGGGCCACCATCCAGAGATGAGGGCCGGTTTAGGCAGTGCCCAACTGTAATAATTCATACTCTGAACGGATAGCAAGGAAACTGGGAGCACCCATGCCCGAAGTCATGATCCCTCAGCTAATTTCTGGCCCCATGCCAGTTCTCAGGCCAAGCATCCAGGCTGAGGGAGAGGTGGCTCTGAGGGCCAATGAGCCACCTCATGGCGAGTATATGAGCAGTGAAACTAGGCCTCCCTAAAGGGACTGCAATTATTTCCGTTTCCTTGGGCGTCCATGCACAGAGGCATCAGGAACATCTAGAGGCCTTCAGGACTGGGCCAGTCTGAGCTGACTCAAGTAGGGAAGGCAGGGTCCCCATGGTCTCTATTAGAGAAGAGCGCGTGGAACCAGGGCTGCCATCCCTGCACCCCTTGTACCCCATCCCAGCTGCTCTTGAGTACCCCACTTACCATTTCTGTAAGACAAGACCTCTGGATTTCCAAGATGAGATTAAACTTTCCACCCTCCCTTTTGGTTTTGCGAGGAGAAGCAGACAACGCCTCAGGCCCCGTGACAGCAGGGACCAAGCCAGGCGGATGATGAGGTTGGAGTGGTTGGTCCCAGACAGGCTCCCTCAGAGCTGCAAGGGGCTTGAGTGTGAAGTGTGTTGGGGTGTTTAGCCTACTCTTCAGGGCAGGTGGTTTTCCCCAGGCTACGGGCAGAAGCTCTTTGTAGATAGCATCCACACAACCTGGATTTCAACTCAAAATAGCCTCTTTTCGTCATCCTGAAGAGGGTGGCCAGCTCCTCCTAGGCAGCTTCCTAGCCAAGGTGCAGCTCCACTTGGCCCATGTGCAGGTGAAACCAGGCTCATCCACCTGCAGAGACAGGCCACGTTGGAGGCCTGGGGGCTTATGTGGAAATCACCCTTGTGAGGTAGGAGTCAGGGCCAGGGAGGGAAGAGTCTTGGAGAACAGGATGTGAGGGATTAACCTAGCCAAACTTGAGGTCCAGTAATATCCCATAGGCTTCCAGGGCTCTGGAACCAAGCCCACCCTTTCCTAAGGACCATAGTTTAAGGTTCTCTCTGTCTTTCCTTCTCTCTCTCTGTTTTATTTATTTATTCTTTAATTGCAAATAACAGGCTAGTCTTCTGGAGAGGCCCCCTGAACACTTCTCTTTCCCTCCTAGTTCATATTTAGCCTGATATCCAGGCCTCTTACCATATGGTCCTGCCAGACCTCTGCCAAAAGGATCACCTGCCACCAAGTAGAGAACCCACTGCCGTGCCTTCCATGTGATGCCCGCTGCTTCCTGCATTGGAAAGTCCACCTGTTCCTGCAAGCCCACGCTCAGTGGGTTCAGGAGAGGTGTCACTAATGCATACTTGAGGCTACGTCTACTACTCCCTGAGTCTCTGCCAGGGCCATGTGCCATTTCACACTTCAGACTGGCCATATGGGGTGACAGTATCAGTTTTCCTTTGTACTTGAGGTCTCTGAAACCAAAGCCAAGAAGGTCAGAGCTGGGATTGAAAACTTGGGCCACCAAGAGCCTCCCTAACAGGCCGGGCCACCCAGGGAGTGCCCTCATGTTCCTTTGTTTCCAGCCAACCTGGATTACATTTGGGCCTCCCAGTCGAGATTTTGCAACCCAGGGGGTCACTGTATTGGTATTTGTGGCTCTGGGCCAGACACTAGCCTGGGGAAGCAGAGATGTGGTTTACTTCTCACAAGTGGCAAAGAGGAAGGGAGCCAGGAGGAGGTCGGCAGGCTGTCCAGAGGTTATTAGTTGTTTTTAGTTAGTTTGTCTTTTGTCTCTTGGCCACTACAAATGCCAAATCTAGGTACATGGACTCGAGCATCACAGCGTGGGTAGGTATGCATGTCCAGTCCTGTGGTGATGAAGTCTTCAGCCCTTCTTCTAGAACCGTCTTGCTTACTTTTCTCCCGTAGTCTTGTGGCTGGAGTGTAAACACTGATTTGACTCAGGCTCTGCCTTAGTCGGCTGTCCACCATATGGTTTTAGGACCGTTTTCTACCTCCCCGATAAACTGTCAACATGACTCTCAATCTTGACCAAGCAGTGAGTTCATTTTCCAAGGACTGTCTGATGCAAGATATATATAAAAAGAAAGAGGACTGTTTAGGTTCACAGTCTCTGAGGCTGGAAAATTCAAGGTCACAGGGCCGTGGCTGGAGATGGCCTTCTGATGCTTTGTGAGTGGTAGAAGCTGAAAGATAGAGAAGGTTTGCATGGGCAAGACAAAGGGGCCTAACCTCTGCTGTAGCTAACGCACTCCCGGGAGAGATCCGCCTCAGTTACCCAAGGCATAGACAGGAAGGTCTATGAGCCCGGGGAACCAAGAAAGTGGGCAAGGTTGTGGTAAAGGGTAAATGTGATATTTCTTCGATTTATGACCAAATGTCGGGATCCGGGCTCCAGGGGTTGGGTTATTGTCTGATATATTTAACTTGCGACAGAGTAATGTTTTTTGCTCTTCCCTGACCACCATGGGCTCCTGTGCATTTTTAGCAAGGCTACGTGGACACAGTGGTGGCCAGCTTGGAGGGGTGTGGTAGGAGCTTCTGATAACAGCAGGCTGACAGGGACTACTCCTTATCAACTCATTTGGGGTCCTCTCAGCCCTTCCCCCAACAAAGCTTCAGCCTTGACTTATAAAAACTTAGACTCTTAGCAGAAAAGAATTTATCTGCCTCTTCACCTTTGCATTCATTAAAAAAAATGTTTAAAAAAAGTCATGTGTGTTGGTACACACCTTTAATTCTAGCACTCAGCAGGCAGAGGTAGGAGGATACTTGTGATTTTGAGGCCAGCCAGATCTATAGAGGGAGTTCCAAGATAGCCAGGACTACACAGAAATCCTATCTTAAAAAAAAAAGTTGGAAAAATTAGTATAACTATTAAAAGTTCAAGGCTACATTCCTAGGATATTGGACTCTAAGTATTCAACAGAGGAAGCTTAACATTGCCAGAATTTACTGTGCCCTCCTGTCAAAACTAGTCCTACTAAGGCCCTTTAGGAAGGACCTGGAAGGCTGAGTCCCTTGCCATAGCCTCCTGTCCACAGACTGAAGAAATATAGAATACCCTGTGGTAGTAGCATCTGTCTTAGTTCCTTTTCCTGTCACTCTGATAACATCTCCTGACAAAAGCCAGGTTTGTTCCAGTTCACAGTTCAAGCAAATAGTGTTTGATGGCTGGGAAACCAAGGTGGCAGGGACTTGAAGCAGTTGGTCACATGACATCGCTGATTATCATTAAGATAACTTTAGATTATGTCAGGATGACAACACTAGTTATCACATCTTTCTATTGTGCCGCAGGACACCAGAACTTATTCCTCCGGTTTGACAGTATTTTGTTACTCACCCTCCCTTCCTAGCTTCTGATAGCCAAGGCTCTGCTCTCTGTCTCTTTGAGATTGCCTTTTAAATATTCTATATCTGAGTGAGTGCTTGTAGCCTTTGTCTTTCTCGGTGTCTGGCTGATTTCATTTATCATAATGACCTCTAGTTCTGTCCGCGTTAAAGAAGCAGCAGGACCTCATTCCTTGCTGTGGCTGGAGAGTGTCCGCTGTGTGCGCACACTACGTTCTCTTGGTAGAGCCGTGTCTTGGTTGCTGGGAATGTGTGAGGTGGTGCTTGTGCGACTTGCTATGTTTTGTTCACTGTACATTGTATCGTGGAAGGAAATAATATCATGCTGTGCCACACAAGTGTGCCCTACCGATGTTTGACATCTGAGGTGAGAAGGACAGAGTCCATCCCAGGGTCTCATCATGGGGCATCCCCACCTTAGTGCTCCTCGGCCTGTTTCCCTGGCTTGTGAGGCATCTTCTTTCTTAGTTCTTGCTCAATTCAGTCCCTGCCCTCACTGTGCTTATTACTGAAGTGTCAAGAGGCAAGAGACCAACACTGGCCAACATCTTCCTCCTTATTACTGGGCACCCTCTCAGTGAAGGTTGATCCCTATCTGTGCCCTTCTTCCATTTAGACTCTCCTGGTGAAGGCCATAGGTGTCCAGGTGTGCCTGCTTGCATCCAGGTGAGCCTTACTCACGCCTCTACATACTGAAGGACTCCCAGGGAGACATCTTTACCTTGACACTCTAACCATCTGTTCCCCTCTCCCCCCAGCCTTTACTTGCTATGAGAAAGCTTGTTCAGCAGTTGCTGAGCCCTCAGGAGCTCCTCACCCTCAGAGCCCATCTGCCACAGGGCAAGCATGTGTTGAGCTTCTCCTGGCAGGGGCATCACCTACCTAGGCCTGTAATGGGGCTGGCAGCGAGGTCCTCAGAGCCTTCAGCTTTCCAGCAGGGAGCAAGGAGGATGGGAGGACTTCAGGCCTGGGCCAGGAATCTCGGGGCCACCACTCTCGAGGACATGTCAGAGACTGAAAAGGTTCTATGTATGTGACATAAATGACAGAACAAGCAGAGTGAGAGCTGGTGAAAGGAGGCCTGGACAGAACTCTGGGAAGACAGGTGTGTGTGTGTGTGTGTGTGTGTGTGTGTGCGCGCGCGCGCGTGCGTACATGTGTCTGTTCATCTGTGTGGTTGTGTTTGCGTATCTATATCTGTACCTGTGTGCCTGGGCCTTTGGCTAGAAACTTAATGTGTGGGATGTCCCCAGCAAAGACCTGTGCACCCAGGATAAAGGATGACACAGCCCATGCCAGTCTAGAATCATCCCCTCTGTCTGTCTTGACCGCCAAACACCTGGCTTAAAACATACACTTCTATAGCAAAGTCAAGAGCTCTTTCTAGACCCCTGGAGCCTATAGTGCCACTTTCATAGTGACAGCTCCACAGACCTGCCCTGGCACGTCTGCTGTGGTAGCTGGGAGCCTGGGCCCTCACATAGGGAGCTCCTCAGAGACGCACAGTGAAGGGATGCAGCGTTCATCTGTGCACAGCTCCAGGTGAGTGTGCAGCTCAGCCCAGCTGTTTTCCCAGAGACCAGGACAGAATGTCAAACAGCCCAGATCCCATGGCACTTAAGAACATGCCACAGTTTGTGACAGAGGCAGGTCTTCAGGGGCCTTGAAATGGATGCCCCTGCAGTAAAGTTTTTCTTGTGCTTAGCACAAACCTGCCTGTCTCACCTTCCTGACAACAGCAGGGAGGCAGAGCCCCAGGGCCCAGCTGCATGCAGTGGCCTTGCCTGTTTTTCTCTTGTGGTTTCACCGGGTTATGCAAGGTTTCATTTCTCGGCACAGCAACTGAAGAAAGCACCTCTCAGTGTCAGTGTGCTGTCATCTGTGGAGGGACCAGGAGACCCAGGCAGGGTACTACTGTTCTTGACTAGCCCACATACTCCTTGGGCTATGACTGAGCCCATGAACCCACACAGCTGTGAGGAGCTCCAGTGCTTCCCAGGAGCATCTGGAGAAGGAGAAGCCTGGCCAAGGAGTGTTCTAATAAGATTAGGACGCCACTGAGAGCTAATGTTGGCACTACAGAGCCAACGACAACTTTATCGTCTACTGCACACACAAGCCTTTCAAATGGGGGAGGTCCCCGGGCCAACGCCTGCTCTCCAGTGACATGGTTGAAATGTCACAATGCCCCAGCTTCCTGGAAGTCAGCCTGTCCTAGTTTCACTTCTTGGATCTCTTACCCCAAAGCCAGAGTTGACTCTGTTTCTATTCCCAGGGTCTCCCAGGAAGTCCCTGGCAAGTGCCAGGTGATCACCTGGTGATTCTAGGAAGTCACTCTAGGTTGGGAGCAAACAATAGAGTGAGACAGGACTCTGCCTGATCCTACAAGACCATGGTGACACTGTCAAAGGGTACCAGAGCCATCCCACAGTCAGAAATGAGCATGTTCTTCCCTTGGGGCATGGGCATTCCCATGTACTCCCTGGTGCTGCCACTCCAGCAGGTTGCCTCAAGAGTATCTCCAGGTCCCAGACTCTCCTGCTTCCCATCAGTCCCTGCTCTGCCTAGCTTCAGTCATATGTCCACATTCTGCTTAAAGACATGATGGCCCACAGTCCCAGGGGCTGGGAGCTGGGCTCTCAGCTTCTTCAACCTTCTGCAGAACTCTTGGGGAGAACTGTGACCCTCACCATGGACAGCTAGAGAATATACTGCTTTCCTGGTGTAAGTATCTTCTCACTCCTTGACGGTGCAGGCTTTTGCAACTACTGCATCACAAGGAAGGCGTGGAGATGTGCTAAGACAGTTTAAGTGGAGTCATTGTGAGCACAGGCGCCTGATTCCCCAGAGGTGGCCTCTGCTTTCTTACAGCCATGACTACATGGACCCTGGAAGCCCTTGTGGAGTAGATAGAGAAGGGGTTAGCATCCTGTGGCCCTCCCACTTCCTTGCACCCAGCAGCCTTGAGAACAAGACTACCCTTCCCAAGAGTGGCTCATCTCACCAAGTTGTTTCCTCCTCCGTGTCCGCGTCAGCCCTCAGTAGCCTCTTTGCCATTGTGCCTGGCTCAGAACCTGCAAAGGGCAGGGGAGAAGGCAGAAGACTTAGACTCTATCAGACAAAGTTCCCATCAGGAGAATGAGGCTGAAATCTGCAAGGCCAGTTATCTGTAGCCAGGTGACTGTCCACACTTACCAATGTGCTTCCTCTATCCTATTTGACACCCCGCATACTCTGTTTCTGCATATTATACTCCATACATACAGAAACATCTCTCCCTGTGATCCTCTCCCCAGTGCCCAGTACAGGACACAGAGAGGTGTCTGTTGGCAGTCCGAGGATCCACTGGATGGACTCTCTAGGGACATTCCCTCTGTTTTTGTGTGTGCAAGTGTGTTATGTCTGTGTGTGCACAAGTGTATGTGCATGTCTACTTGAAACCCACACTCCCAGCACCGGATCTCCCTGCCCCTCTTTCGCACCTTTCTCAGTGCCAAAATAACCTTTTCTAGGTGTTCCAGGCAGAGTTTGTCCTCTAGATCCAAGGCTAAACAAGTTATGCTTGTGCCTCTCTGTAAGATGTCCACAGGAGGCACGGGAGGGCCACTGGGAAGCTTCAGCACTGATCAGATGGGTGACAACACCAGGGCTGGTCCACCCCCTGCCTCTGAACTGACTCTTCAGTTTCCTGGCTAATACAGGTCCCTACTTAACACTGGGAGCTAAGCGTGGGAACAAGAAGAAAGATGAGCAACCACAGTGGGTTTCAGTTCAACCAGTATTTGCAGAACCCTAGCTTTGGGTTATGCAGAGTGCTCAGCCCTGGGGTGATGCCAAGAGTAGGCGGGGCATGCCTCTCCACATCTGATCTGCAAAGATGACATAGGGAAAGACTCTTCACAGGTGCACAGAGGACCGACCCCAGAGACCAGGCTCCAGCAGGGCTAGCTGGGGGAGGAGGCAAGGTGGGGCTCCTCTGAGGCCAGTAAGGGAACAATGGCAGTGATAGGTTGTGCTAGCCAGCTGTGTGGTCAGAACTTGGAGTGGGGGAAGGGAAGGTAACTGTGGTCAGAACAGAGAAGGAGTGAGCCTTATCAGGTGCCCAGCCGAGGCGTGATAAGCGAGGCAGTTCTGGAAGACAGTGGGGGCAGATAGTATTATGAAGATGAGATTGCTGGGGACTCCTGCAGGTGAGATAGGGTCATTCGGCAGAGTCCTACAATTGACAGGAAATGCTGGAGTTCCAGTCAGGAGACCCAGGACATAATTAAAACCTGGAAAGGACAGTCACCTTTCTAGGTGGGAAGCCAGCCTCAGAGAGCTCCTTCTATTTCAGATTACCTACAGCGAGAGAGGGTCTGCTAAAACCACCAGACCGATTTAGGTCTTCTGCAAGTAATGGGTTCTAGCTGGCTATTTAGGCAAAGAGGAACCTGGGACAAAGAAGCTCTGTTGGACTTCCAAAGAGCCCAGGGCAGGGTGTGGTGGCTTCTGGGAATGGTATCCTGGGTGTTTCCAAAATCCAGGGTTTAGTGTCAGTCTTGTAAAGTCTGTGCCGACCCCTACAGTTCCCGTGCAAAGGGCTGCACAGACCCTTCCTAGACAGTGACTGCCCCAAGTCTCAAGATTACACCTCTATAGTATCTTGGAGGTCAGATCTACGCTCCCCATAGGGGATCTATGGACCCATCTAACAGGAATGATCTGGTCACATCTCAGTGTGGAGATACGAAGCAGCAGTAGCAGGAAACAGTTCCACACAGCTCTGAGTGCATTAGTGGGAGGAAGTAGGGAGGGTACATGCATGTGAGCATGCGGGTGTGTGCAACCATGTGGATGAATGTGGGGGTCAGAGCTGTAGTTCTGTATGTCTTTATTGTTTTTTGCCTTATTGCCTTGAGACAGGATCCCTCAATGAACAAGAAGGTCTCCTTTGCAGCTAGGCATGCCGCCAAGGAAGTTCTTGGGCTCCTTACACTCTCCGTGTTTAGGCTTACCAGTCCTCATAGTTACGCCTAGCTTTCAGTGTGGGTGCTATGGCTTCAAACTCAAGTCCTCCTGTTTGTACAGTAAATGCTCTTACCCACTGAACCATCTCCAAACCCAGCCTGAGTTCATTTCAGAGATCTCTCCACTTAGGTGACACTAAGATTCTTGACAATGTCCCAGAAAAGAATTTGAAGCAGATGGATATGAAGCAGAGGTTCAGCTTACTAAGAAGAGGATCTAAACACAGGTTTAAGCATGAACATTAGGGAGAATGTTTTGAATAATAAGGATTCTTTCCACGTTTGGTAGAGAGATATGCTGACGGGGACATTAGCTCCTTAAATAATGCTGTGGGGGGAGTTGGGACAGGAGATCCTACAGCAATGGGAAGATTAAATGTGATTCCTTATGCTTATAGACTTTAGAGGGGAGGGTCTCTGAGTTTAAGGGTGTGTGTGTGGCTCTCTGAGGTTAGCAGATTAGTAGAAGACTATACATCTGTCATTACGAAATTAATCCTATGGTCCCGCCCTACCTAGGGGTTGTTCCTTGTCTTTAGGGAAGGTACTAGCTAGGATGTCAACAGTCAGTCAGGTGTGACTGATCCCCTCTGCAGAGGCACCCTCCCGGACAAAGCAGGCTTATGGAAAGCATAGCACACACCCAAGTGTGGGCTGCTCAAGAGTCACATTTTGGTGGCTTTTGAAGTCACATTATTGAAAGGGTTTCTTAGTGACTCTCCCCGCTTTCCTCTGGTTTCTTCAGTGAGCTCACAGGGCAGCTTCTGAGTCTGGATGGGATTCCAGACTTTCTCAGGAAAAACCACAGGTCATGAGGTTTGCACAAGGAAGCTCAGACACTTTTACTGTAACGAATCTTTCAGTCATGTTTATAGATTTCCAGAAATTGTAGGTTAATATCTGGGAAAGAAGAAGGTCTTACTCAAAGGGCATCTACTCTTAGTCCTTAAGCGTGGTCTGTTGATATTTTAACATTTTTATTTAAAATATCTCTACATAAAAAAAATATTATTTCTAAGGAGACAATCTTATACCAACACATGTTATTAGCTATATAGAAGTTTTCAACTTTTAACAGGTAGAAGATACCAAGGGGACCCTGGAGTGAGGCCCCCTTTCCTTTCCCATGCACTCTTAACTTCTCCTGCCTCAGAAATGAATTCCTAAATCTGGATCTGACCCCAGCAAAGTATAGGTGGCATTGACCATGTGAGTCTTACAGTCAGACACACCCACATATAACACATGTACATAGACAGCATAGATATGCACATATACATACCTACAAATGCACATGACATGCACATACAGGCACATAACTTATTTAGTGAAAATGGTACCTGTGTGTGTCTTTCCAGAATCATCTACATTCGCATGTGTTCCTGCCTACAGTTCAGCTGTCGATGCATGGCACGGTGAGTTTCTTAATTTTTGTTCGGTGCCCAAGAGTCTTGTGACCTCTTTACAGTGTTCAGTTTATATAGTCAACACCATCCAGGTAACTGTGCACGACAGTCCCCTTCCTTCTCCTACCCAGGTCAGTGTGTGTGCCTGGCGAGTCACACAAAGGACAAAGTGACCACTTTAGACTTAGCAGCTCCCTCTTCAGCCTGAAAACCTTCTTCCCAAGCCAAGTCTTGCTGGTGTCCCTGTGTAGTAAATATTTCCACCAACGGAGGTCAAGCAGGCTGTTATGGTCTAAACTATGCCCCCACCTCACCCTCACCATTCACACACGAAAGCTCCAACTCCCAGGACCTCACAATGTGGTTGTGCTTAGAAATAAGAACTTTAAAGGGATAAGTTAAGCTGAGGCCACAAGAGAGGACCCCGAAGAAGACAGGGCACAGGACCCTAAGGATATGGCAGAGGAAAGAACAAGTGCCCACAAGCAGAGGAGACAGCCTCATTAGAAGCCGAGGACATGAGACCTTGGATTCTGTGGACTCCCAGCCTCTAGAACTGGGAAGTTCAGTTCTCTTCTTTAAGCCACCTCGCCTGGAATGACAGACCTCATACACTAACAATAGCAGTAGTGACAGTCACAATTATGTCAGAGGGAAAGGAAGTCATTACTTGGTAAGCAAAGCTGAGCAGCCACACCTGTAAATGGGCAGAGCTGACGCCAGCTCTGAAGCTGACAGGTGTAGGTTGTCACTTCTGCCGCCAGACCCGGCTCCAGCAAACCAGCCGTCCTGGTCTCGTTCCCGTTGCAGGGCTGGGATACCCTGTCAGAAGCAATGTTGAGGAAGAGGAAGAAGTGGCTTTTGCTACAGATAATGGGTGCAGGAAATTGAAGCAGCTAGTCACATCCAGTTGAGAGCAGAGAGAACGAACGCATGCTGGATTGATGAGCTCCAGGTTCGGCGGGAGACCTTGTCTCCAAAAGTAAGGGGCAGACAGATGTTGACATTGACATCTGGCGTCCACATGCACTATACCTTCATGATCATACACACACAGAGACTGCATGTGTACTAAACGTGTATAACTTTTTTTCTTATTGCTGCTTGCTGCTCCCTAAACAAGTCCTTGTCCCACTATTAACATGGCGTCTGCATTGTCACCTAGAGATTGTCTTCAGTATATAGGAGGGTGTGCAAATGCTATATTCAAATACCACCCAGGGACTTAAACATCTGGACGTTTTGGTTTTCTCAGTGGTCTCGGCCCCAGCCCCCCCAAATGTGTCCTACAAAACATCTGTATATGACCCACAAAGGCATAACCAGGCACACGTTAGTGACACAGCACCCACTGTAGAACATAGCCACTTCAGAATTTCCCCTGCGCCCTTCTAAGCCTACCTCACCCATCACTCCTACTGAACTTGGATGAATGTTCTCAAAGGTAGTGTGACTGATTTCACTCAACACGTGTGCACGCTCACTGCTTCTGAGGTTCCACTTGGGAAGATTCAAGAATTTGTCTGCTCTGTCATTTGTGGCTATTTGGGTAGTTCCTAGTGCCCTGGCTAGTAAAGTAATGCTGTGGTCGATCCAGGATGTCTTTCAGTGGATGCATACTGTGTAAATCCCATGAGTGGAATTGTATAGATCTTTTCATCCATTTTGGATGGACATCTAGGAGCAAAAGTGTTGGTCAAGTTTCTAAACTTTAAGGTAATTTATGATTGCTTCCCAAAGTTCTGTACCATTTTATACTCCAGCCAGCAATGTATAGGTTCCCAGTGTCTCCGCATCCTTGCCAGCATGTGTTTTTGCCTGACTCACTTTTCATTAAGCATCGTGGATAAGGAGATCTCATGATGCAGTGTCATTTTAAGTTTTCCTTGAGGTAAATGGTTGAGTGTACTCTCAAAGTATTTGTTAGCCACGCAGAGATGCTCTTTTATGAAGTTTCCACTTAAGCCTTCAATGTTTTCTTTCCCTGTTGAAGTAAGTATTTGCCTCTTTTTTTTTTTTTTTCCTTTTTATGGTCCTGGGCCCAAACCCAAGACTTCGTGTATGCCAAGTGAATGTTTTACCACTGAACCGTGTTCCCAGCTTTTCTATGCCCTTCTTATTGATTCCCAAAACTTCTTTATATATTGTAGATGTCAGCCCTTCATTGGATATGTATGTTGCAAATATTATTCTCCAGTTGTGCAGATGTGCAATCCTTCCTTCCTTTCTCTCTTTTTCTTTCTTTCTTGGTTAATATGGTGTGCTGGTACATGTATGCCATATGGAGGTCAGAGGTCAATGTCAGGTGTCTTTTTTTTTTTTTTTGGATTTTCGAGACAGGGTTTCTCTGTGGCTTTGGAGCCTGCGCTGGAACTAGCTCTTGTAGACCAGGCTGGTCTCGAACTCACAAAGATCCGCCTGCCTCTGCCTCCCGAGTGCTGGGATTAAAGGCGTGCGCCACCACTGCCCAGCGTCAGGTGTCTTTCTCTATAGCTTTTTACTTTGTCTTTGGAGATAGATTCTCTTACTTAACCTGTAATTCACTTTTTCAGATGGACTGACTTCTCGGCAAGCACATGGGCTCCATTTGAGCTGTAACTACACACACAATCACCGCCCCTGGCCTTTTATGTGGGCACCAGGGAACCAGACTCAGACCCTCTTGTAAGCACAGCAGGTACTGTACCACAGAGCCTTCTCCCAGCCTCAACTTTTACTCTATTAATAAAACTTTTAAACATAAATTTCTAATTTTACTATAGTCACCTTGTTTATCTTTTTTCTTTCTTTCCTCCTTCCCTCCTCTTTTCCCTTTTCCTCCTCTTCCTCGTGGCTGTCGTTGCTTTGCTCTTTATCTTTCCTTACTCAGCTTCTTAGAGGGAAGTCAGAAGTTACCCGCACACAGTCTTCATGGACACTGACTTTACCATAACATTTAAACACAGTGGCAACTTCCTGTCCCAGAGACTTGCTCTTCCTGGTGCCTCTGCCTGAGCATCTGTAGGTGACAATCGAATGACGATCGAGCGCCCTGTTTCCCACGGTCAATGAGTTCAGCTCTGCATGTATGTTCAAAGAGGAGAACAGTCCAGCCGCAGAGCGAGATCCAACCTTGTGGTTTGTTCCCTGAGTCAGTCTGAGACTGGGTAGGAACAACAGAGAGCACCTGACCACTTCCCATGGGGACTGGCTGCAGAGGGAGGGGAGAGGCTGCATGATGAAAGAGTTGCAGGCAGGAGAGGACTAAAGAAGCCCTGGAAGCCTGAAGGGGCTCGGCTAGGTGCCAGAGGTGCAGAGCGCAGCTAATTGGTGTTACTGCCACAGTCTATCCTAGGCTCCCAGTATAGCTTAGCAACAGCAGGGGTTTAACCTTCATATTGTTGGAGGCTGTGGAGTGCAAGTTATGATTCTAGTGCACGCTTCCTGCTTTGTAGATGGTCTTGGAGTCCTTGGTGGAAGGGCTGAGGAGTCTCTCTCTTTTTTATTGTTTTCCATGTGGATGTGTGTGTGGATGTGTGAGTCTGTGTGTGCATGCGCACAGCATGTGGCAGAACATACATGTGGAGATCAGAGGGAAACCTCAGATGTGGGTCCTCACCTCATTTGAGAAAGTCTCTTCCTCTCTTCTACGAAGAATTTCTTCTTGGGGCTAGAGAGATGGCTCAGCGGTTAGGAGCATTGCCTGCTCTTCCAAAGGTCCTGAGTTCAATTCCCAGCAACTACATGGTGGCTCACAACCATCTGTAATGAGGTCTGGTGTCCTCTTCTGGCCTGCAGGCACACATGCAGGCAGACTATTATATATATAATAAATAAATAAATATTTTTTAAAAACTAATTTCTTCTTCCTTCTCTTCCTCTTCCTCCTTCTCCTTCTCCCCCCCCCCCCATGTAGCTCTGGCTGTCCTGGAACTCACTCTGTAGACCAGGCTGGCCTTGAACTCAGATCCATTTGACCCTGCCTCCTGAGTGCTGGGATTAGAGTTCTGAAATTAAAGGCATGTGCCACTACTGCCTGACCAAGAACATGTTTTATTCTTTCAAAATTCCGTACATGAAAACAATGTATCCTGATCATACCTTCCCTCATTTCTTGCATTCCCTCCCACACCTACTGTGTACCCCAACAAGCCCTTCTTACTTTCTCACCTTCACACACATACACAGAGTTGACTGACCTTGGCTTGCTCTTGTACAGGTAGTCTTCACTGCAGAGAGTTCATGAGTATAACTGCCGTACCATGTCCAGACGACAACATTTCACAACATTCTTCCCCATGCCTTGGCTTTTACATCTTTCTGCCCTCTCTTCCATAGGGTTCTCTGAGCCTTGGTGGGGCAGGGAGAGTTGATAAAGCTGTCTCATTTGAGGGTAAGCATTAAGTAGTCACTTCCCTTACAACCCTTTGATGGGTTGAGTCTGTGTTAACTCATTACCATGGCAAAGGGAAGTTTTTCTGAAGGTTGAGGGAAGACAGAACAGATCTATAAATATAAACATAATATGTAGAAGGCAATTTGATAACTGTTCCATTTAGGAAGAACACATAGTAGGTTTCCCTCTAGGGCCTATGACCTCAAAGCAATGGGCTTTTGGCTAGATTTACAACATCAGCCGTGAATGTCTTCCCATGGAGCTGGCTTCAGATCTAACCAGAGAGTTGCTGATTGCCCCCATAAACTTCATGCCACGGTTATACCCACGGGTACGTCTTGCCTGCTAGGTTGGTACTGTAGCTTGCAATGTTACTGCTAGTTAATCCCACCGATGAATTTTCTCCCCAGTAACCCGCATAGCACCGTTCAGCACCGTGACAGTCAGAAAGGAGGACATTTTCAGTTTGATTTTGAGATGTGTCCTTGCTTAGTAATTGCTGCACACACCAGGCTGGCTGGCCGGCAAGCATCCAGGCATTTTCTTGTTCCTACTTTCTACCACCCAACAGGAGTGCTGAGATTAAATACGTTCTCACTACAAGTCCAGTTTTCACATGGCTACCAGGGATTCAAATGCAAGTCCTTTCTCTGTCCTACCAGGCAGCTCCCAAATAATGACACAAAGACATATTATGAATTATGAAACTTGGCCTTTAGTGTAGGCTTGTTTCTAGCTAGCTCTTATAATTTAAATTTATCCTGATTTTTATTCATCTACGTCCTACCATGTAACTTTTTACCTCTATTCCATTCTGTGTGTCCAACTCAGTCCCCATTTCTCTGCTGCCCAGATTCATCTCCGACCTCCTCTCTCCCTGCCTGGAAGGTAGGCTTCCTTCCTATCTATTGGCCATTCAGCTCTTTATTAAACCAATCCCAGCAATATATCTTCACAGAGTGTCCAAATACCCCACTGCACTCAGCTTTGCCTACCGAGCCCTTTTACTCATGGAACCAACTCTCCAGCTCCCTGGGGCCTCTTTTACAAGGGTACTATTCTAATTATGGGGCCCTGCTCTCAGAAGCCTGCCTCATCTGTTAATATCACTGTGGGGGTGAGGATTCCTCTTAGGAATTTTGTGCAAAGAACACTCTGACTTCTGTGCCCCCGAGTCAGAGGCCTGGACTTGCCCCTGCCTGTGTCTCTCACAATGTGGGATTCCCCTCTGTAGGCTGTGAATACCATTGATTAATAAAAAACTGTCTTGGGCCTGCGCAGGGAGTAGAGGTAGATGGGGAAAACTAAACTGAATGCTGGGAGAAAGAAGGAGGAGTTAGAGAGAAGCCATGTAGCCCCACTGGAGACAGACACTGGAACTTTAGCGGATAAGCCACAGCCTTATGGCGATACACAGATTAGTAGAAATGGGTAAAACTAATATGTAAGAGTTAGCCAATAAGAAGCTAGAGCTAATGGGCCAAGCAGTGATTTTTTTTTTTTTTGTTTTTTTGTTTTTTGAGACAGGGTTTCTCTGCAGCTTTGGAGCCTGTCCTGGAACTAGCTCTTGTAGACCAGGCTGGTCTTGAACTCATAGAGATCTGCCTGCCTCTGCCTCCCAAGTGCTGGGATTAAAGGCGTGCACCACCACCGCCCGGTCGTGATTTAAATAATATAGTTTCTGTGTGATGATTTCTGGGCTAAGCGCCCGGGAACCAACAAGCGGGCCCCCTACAGTGCTCTCAGAGGTAACTTCATGTGGGGAAGAAGCCGTGCGGTGGCTTTGAATCTAGTAAGAGCTACCTTCTCAGTGAGGGCAACAGCTACTGATATAGATGCCCCCACCCCACCTCCCCATTCTGAGAAAACTAAACAGCTCTCAGCCCTCCAACTACTAGTCTATCATAATCCACAGTCCCACTCTGAACTGCTGAACCCGGAAGGCTTGGCATCATGTGAAGAGCCAGTGGGCGAGGAGACTGAGCTACAGAACCCAGTACTCTCAGTAGAGCACAGCACAGGCAGGGACTTCATGCCCAGCCTTCTAGTGTTGCCTTGCTCAGCATATTTTCTCTCTCTCTCTCTCTCCTCTCTCTCTCTCTCTCTCTCTCTCTCTCTCTCTCTCTCTCTCTCTTCCTCCCTCCCTCCCTCTCTCCCTCCACCCCCCCTCTTTCTTTCCTTTTTGCCTTTTGAGACAGGGTCTCTCTATGTAGCCCTGGTTGTCCTGGAACTCATTATGTAGTCCAGGCTGGCCTCGACCTCACGGAGATGCACCTGACTCTGCCTCCTGAGTGCTGAGGTTAAAGTGTGTGCCACCACACCTGACCCTGCTCAGCTTTTTTGAGCCTGACCGCAAGGACCTGTGACCTATAGGAACCCCTTTGAGCTGGCTGTGGCTCACACCACTTCCTTGGCAAGGCTTTGCAGGCCCACACTGTCTTCAGTGTCTGACTACAGCTTCCCCCCTAAGGGCAGGCAATGTGACTGATTTAAGATGAGCTTTTAGGCATCTTAAATGGCAAATTAGTGAGTAGATAAGAAAGGCTGAATAATGACAGGCTTGCCTGTGGGGAAACCCAAGTGGCTGGTGGAGGAGGGGATGGCTTTCTCTGGAGGCCTTTTGCCATGCCCTCCAGGCATCTTTGGCACCGGTTTTTTTTTTTTTAAATATGTATGGGTGCTTTACCTGCATGTATGTCTGTGTATTACTGTGTGCCTGATGCCCGTGTCGGGTGTCAGATCCCCTGGAACTGGAGCTACAGATGGTTTTGAGCTGACTGTGGGTGCTGAGGTCCTCTGAAAGAGCAGCTAGTGCTCTTAAGTGCTGAGCCATTTCTCCAGCCCACATGTGCCTATTCCCTAAACATTTCTCAAAGTCCTGACCGCAGCATCCCGCAGCCCGTCCTTCTGCACCCATTGGTCACCATAGATGTGTGAGGCAACTGTGCTGTCGATGTCACAGTCCCCCGGCTGGTGGCATGGAACACAGGTCTGCAGTTTACAATCAGGCTATTTATAGAGGATTCATGACAAAAAAGGGGCTACGTGGTTGTACAACTTTGGAAAATCCATGTTTGAGCAGATTAAGCAGTGTTCTTCACAGTGGAGTTAGTTGCTCAGGTCCTTAACATGCTAGATGACTCTCCTGGAAGGAGAGACACACTAGCTGCAAGTCCCACACTGAATCACCATAAAACCTTTCTTTTCGGAACCATTTAGCAGACTTTGGAAGTTGGTCAGTGATGATTTCAGACATATTTAACTGATTTATCCTTGCATATGTAATGTATGCATGAGATTCAATAGATTCCTGGCACCGGATTTCATAGGTTCCTGGGCCCAGGCAGTGACTGGAGAGCCCAGTAGGCTTACCACAGCCAGTGGAGAACCTTTCTGTGGCCTCTGGGGTGGCAAGCATTTTGGGGGTGGGCAGAGTAGGAGGTAGGGTCCATTGGTAAACTGCCTGCTGCACAAACATGAGTTCAGATCCCCAGGGCCCACGTAAAAAGACATACATGGCCACAAGTATCTCTAATGTATCTTTAATGCAGAGAGGTAGAGACCTCTGACCTTCATATATGTATACATATGTGCTCACATGTAAACATGCACACAGCACGCACGCGCACACACACACACACACACACACACACACACACACACACAGAGGCGGGGGCTAGCTTGAGGCTGTGAAGAGTCAGTGCTGTTTGTTTGCAGGAAGGCTGTGGTGAGTTTGCGCAAATCCTCCAGGAGAGGAGGAAGCCCAGAAGCCCCAGTTCCTTCTCTCTTCTCGGTGGAACAGACTTTCCCTGGAGTGGGTGCAGTGATGCCAAGCAGGTAATGAGGAAGGGGAAAGGGATGGGCTTATTAGCGATCTGCTCTTGCCTAGCAACTTAAAACAACAATGTCTATTCTCTCACCTGGCTCCTGAGGGTCTGGAATCTTGGCAGTGCGGAGCTGGTGGGCTGGCTCAGCATCTCTCCCACAGATGGAGTCAGTTCTCAGTGGAGCTTCAGCATCTGAAGGTGGATATGTCCCTGAGGGCAGCCTCCAAGTTTACCCTGGTGGTCTGGGCTACCCTCAGGTCTTGCCACATGCACACCTGCACAGGGCTGCGGAGTGTCTTCATCCCATGGCAGCCGGTGGCCTCCACAGTGAGTGATCCAAAGAGAAGCAAGAGAGGAATGTATCATCCCCGACTGACCTAGTTTTAAAATCTCATGCAGGCAGTTTTGCTGCACTCTTTCGTTTTTAAGCTGTTTTATGTTATGGTGTTTATGAGAAACAGTCAACCCTTCGTACCTTCGTAACCATCTGTGTCAGCTTACCTTCACTGTCAGCTGGTCTGGATATGATCCTGTATGTGCTTTCCAAGAACTGTAACTGCGGAGGGAGACCCATCTGGAATATGGGCAGTTCCATCTCATGAGCTGGAGGCCCAGTCTGACTCAAACACGTAGATTCATCTATCTCTGCTTCCTGACTGTGGGCACAATATGACCAGCCACCTCACGCTGCTGGCCACATTTCCACCGTGATGTACTGTACCCCTAAAGTGTGAGCCAGAAGAAACCCTTTCTTTCGTAATTTGCTTTTGATAGGCCTTTTGACTCACAGCCACAAGAAGAGTAACTAACATATTATCCATGAATCCAACCAACTGTGGATAGAAAACGTTCAGAAAAAAGGCTGTGTCTATTCTAAACACATATTGACCGTTTCCTGTTGGGGGGGTATATAGAGCATTGAGTACTCATGTAGCATTTACCCTGTGTTAGAAATTGCATACAACCCATGATTCAAAGTCTACAGGTGGGCAGTGTGGATTCTGGGGGAGTACTATCCCATTTTATACAGAACTCTTTAACGTCTGCAGATTTGGATATATCAGGAGGATGCTAGCACCAACCGCTGAGGGACTCTGAGAGGTGACCATATGGCGTAATAAAATTTACGTGATGTCACCACACCAACTTCATAGTGGCTTCATTTTCCTCAAATGATTTAATTTCAACGAGGGACTCACATACACACATTCTCACAGTGTGCAGTTTCTTATGCATAAATAGTCAAGGCCATAATGATCCATTTGGTTTAATGAACTCAAAATACAATTAAATAAATGGTATTGGACTTATTTATGAAAGTTAGCTTTCCAGATTTGTTTGAAAAGTTTTTAGAGTAATTTAATTTATTTAATGTATTTTATTATACAGTTTATTTGCTTAGGATATTTGGTATAGCATTCACAGACAAAGGACCAAAGGAATTTCCCCAAACAAGAGTGTCTTATTAAATGCTTTATCATTATTTCAAGAAGTGGGAAAATCTTCACATGAAAATTCTTTTCTGATTTCCTGGCTTCATAGTACCTGTGAAGTCCTTAAAACTTCCAAGTCTCCTGAAAAGGCAGAGTGCCATGTTGACATTGAGCGTCTGGAGTCTTCTCACCAAGATGGTGGTCCTATGGTTTGGATAGGTTTGTCCGACAAAATGTTGGAAGCTTGGCCCCCAATATTATGGTGCTGAGATTGTGGGACGTTTAAGAGGTGGGGCTTAATGGGAAGAGTTGCTTCATGAGGGGCGTAGCTCCACAGGGATTGATTCCAGTCTCAGGGAGCCAGAACCAATTGTATGAAAGCAAGGATGGCCTCCCCAGTATCTCTCAATGTGACAGCTTCCTCAGATGTGGCTCTTTCTGTTTCTCTGCTGTGCTGTGACATAGTCAAGGAGCCTCACAAGAGCTGGACAGATGGATCTGCCTAATCTTGGATGCTCACTTTCCTAACCAGTGAGTAAAATAAAACAATCTTTTTTCCTTTTTAGAAGATTGTGTGTGTGTGTGTGTGTGTGTGTGTGTGTGTGTGTGTGTGTGTGTGACGTGTGTGGGTGCTCTTGGATGTCAGGAGAGGGTGTCGGGTGTCCTGGAACTTGAGTTACAGTTGGTTATAAACAGCCCCCTGTGAGTGCTGGGAACTGAGCTCAGGTCATCTAGAAATGCAGCAAGTACTCTAAATGGCTGAAATAGCTTTCCAGCCCCAAACTGTCTTCTCTATAATGTACCCAGCCTCAGGCATTTTGTTAGAGAAACAGAAAACTAACAGATACAGGTGCTGATGTGTCAAGTCCGCAAATATCTCTGGAGAAACACCTTTGTAGTTCTCGTCCCTCCCCCCCCATGCCTCACTGAAGAAGCTGTTGAGCGCCCAGGCAGAGGGCATGGTATTGGGAGTAAAAGTAGACATTGTGAGTTGGGTGATGGCACACGCCTTTAATCCCAGAACTCGGGAGGCAGAGGCAGGCGGATCTCCATGAGCTTGAGGCCAGCCTGGTCTACAAAGTGAGTTCCAAGATAGCCAGAGCTACAGAGAAACCTGTTCTCAAAAAAAAAAATTTTTTAAAAAAATCAAGGAAGGAGAAGGAAAAGAAGGAGGCAGAGGAGGAGATGAACAAAGATAATGACAATGACATTGTGATCCGGTTTCCATCCTCCAGGCACTCACAGACCCCATATGAGCACATGAGCACCTCCTGGGGGAATCCCAGACATCAGCAATGACTTTGCACACTGCCAAGATCCTCCATTCCTGTTTCTGGGAATGAGTCCCTCCACGTAGCTCACACTCAGAGAGCAGACTGACCACAAGACTTACCCAAAGCTTGTGAACATATTTAAAAACCACCCCAGGGGGACAGTGGTCTCGCTTGGGTTCAGATAACAGCAGTTGGATCCTGTGAGTTACCACCTCTTCAGTTTAGTCTCTCTAACATGGTGACCTGTAAACCTGGCAAGTGCAGAGGTGTCTGCTTGCTAGGGAAGGTGAGAGTGTTGAGGGGGCTCTCAGCTGAAACTGAAGCACAGGCTGGTAGGAGAGCTTCTTCCCCTTCACACACGCTCTTGCAACCCCACAGAATATTGTCTCGGCCTTGGTTATTTGAGTAAGAAAACTTACGTGAACACACTAAATTTGGATGCATAGAAAGTCCATCTATTCCTAGGATCGAACTGTGACTCCAGAATGACGTCATGTGCTCTTCCACCATGACCACCATTGCCTGGTGTGACAACTGCCAGAGGGAGAGCCTCTGTGCAGAGCTGCTGCAGGGTAGAGGGTTCTGACACTGTCTGTCTGTCTGTCTGTCATTCTGGGAGTTGGAGCAGATAAGACCTTTCACCTGCCGGAAGATCAAAGCTCAAAGGCTAGCTTGCCACTGGGTCCTAGTAGGACCAACTTAGATCCAGGACATGATCCGGTGCTATTGGAGGAGCAGAGGAATTGCAGCTGGCTCAGCACCATGGTCAAATGTGACAACCAACTTAGGGCTGACACCATAGGCTTGGGGGTGTGATAGGGACACATCTATTCCTTGGTTACTTCCGTCAGACTTCTCCCATGGGAGGGCAAGGATCCCTACCCCTACCCCATTCAGTTAGAGGCCTCTGCATGGAGGCCACATTCCCAGGATACCTCTGCCCCAGCTGGGCGGATGGCTGGGCATGCTTTTCTGCGTCTAGACTTCGGCGGACTTCAGTGTGAAGCAGTCAGGTGGAGGACTCAGCCTTGATCTGCCTAGATCAGAGGACGGCGCGGGATCCTAGACAGCTCGAGTTGCTGTGTAGCAATCCATCCAGACACAATGGCGTAAATTAAAACAGCCAAGCTATTTCCACACTGGGCCATCCCTGGTTGGAGCTGGATGGCGACTGGGCCCTGGCAGTCTGAATTGCATTGTTGCTTGTGTGCTTTGTAGAGAAGGCTCAGCTATTCAGGACTCCTTCTTCTCCCTTTCTAGGGTCTACAGTCCAGAGTGAACAACCTTCTTCTGGACACTTGAAGCATCGAAGGGAGGGTACCGAGAGACAGTCAAGAACTTAGCCGAGATGCCATCTTCCCTTCCTTACAGAGATGGCTAACTCAGGAGGCCCTTTCTGTGGTACTGGTGACAGGCAAAGCCTCTGGTTTGCAGCAGTCCAGAGCCACGGAAGGTGCAGGAGCGATAATGAGAGCAACAGATCAGCTCAGAGGTGACCAGCGTGGAGGAGAAGTGGGGGCAACTTGTAAGCAGCAGGAGGCCTGGCTGAGGATTTGGAACTGCGATGGGGAGGAGAAGGTCTGGGGAGAGCATTGGGGAGGACGTGAGCCCATCAAATAGGTTCACTGGTCTGAGACGTCCCTTCAGAGATTGGAAAGGCGGCTCAGTGCTTCACAGCATGGATTGCTTGATTGCTCAGGTTCAATCTCCAGTGCCCACTTCAGGCAGTTCACAATCACCTGCAATGCCAGCCTCAGGGAGCCCCTGGCTTCTCAGGGCACCTGTGCTCATGTGCACACATACCCATACACAGACACACATGCCCGACTTTAAAAGTATCTTCACATCTCTGTCTGGGGATTCCTCGTATTGACTTGTTTGTTTATGTGTGCGGGGCATGAATGCATGTGCACCTGCTGTGGTGTGCACGTGGAGGTAGAGGAGAAACTCAGGGAGTTGGGTTTTTCCTGCCACATTGGGTCCAGGTCAGACTCGGAGGGAAGTGCCTTTACCAGCTGAGCCGTCACTTCAGCCCTATTTTGGGTTTTTATTTAAAAATGAAAAACAAACAAACAAACAAACAAGAACGTGGACTGTGGTTAAGGAATGAATATTTGTGTTCTAGAATATTCCTAGAGCTGGTGCCCAAACACTCAGTATGTCTGTGTTTGGAGCCAGGCTTCGGGGAGGTGGTTAAGGTCAGATGAGTTCATAAGTGGAGTTTCAATATGATAGGGGTGGTGCCTTACAAGAAGAGAAAGGGACACCAGAGGCCCGCCCCTCATCTCTGTGCACCTAGGACAAAGGCCATGTGAGGCCACAGTGAGAAGGCAGCCACCTGCCAGCCACCAAGAGGGGCTCCCTGGGACACTTTGATCTGGAATCTCCAGCCTCCAGAATAGTGGGACTCTGATTCCATTGCTGAAGCCACCCAGCCTGTGAAACTTTGTCCTGGCAGTCCCACAGCAGACGGACACAGCTGTCAGTTCGCCTTTTTATGCTTGCTTTTCTTTGAGAGCCTCTTTATTCTGAGGTTGTTTTGTATAGCCACTAGGGAGTCACAGGGTTCTGTGCAAATCTGTCAAACGCAGAACACATAGGCTTCAGGCTCTACCTCATGTGCCCCAAGTGAGGATGATCTCTGCCTTGGCAAACCACATGCAAAAGTGACAGAAGACCATGGGCTGTCCTGAGGAGCTGGGTGTGAGTGATAGACCCCACCACCACCACCAACAGCAACCATGCCCAGGCAGAGACCTCATCATTGTGTTCATGAACTTAGCTTGCAGTGAACCGAGCAGGCAAGGATTTTGATTTTGATTTTGGAGACACTGCTGACAAGCTATAGAGCGTGGGAAAGTTGCTTCCAGTTGTCTGAGCCTCAGTTTTCTCCTGTGTAATATGAGGGGAATAACATCATCACCTCCTGGGGGTGCCGTGAGGGCCAAAAGAGCTTGCGTACGTCAAACATTTAGCATGGCGTAGCATAAGACAATGCAACCCAGAGCTTGCTGGGTGTAATCACCAAGTTCCAAATCAAGAAGAACCATTATGAAGCAGCCTTTAAGAATGAATATCGGAGGGGAAAAGCATGGCTTCTCTTCAGCTCTCACTTGGACACGCTACAGTGGAAGGCATTGACTAAACTGCCCGCTTCACTGCTTGCAGGGGCCACAGTAGCAGGGACCACCCAGGCCAGCTGCAGGAGCTGTGCCCGGTACTAGATGGAGACCCCTTGGGGGTGGCTTTCTGGATTGCTAGATTTTCTAGTTTTGCTCCAAAGGCTAGAAAATTAATTTTCTTCAAGGAGAAGCTTTTGAATTTTTAGCTGGTACCAAAACTGCAGAGACTACACAAGAGCAGGGCAAGGGGGCCAGTTTGTGCCTTGGACGGCTTGGGAAGGTCAGCATGGGACAGGAAACATCTTCACCAAGTCCCCCCTTGCTACCCTGACGTAATGGTGGAGGGGTGAGGGAGAGAGATCTCTGTGGAAGAGGAGGCTGTGTTTTGGCAGAAACACAAACCTTCCATTCACCCTGGGTGGTTTTTGGAGGGTGTGACAGGAGGTGAGGCCACGTGCTCAGAAAGCAGCTATTAACATCCACTGTCCCGTCTGCTCCGCATATCGGTTCTCTGCCATTCCCCTCAGCAAAATGTGCCTTCAAGGAAGATCCCAAGACCACCTCCATGGCAGCGAGCCCTCCTTCCCGTGGGGCTTTGCTTTCTGTGGAGCGAAGGCCTGTGGAGTCTGTGGAGAGAGCTTTCATATTCCCACCTCCAGCACCAGCTGGCAGCTGTGACAGGAATCTGGGCGATGACCTCATGAACCTGCACACTGTCATTACCACCCCCAGCACTGCCAGCCAGAACAACAGAACTCCCACTTCGGCGTGACCTACTTCTGGCTCTGAAATCACACTCCTAGACGGCTGCCTCCTTCATTCCAAAGCACGTGTTGCAGGGAGAACACATTAAGGAGTATTTGTGCCTCACATCCCACTGAAAGCAACCAGAGCTACGTGTGGGGGTTGTGGAGAGAGGGCAATGACTGCTATGGGGGCAGGAACTGCTCTCCAGGGAGTGAACAGACACACACTGCCAAGGAATGAACTGCTCTGCAGCACCCGCTCCTCAGACAGAGATTCAAAATGGCGCCACACCCCATGCTACTTAGGATTCTCGATGTGAACAGATCTCCAGCTGGGTGGACATGTTTTACACAGCACGTTGATTAGATTGGCCTAAGGATGCACATAGTCCAGCAATGGTCTGTGTGCTAGTGAGGCTGAGACCCCAGTAGCTACTTCTCAGTCCACGGAGCTAGATACCTCAGCAGCCCCCATCTGGTGCTGAAGGTCTGAGGAATCCTGGAGTCACTGGTGTTTTGTCCTTTGCAGAGAAGCCAAAGAAGATGCCAAGAACAGCAGCAGAATAGGAAGAACACATTTACTAGCAAGAAACAAAGGCAGTCTGGGTGCGCCGATACATATCTGACTGGTAGTTTAAGGCCAGCATGATCTACAGATGGAGCTCCAGGCCAGCTAGGGCCATATAGTGACATTCTGTATCCAAAACAAAAACAAAACAGAAAACCAAGGCAGGCCGGTGAGGTCCTCTGAGCTCTTTCTGTCTAGGCTGCTGTGACTGACAGGTACTTTCTCACAGACCTGCTCTGTCTCTTAGTGGACTCTAGATCCAATCAAGTTGATGCCTGAGGTAAGCATCATCCAGTGAGAGCCCAAATTGTGTAACCTCACAAATCCTCTATGGACTCTGCCATCTCAACATCCCAAACTGTGAGTGATCGGAGATGGGGGGGGTCTTTAAAATAAGGTTGTGGGTGGATCCTAATCCAGGCAGGCCAGAGGAGTCGTAAGGGAAGATGCTTGAGTTTGAATCTGAACCCACAGCCTGGTGTTGAAGGTTTCCTGCCCATGGGGTGCTTTTGAGAGCTGGTGGCCCTTTAAGAGGTGGTGCCTAGTGGGAGCTTTGGTACTCTCCCAGGGTGTTGGAAGAAAGTGGAATCTGCCCCTTCTTTCTCCCTTTCTTTGGGCCCTGGAATAAAAGAGATATTTGCCTCACCCTTCTACCTTGATGTGCTGGCAGGGGCCCAGAGCAATGGGCTACCTGACCACAGCCTGACATTCTCCCCCCCCAACTGAGCCATAGTGACCTTTCCCTCCTCATTTATTGGCTTATTGCAGAGATTTGTCACAGGAATAGAACTCTGGCTAACAAAGGAAGGTTGGACACATGGGAAAACACCAGCAGGGCATATACAGAGGGCAGATCATGTGAACAGGTAACAAGAGGGCATCTGTCTGCAAGCCAAGGGGAGAGGCCTCCCACGAGCCAAACTCATCAACACCTTGGTCTCAGATTTCCAGTTTCCAGACCTGTAAGAAAGTAAATTTCAGTCATTTAAACTGCTCAATCGGTGGTATTTTGTTATGTGAGCTCTAGAAAACCAATACATATACCAAAAAAAATTGATTTCTTTTAATTAGCTGGCTAGAATAAATCAGCTGGTTTCCATAGCTACTGCTGGTGCCAGGAAGTGCAGAGCCAAATGACCAGTTGGAGCCACCACAATGACTAGAGTGAGTCCACTTTTGGGGAATATGATACCTGATCAGGCTAGGAGTGGGGTCGTGGTGAGGGGTATGGAGGGTGGGGGC
>JAQHUG010000214.1:3278772-3320835 GCA_028555095.1 Dicrostonyx torquatus | reverse complement strand
CTGTGAGTTCGAGACCAGCCTGGTCTACAAGAGCTAGTTCCAGGACAGGCTCCAAAGCCACAGAGAAACCCTATCTTGAAAAACCAAAAAAAAAAGAAAGAAAGAAAAGAAAAAAGACAGAAGAGCCACACACAGTGTGCACATCCCCAGTCGTTTAGCCTCACAGTTTGACACATTTGCTCTCTGCTTGTTTCTCATTCCATAGTTCTCTTCCCCATGGGAAGACCTTTCGTTAAAAACAAACAAACATGGTTTGGTTGAGCCATGGTTTGGTTGGTAAAGTGCTTGTCACACAGCATGAGGAACTGAGTTTGGATCCCTGGCACCGCATAAAACCAGGCATGGTAGTGTGGGCCTGTAAGCTCAGTGCTGGGGAGGTGGAGACAGGCAGGTCTATGGAGCTCACTGGTTCAGCTGCATTAATGTGCTCCTTGGGGACCTAGAAAGAGGCCCTGGGAATCTAGCTCACTATGGAACACTGACCCAGCATGCCTGCCTGAGGCTCCATCCCCAGCACTGCGAAACAAACAAAATAACCCCATAGTTCTTGGGCCAAGGAGATGGCTTGGTACTTGACGTACTATGTGAGAACTACCGTTAGCCCCCACCCCCCCACTCACCTACACAATGCCTGATGAGCGTGATGGCCTCTCTACAACCCCAGTAAGAACTTCTGACCTTGACATAAACATGCACCCACATGCGTGAGTCCACATATTGGAACATACATTCCCTCTTCATACAAAAAGTCAAAAGAAAAACTAAGGTGGAGACTTACTGTGGAAGACATACGATATTGACTTTTGGCCTACACACACACACACATGCACACACACACGCACGCACGCACACACAGAGAGAGAAATTAAAAGAAAATGGAGAGCGATAGAGGACAATGTTTGAGGTCGACCTTGGGCCTTCAGGCACATGCATACCCTCATTCAAACATGTCCCTATGTGTAGGGAGTGGAGGAAGCTCTGGATGAGTGAGTGACTATTGCTGACCTGGGCTTGGCCATCTCCAGGGTTCCATAGCCTTAGACTCACAGAGGAATGGTAAAGCCTGGTTCCCAGAGTGAGGCTCAGAGGGCAATGACAAAACTTGCCTTGTGCATCTGAGCATGAATGTTGACAGTGTGCGTAGAAAATGTCTGGGATAGCTTTCTCCTCCCTGGGATGTTTATGGCCTGCAGACTGCTTCTCTGCAGAGACAGCTAACTCCATGGAAATTAGCTGAACCTGCTTCCTTGATCCAGTTGTGTCCTGGCAACCCTGCATCCTTGTTAGCTGTGTGCAATAACCTGGCATCTCTGTTCAACTCTATAATGCACACGCTGAACTGGGGTGCTGCAGTTTCTTCAGCAGAGACCTCAGTCCCCCAGATCCCAGCTTTCCATCCATGTGTGCGTCTCTCTGTCAGGCCTGTTCTTGGAACTGCTCTGGTTGTGGCATCCCTCACATACATATGTGCACACATACTTTTAAATAATTATTTCTGAAAACACGAGACTATCTGGCTGCTTTTACTGTCCTTTAGGTGATGGCTGCCTCTCTTCTTGCAGCTGATTGAAGTCACAGTCCTGCCTCCTGTCCCCTTTCTGTCATCATCTCTGGTTACCTTCAGTCAATGTCTTGTGCCCAAGCTGTGATGTCCTGCTCATGGCATAGCAAGTGCTTGGGCATGCTTCTTTCCCACAGTTCCTACCCTCTCTGTGCAGGGCCATCCACTTAGCTCTGGCTGTCCCCGTGCTAACTTCCCCAAGCATCCATCCCTGGCAAACACCTGTCAGTCCGCCAGATTCTGATGCATGGAGCGTCTCTGGAGGCTTCCTTCCTGGCCTCTCACTTCCTGTTCTGTTGGGGCTTCTCTGTTCTCTTGGTTTGTGCACTGCTGCCTGTACCCCCAGCTCCCCCTTTTATTGGTTTACTTGTTTTGGTGGGCAGCAAGTCCTCCAGTGCCTTCAGAGAAATCATAAAGTTGCCTAGAAATGGCAGGTTACTTATATTAAAGCGAACTGTCAGTTTCAGAAAGACAAATATCACATTTTCTCTTGTTTGTGGCTCTAGACTTCAAAGATTCATAAACTCATATATGTATAGACATAGGAAGGAAGAAGTGAAACTGTCCAGGGGGTAAAGAGACCTATGAGAGGGGAAGGAGCAAGAAAGGGAGGGTGGTGGGGCAAGGGGTGTGCCGCAGAACTTCATGCACGGGCATGGAAATGGCCTTGGGTAGCACGACGGAAGAAACAGTTTTAACCACTTTATCCTTGGAAAGCAATCAGCCTGGCCATACTAATTTAAGTTGAAAACAATTTCTTACCAATATTCCAAAGGCCTTGTTCCACTGCCTCCACCACTGTCCTTGTGAAGTCGCTCAAACCCTTGTCTGTGTTGTGCCCAGCCCCCACTGCCAGCAGGAGCCATTTCCTCCCAAAGCACCCAGAATGGTTTAGCCGCTTTCTCTCCATCTCTCAGTTGCTAACTTCCTTGCATGATTTCTCTGCAAATGTCTGTTTCCCCTTTCCCTTTGTCTTCTCTGTTCTTCTCTTGAACGACTCCAGTTAGTAGGACTTCAAATCACCCAACTGACCCTGCATTTATCTTTTGTCTCTGGTGACAGTCCCTTTGTCTTTTCCCTAAGCATGTTCATGCCCCTGCCTCTGTCTGCCTACAGATGGCCCCTTCTCTCTTTGATGGTTTCTTCCTCCCCTTTCCTCTTGCCTCTGGAGTGTACGTGTGATCGTAGCGTCACTTGGAGTTGACTTTGGCTCCCTGCTAACTCTTGCGAGCCTTTGCTCCTCACTGGCAGCTCTGTTGCCTGCTCCACATCCTCACACACCACAGATGTCCCAGGGTATAGAGCTCCAGGGCTCCCTGACACTTGGCAGAGCAGTGGCTTTAGATTGCTGTCCAAAGCAGAGTGATTTATTAGGTGACCTTTATATTTAATTTTTTTTTAGGTTTTCATCTGGGTAAATGGGAACACAAGACTTTCTGGTGGTTCAGGAGAGAACAGTTTGGGGGGCTCTTTCTGGTGTGGGGGAAGTCTTTCTCCTTATGTCTCAATCTCCTTTTCCACTCAGACTGGTCTTCTGTTGTTCCTGAAGTCCTTGGGCTCAGACTCTTCCTCACTTCCTCCACAGGCTTTTCTGTGGAGGGCAGCAGAGAGACCTGGTTTTCTCTACAGAATGTGGTCAGTGTAATGACCTGTCCTGTCTCTTTAAGAGACAAGTCACCTCTCTCTCTCTCTCTCTCTCTCTCTCTCTCTCTCTCTCTCTCTCTCTCTCCTCTCCTCTCCTTCTCTCTCTTCCCTTTCATAATCCACTAAATTAATATCCAACCTCACTCTGCATGGCGTGCCTCTCCGTCTGTCTCTCGCCTGCCCTGTGGTTCCCTGCTCAGGACCAGCCACCTTCAGAGACCTGCAATGGGGTCTCGTCGCATGCCCATCTGTCTATCTGTCTGTCTCTCCTCATGGCCTGATGTAGCCACTCAAGGAACTATGCCATCCCTGCCTGGGACTGGCTGCTCTTGGGACCTGCTGTTCACTGTCTGCAGCCACATGGCCCACTACAGCTGCTTGAGGACCTGCAGCATTTCTGCCACTTCGGCCACAGGGGGATCCTGCAGCATTTTTAATTTTTCCATTAGTCGGCCTTGCTGCCCCTCCCCCTCCCTGTCACATTGGTCTGTAAGGCCAGCTGCCCACACCACCCAGACTTCTAGGTTCAGATGAGAGAATGGATTCCCTCTACCCTCATGCTCACACCTCAGACCATCGGTCACAGTCCCAGGTCTTGGGGCCACTGCAAGGACTAGAGAGCTCCTCATAGCGCCATATTCTCACGGTGGACTGATGGGGCAGCCCATCTCACAAGCTCTGGTCAACACAGGCCCAGGGAGAGGGACAGTGCTTGGTGATATTGTGCCAGGCCAGGACTGTATGCATAGCCATAGGAATCTCCATACTGTGAGCCCCTGTCAATCATGCATGATTCAGCTAACAGCCAAGCATGGTGCTAGGGAATGGGTATGGCCTCCCCAAGCTTTGCTCCACTGTCCCTCCACAGCAATAGTGAAAGATGCCTTCAGATTCGAAACAGCAATAATTCTGGCATGAGGCAGCAACAGAGAGCTGAGTGGCTGCTGATAGGCTCTTTGCTGCTGTCTGCCCAGCAACTGTCCCAGCTACTGCTATCTATATTTGCAACAGTGTCTGTCTAGCAAGAGTAAGCACTGGTGTGGTACTGATATGAATGTACGCTGCTGCGGGACATCTGGGGGACTAGGTTTCTAGGGTTGACCTTGGAAGGAGAGGAGTCCCCCATCTGCTGCTACAGGTTCCCAATGAGACAGCACAGGTGATCGTGGCATGTATCACCATGGACACAAAGCCTGTTGCCGTGATCCAGGTTCAGCTACCTTCTGCTTCTGCCAAGGGCTCTCTGAGCATGAAGCCTTATCCTGGAGTCTCAGATGCCTGGAAAACAGGCCAATCCCAGACAATACAATTGGATGCTACACACAGCTACTTCACATGGTCACCATGTCCCTTGTAGGTTACACAGTAGGGTACCATGGTCACATAGCTGAATATTATGGAAGTCAGTAAGCTTGGGTATCTTGTTTGCTAATCAGGGCATTATCCAATGCTTACTTAGAAAAAATATTTAGCTCTAAGTCAGAGGGAGGGAAAATATGTTAATCACAAGCTCCTCTTGCTCCGGGAGTGTCAAAGACTTCAGCTCCTTTGTTTTCCAAGGGGAAGAGGAGAGAGGTGTGGGATGCTGAAAGGCAGGGGAATTGACACTACTAAGACCTCACAGGATGAAGGGGAATGCAGATCATTGGTGACCAGTTTGAACCGACACCTTTTGGTACATCACTAGCCTCCAGCACAGACCTGCTCTGCTGGCCACTGGCCCTGGTGATTACCATCACCTGGGGACACCAACAATGCCTGGGTAAGGATTGCTCATGGTTAGGGAACATGAGATAATGAGATACCATTGCAAGAGTGTTTCCTAACTGCATGTGTACTAGTTGTTCTGTCTCTTTAAGAGACAAGCCACGCCGACTTCCTCTCCCATCCGCTGAGGCAAGCTGATCTTCAGCTTCCAGCCTGAATTCCCTTTTTCCATCTTCCTCTCAGCAGAAGCTGCCTCTCCCCACTTCTCCCCTTCCCCCCTTCTGTCTCTCCCCTCTCTCTTCTCTCTTTCTCTTTCTCTGATCTTCTCCCCTTCTCCCTTCCCCCTCCTTAACTCCATGAATAAATATCCAACCTCACTCTGCATGGCGTACCTGCATGGCGTCTCTGTCTCTTGCCCACTCACCATGTGTCTCCCTGCCTGGAACCAGCCACCACTCGGGGACCTGCAGCCATCCCTGCCTGGGACTGGCTGCTCTTAGAGCCCACTGCCTGACACCACATGGCCCGCTATCACCCCTTGGGGACCTACAGCATTTCTGCAGCCTGCTGCCGCTGGGGATCTTGCAGCATTTTAAATTTTTCTATTACAGCATGGCCTTGCTTTACTACAGACCTCAGCTCAGAATGACCTCTGATTGGTGGACTCTGGCTGTGCTGTGACTTGCCTCCCACAGCCAGCAGTGTAGACCCAAGCTGAGGAGGAGTTCTCTGACCTTCAGTCCCTACAAGCAGAACCCAAAGGTGGCATGAGGTGGCTGTGGCCTCTCACAGGCACAAAGCTGACTGTCTGAAGGATTGAAAAGTACGATTCACACTTGGACTGAATCATTGCAACAGAACAAAAGACAAAGCAAGGGAGTGTCCTGCCACTGGGGCCTCCCATCCCTCCCCCTAAATCCTCAGTCAACTAGGGCTTATAAACAATGGGCACATACTTCTCGTGGTTCTGTCCTGTTTTGGTTTGCTTGCAAAATGTCCCTCATAGGCTTGCTTGTTCAAACACTTGATCACTTGATCTCTACCTGGTGTGCTGCTCTGGAAGGTTGTGGACGTGTGTGTGTGTGTGTGTGTGTGTGTGTGTGTGTGTGTGTAAGCCCAAAAATGTGAGTCTATTTCCACCTTGTTTGAAGGTCAGAGGTTAAGTGTGCTCAAAGTTGTTAACAACAGGTGTGGTTACACACCCTGACCTAGGGTGTGGTGACTTAGTGTTTTGGACCTTAAGATGGCCCTCACAGATAGATCTTCTCCACTTTGATGGAAGGTCAGAGAATTCAGGCATACTTCTGCTTCTTCTTTGAATCTTTGAATTAAGAGGGTTGACCTAGGGAATGGCTGCCTTCAGGATACTTGGTCTAGGGTGGGTTCACTGCCTAAACAACAAAATGCTAATGACTTGATGTCTCAAAGTACTGAGGCAAATAACTGTTCTAGCTGTCCTTTGTACCATGTTAACACAATCTTTTGTCTTCTCCCTCCCCCCCTCTTGTATTGGGGTGTAAAAGTGTATGAAAAATTAAACACCACCATTTTAGCATTCACTGGGACTCCTTCCCAGTACTATCCTATGTTTCAGTTGTATTATTTTCACTCTTTACTTATTTTTCTAATTCCCATGCCCCTACCTATATAGGTGGTATACTTGTCAAAGCTGGTCTCTCGCCGGTCTCCCACACTTGTGGTCTAGCCAGCAGGAATGGGTTGCTGGAATGGTCCTTGAAGCATTAGTTTCTGGTTCCAGTCTGGGGTCTTCTGTTTCCTGATCTGCTAAGATGTGAGGAGCCTCTACCACACGCTCCTATTGCCATGAAGATAGAAGAAGCTGCTTATCTTGGGGCCACCAGGAAGCAATGCAGAAAGAAAGGGCATGAGGCCTGCGTATCCCATTCCAGGGCATGTCCTCAAATGTTCTACCACCCTCCCACCAGGCCACTTCTCTTAAAGCTTTCACCACCTCTTAAAGCTTTCACCCCCTTCCCACAATGCTCGAGGTCAAGGACCAGATACTGCCCTTCCACAGCAGCTACCAACGTGGTGGGCAGAAAGTAGGATCTCACTGTTGTCTCATTTTACATTTTTTTCATATTGTCATTAGAGTAAGCATATTTTCAAAAGTGCAGAGGTATTTTCCTTTTGGGCAAGAATTTTTACCTACTGCCTATTTTCCTACTCCATTGTCGGATTTCTGTCTTACCGATTTATAGCTATGACATCAGCTACAGACTTTTTTATGCAGAGGACACTATTGTCTGTCACAGACACACATGGATCTTGCCCTCCCTAGTACTGCATGCTGACTCCTTCCTAGGGAGAAACTGTATTAGTTATTTGCTTGTTTTTCTTGTCCGCAACTTGTCTTTTAACCATAATCAGGACACTTTTGGCCATGCAGTAATATCTAGCTTTAACTGATAGAATAAATCAATGATGCTATTTATGGCCTTTAGATAGCAGAATCAAAAACTTTGAGCTCTAACATTATACATTTAAAAAATTACATTATTTTTATGGCGTTTGTCTTTTTCCATTTAAATCTTTGTTCCATTGGGATCTTTTGGGATTTACTTGGGTTCACAGAGGTTCACAATACCTATTCACTCGTATTTTCCCCCAGAAGTGGGCCAGTTATTCATCATTGTGTTGAATATTCTGCCTTTCTATTCAGGGTGAGCTCTCACCCTCATCTCCTTCGACCCCATCTCCTTGTATCCCCTGTGACTGCCTATCTAATCAGCCACTGGCAAGGCCAACAAGGAGGCACCATGCCTAGCCCCAGCGGCCCTCTCACAACTGTAGGCAGAATACTTCATTGGCTCACTAACAAATGGGGTGACACGGTGCCAACCCCTGACTTTAACAGAGTCCTTGAAACCCCCACCAGTCTTCAAGTCAGTGGCCACCATCTACTGCCAGTCATAGCCATTCACACTCATCCTCGGTTCCTGTGCATGGATCCAGAGGGGTCTGTGCCTGTACTGAACAGTCCTCCAGGGCAATGGAGCTGTTTGTGTGGCCAATATACCTTTGTGGGCACTGTGCCATCTAGAGATTTTAAAGTGTGCAGTAGGCTGTGTCTAGGTTCTGTGAAAATGTGATGCTGTTTTCCAGAAGAAACTCTGTGAATTCGGGGATCTGGGGTCCTGGACATTGTCCCCTGTAGAAACGGCGGGACGGCTGCCTTATGAATTTGGTCCTCCTAATGCTTTTTATGTCATTTCCTGCCACAGATCTGATCACTTCCTGTGCCTCTAAGATATGGGGTAAAGTGCACAGTTAAGCCCTGAAAGGTGAGTCCCACGTGGGTGAGACTGGCGGATGTAAGGTTCTCCACCAACACTAGCTCTCCTCTAAGCCCTAAGCCCTGCCCATCTGTGCAGGCACAGCAGATCTCCAGTACAGTGACGATCCTGTCCACAGGGTCAAGGAGGCCCCTGGAGGGCAGGGCCCAGGCTGCGCCTCAGGTGTCTGAGCATTCCCTCTGTGCCCCAACCAGGGCTCTCATCTTAGAAGGTCAGGAAGTGGTTGTCTCTTGCAGCGCTGTCTTAAATTATTTCAGCTGCACCGAGGTATTTCAAAGTCAGACCAAATAAACATTTGCATCTAAAAAAGGAGAAACAGGGTCATTTGAAATGGAGAAGAAAGCCTTTCCCATGTCCCATGTCCGGAGGGTGTGGCCACACTTTCCAGAGAAGTGGCTTTGCTCTTTATACTTGTGCCAGGGCAAGTAGCTCAGCGGCTCTTTCTGGGGGAAAGGCATTTTGCTTTTAAGTAAAATGAGAAGTGACCTGTGTTTCCTTACCCCCATCTGCTCCAGAGCCACCCCGGGGCCCCACCGCTGTTGGGATACCATCTTTTGAGTCCTGTCTGCATTTCACGCGTAAACAACTGTATCCAATGTGATTTTATCAGGTCAAGGAGGGAGGGCAGTGTTCCCCAAGCAGAAAGAACCCCACAGCATCCTTCGTGTCGTCTCTGCTGTTGTGTGAATGAGGACTTCTCCCATAGGTTCATGTTTGGAACAATTGGTGCCCAGCTGTTGGCACTCTTTTAGAACATAGTGGAACCTTTAGGGATAGGCCTTCAGGTTTTCCGACCAGGCCTCACTTCCTGTCTGCAAAAACAATGTGATCAGTTTCTCACACTCCTGCTGTCATGACTTCCTGATGGCTGTGTCCCAAGCAGCTTCAAGCCCAAATGAACTATTCTCTTAAGCAGCCTTTTGCCAAGTATTCAATCACAACAACGAGGAAAGCTACTAGCACAGTCTCTGCGGCCCCCTCTCCTACTGGCGGCCTATGTGAAGACTTGATCTGGTGCCTGAGAATCATGAGCCCTGCCTTTCTGCAGCATCAGGACCGGCATGCAGGGAGGGCATACATTTTTTTCCATCTAGAAACATGCCTCATTGCCTTAGCTTCCTGAAATGAAATCAATCCCAAAGAGAGGAGCATCTGACGCATTGGGTGATGTCTTCGTGTTTATACCCAGTGCTGACTGTGACAGTCTTTACACAGATGTTACCCAGCTTAAGATGAGCGCACACAGGTAGGTTTCAGAGTCTTCCTTTACAATTTTTAAAAATTAAGTATTTATTTATTTTTATTTAGTGTGTGCAGGGGTAGGTGATGGGGCAGAGGGAAACACGAACATGCTATGTCGTATGTGCAGAGGCCAGAGGACAACAACAGGAGTTGGTTCTATTCCTCCGTCATGTCGATCCTGGGGACTAAACTCAGGCCATCAGGCTTAGTGGCAAGTGCTGTGACCCATGGAACCATCTTGCTGTCTGCCTGACTTTCCCTTTTTGAGACATGTCTGACCTCCAACTCAGATACATTTCTTACCCAACCAACCTCTTTCTTCTCTTTCTAGTTAGTAGATGAATAAATTGAAAATCAAATCCTCAGGCACCTTTGAGACTTATCATACTTGACTCTTAAAGCAACACTGGAGGATTTCATGAAGAAGCCGGGCAGGTGAGGTCAAATTATTGGTAAAAACTGGCAGAGCCTGGAGCCCAGAGCTCGTCTAGTAAAGCTTCTTAAGTTAGGACATGGAGAATTCCAGAGGTGTGGCCCAGAGGGTGTCTTGTTTGCTCTCAGTGTAGAGTCAGCGTTCACATGGACAGAGACCTCCAGAGCTGACCTGGCGCCACCCATCCTTGTCAGGTCACTATCAGTCAAGATGAAAAGCAGAATTCTGAAGATCAGATGCTCCAAAAAGCTACTCTCACACATCTTTACTTGATCCATAACCGTAAGCACCCAGGGGTGCAGAGGTTTTCAAACAGCACAGGCTGCAAGGAAGGCTGTAGTTTCTCCAGAACTGGCCCACACAACAGGAGCCATCAGTCAAACTCAGCAGTTCCCATGCAGGCTGTACTCAGGAACCCGTTGCCCTGTTTGAACATTAAGTTTTCCCCAAAAGTCTGTCGGCAAAGGCTTGCTCCTGGGGTGGCGCTGATGGGAGGTAGTGGGGCCTCATGGGGCATCTCCAGGTTATTGGGCATCTTCTTTGTACCCTGGCTGTGAGGTGAGTGCTTCTGATCTGCCTTGTGCTCCCTGAAATGTGTTTCTCACTATGCGGGGCTGTTTATGGCGGCTTGACATAAGCCAGAGAGTCATGTGGGAAGAGGGAAGGAACCTCAACTGAGAAAATATCTCCAATCACATTGCCTGTAGGCCAGTTTGAAGGATTATTGATATTGGAGGGTCCAGATCACTGTGGATGGTACCTTCCCTGGGCTGGTGGTTTAGGGTGCTGTAAGAAAGCAGGTTGAGCAAGCCATGAGGAACGAGCCATTCAGCAACATCCTCCATGTCCTGTGTATCAGCTCTGGTCCCCAGGTCTCGGCCCTGCTTGAGTTCTTGCCTTGGCTTCCCTTCTTGATGGACTGTAGACCGAAATAAACCCTTTCCTTCCCAAGATGCTTTGGGTGCTGGTGTTTGTCACAGCAATAGAAAGCAGAGGCTTTCTATTGAAAGAGAGGCCTAAAGAAATGAGAGGCCCAAAGGCAATGGACTGAAACTTCTGAAGTCATGAGCTAATGTCAACCTTTTCTCCCCCGACAAAAGCTTTATATAAAATCTTGAAAATAAATAAAAAAATATCACATGCCAAAATTAGCCAGATCCGGAGTTTAAAGAATTCAACAAACTTCTCTACAGTTAGAGGTGGCATTCAGAATGGAAACCGTGGAGCCTCCCATTAAAATGTACGCTTTCTGTACTGAATATATTTTGTGCACATAAATACCACAAAAAATCCACGACAGAATTATAACCAGAAAAACAATTAGCCTTGTATGTACCTTTTCTCCTTCGTTTGTGTGCATGTATGTGTGCATGCGTGATATGTGTGTGCATGTGTGAGTATGTGTGTGCATGCGTGATATGTGTGTGCATGTGTGAGTATGTGTGTGCATGCGTGATATGTGTGTGCATGTGTGAGTGTGTGTGTGCATGTGTGCGTGTGCATGTTTGAGCACATTGTGGAGGCCAGAGGTAAACATCAAGTGTCTTCCTCAATTGCTTTCCACCTTATTTTGGAAGACAGGGCTTCTCACTGAACCTGGAGTTCACTGGCTCAGCTAGGCTGGTTGGCCAGCAAACTCCAAGATTCCCCCATTTCCACCAAACCAGCGCAGAGATTACAGGCGTTCACTGCGGCACCTGTGTGTGGGTGCTAGGAATCTAAATTCAAATCTTCTAAGCATTTTACCAACTGAAACGTTTCCCTGAGCCCAACCTTTTCTCTTTATAAATTGATATTTTAGGTATTTGATATTGTTACGGAAACTGACTGACACAGAAAACCAGGAAACTGATGAGCCCATTTTCTTAGAAATGATGCATGATTCCAGAGCATTTTTATTTAAACTTTTAAACATTTACTGTGTTAGAAGCTCAAATGAAGAAAAAAATTTTCATCTATTTTTAAATAGTAGTAACAATGACATTAATTAGAATATTAGTTATGAAAATAGCTGTTTTTAATAAAAAGAGAGACAATGTTTTATATTTTTGAAGAACTTCCCAATGTCTGGCTTAGCGGACAGCTGGATTTCCATATCTGAATTCTCTGGCAAGCTGTTGTGATATTACACATTGTGTAGGCTTTGGAAAACTCCTCTCAACACCCATGAGAACAAGTTCTTGTACTCACACTGAATCGTTTTGACTTTGTTGATGCCCTTGACAGAGTCTCAGGAACCAAGTGGGTGGACTTTGGGAGCCACTGTTCAGGTACTCACAGATGGGATGAGACAAGACATAGCGAAGGAACAGCATCCAGGAGGACACAGGATAATGCAAGAACTAGATGATGATGTCAATATTGGTATAATTAATCCACAAGAGGCCCAATGGGCTCTAAGAGTCAGGGCTAATCAGACACAACAAACAAAAATCAATATGTTCCTTGCGTACCAAGGCTATAGCAACAAAAATCAGAAACAACCAAAGACCTAATCAAAACTTTGAGAGACTTAGGTGAGGAAAGAAATTTAAATTTTATTTAAGGACATAAACTGAAAGATGTATTGCTTCCTAATGCATACATATATCTGAATATGATCATAGTCACATGAGTTTCTTGGCAAACAGTTCCCTCCATTATATTGTACTGAGTTGGATTTCTGTCACAGGCATTAGGACTGTAACTAGACATCAGTGCAAGCGCTCAGAGGGTAAAGGCCCTTGCTGCAAGTCCTAGCTGGAATTTACATGGTGGAGGGAGAGAACCCAATCCTGTGAGTTGTCCTCTGACCTCCATCTTTCCTCTCATACAGGCATGAAGACAACAAGCACATGTAAAAACGACGTTCAAAGAGTGTAACTAATACATATTATAGGATGGATGCTACCTCCAAACAAACGAAGAGACACATGATCTCCAGCAAGAAAATACTTACAGCACATGGAATATTCAACGGATAACACCCTTGTACAGAAAAACCCCAGAGGGTCACGTGAGAAAGGTGAGGATTCTGCACGTACAGAAGTGTAGCAGAGCCAAACTTGGAAAAGGCTGCTCACATGGAAAATAATCAGTTTTGTCATAGTAAGGTCCTGTTCTCATATCAAAGAAATCCAGCAGCAGCCTGGTTAGAAACAACAGAACCAACAGGGTGAGAACCAATAGGCTACACCACACACATGTGTGCACGCATGCACACACACATACACACATGCATGTGTGCACGCACGCACACACAGACAGACACACACACACACATACATGATCCCAGCTTACTGGTGGTTGAACTTACAGCTGTCTAGCTTTATTATCATGCAGAACGGACTCTCACTCAGTCAAAGCCACACTTTGGCATTTCCGTTTTGATCTCTTCCTGGGCCGGTGCTACTCAGTAGGATTCTCACAATGCTGGTGTGCCAGTGAGGCACAGCCCCAGCTGGTTCTGACAGGGGGAGAAAGAGCTAAATCTCTGCAGCATTCTGAATGCTTGTGAGTCACAGATGGATTAGTTCCTGTCCTTCTTGCTGCAGTGAAATACCTGACCAAAGTAGGGTAAGGAAGGGTTTGTTTTGCTTTACAGTTCAAGGGAGAGTCTAAGATGGAGGGTGAGACGTAGCAACAGAAACATAAGGCAGCTAGTCACATTGTGTGCACAGTCAGGAAGCTGAGAGACAGGGCAGCTGATGCCAGGCTTGCCTTCTCCTCTCTATTCAGTCCAGGACTCCGCCTCATGCAATGGGCTGCCCACAATTAAGGTGGGTCTTTCCTCCTCTGAGAACATAGTCTAGAAACTCCCTTGGGAACATGCCCAGAGATTTGTTTCCTAGGCAATTCTAAATCCATTAAAGTTGACAATTAAAAACCACATTGGTTAGATGAGTCAAAGTCACTTTCTATTGAAACTGTTTTCAATTTGCAGTAGGTTTATTGACATACAGCTTTATTGTGAACCGAGAAATATCTATCCTCTTTAAACGGTAAAGAATTTCCCTCCCCAATTGTTTTACATGTGTGATGTGTGTGTGTGTGATATGTGTGTGTGTGGGGGGGGGGTGAGTGTGTCATGGTGCACACGTGAAGGTCAGAGAACAACTTTGTGGAGTGGGTTCTCTCATTATCCCTACTGTGGGTTCCAGGGATTGAACTCAGGTCACGAGGCTTGCTCAGCAAGTGCCTGATGTACTGAGCCATCTCACTGGCCCTCTCGTTTGTAATACTCTATGAAACGTTTGATGATCCAAACCACAAACCAAGACTGGATCTTTGAAGATGAGCATAACAAACAAATCTGGAAACATCAGCCCTCTCATAGGGTCCTAGACAGTGTGGAACCACACACTATTTCCAGGTCCTTGTCACCACCAGGGAAAAAGCCATGCACAGGCCACACTTTAGTTTGCTTTCCATTGGGACATCCAGAGCATGTAGGGGTGGGGGTATCTCAGCCCAAAGGTTACCTAACTCATTTCCAAAGTCTGTGGGTCTTTGACCTTGGCTCTCCATCACCCACATCCTGAGAGATTTGTGGGTTGGGTCCAGTACACAGTACGCTGGCTGTAGGACCCCCACTGTTCTTAAAACCTACAGGAGCTGCGGATGTGCTAGACTGTCACGTCTTCCTTAGGTGTCTTAGGAAGGTGGTGGGAAACAACACACTTAGTGTGAAAACAGTTCGTGTCACATATGCACAGAAAGGCCTAGTCTTTTATTACAGACTATTCCATCCTGGCTATTTTACCTGTGTGAGCCAGGCAGGCAATTCATTCTCTTAGTGCCTCAAGCCCCTCTGATGTTTTCAGAAACGAACCTGGATGAGGTATACAAGGCTAGAGTCAGGTGTGCCAAGACTCAGACTATGGCTGTGAGTACTTTATTGCCCTCAGCTTTAGATCTTGCTTCAGTTTCTGTGGATAGGGTGTTAGCACACACCTCTGCACTTGGTGGAGGTCTTTTTGAGGTGGGTCGAATTGTAAACTCACTTCCTTTGACAAGCACTAACACCCATAGTTCCCCTGAACCAGAAAGAGGATTTTCTCAGTTGTGATGTCAGGCGCTAGGCCTCCCCAAAGTGCCTCCAAGCATTTAGGGAGGACAGAGAAGGAGGCCTCAGGACCTGGATGCTTTCCAGTGCCAGGCTGATGGCATCTTCAGCCACCTTTTTCATTCTTGCAAATGGGCCCATAGTTCCCCAAGTTCACAGCCAATGAATAAGTGGTCTTGTCTGAAAATGTCCAAGCCTGAGGAAGATGAGTGTGCAAAAAGAGGCAGGAGATGAGTGTGCAGAAAGAGGCAGACTGAGCCTGGAGCTTCTTGGGGCGTGAGCTTGAAGGTTGGAGTTCTGGAATCCTTAGCCTGGGGCTGACGTTCACTTCAGGTTTCAAGGTTTCCTCAAGTAGCTGTCAGCCTGCACAGGAGCCACCTCCCTCCCACTCGCTCCCCTCCCCTTCTTCCTCCCTCCGGCATCCCTCCCCATCTCTCTTCCCTCAGCTTCCTTTCACTCCCTTCCCCAGCCTCTCACGCGAGGGGCGTGGGGGCAGGGAGGGCAGTTGGCACCCACTCTGCTGTGTGACTGCGTTTATTCTGGGCTCGGGCTGGGGAGGCGGGAGGGAAAGTGGGTCAGCGCTGGCCGCGACAGGACTGTGGCTCAGGGACAGGACTCCTGGTCGCTGACGCCTCAGTAGGTGGCAGCCGCGCATGACGCAGGCACGGGTGGGCGGGGTCGCCCACACGGGGAATGGGGACTTGAACAGCGTGGCGGGGCGAGGCTGTGGGACACGGGTGACTGAGGCCCGTAGGTTGACTTCGGAGACATCGCACGTCTGATGGCATTGTTCTGGGAGCCATAGAGCCAAGGAAGAGTTTATAGGATACCCGAGTGACGCCCCCATGTTCCCTCCCTCTCCTGGCTTCCTCCAGGCAATTCTCATTCGGAGTGCCATCATCCACCCTGACCTCTGGCATCAATCACAAGCCTCTGCACCCTGAGCCGGTTTCCTGGGGTGGGGTGGGGTGTTAAGTTGCAGAGAGTCCTATCCCTCATCTCCAGGGTCTGGTAATGCCTAGATGGCTCTTACCCCAACCGCCCTGGAAGTGACCACTCCTAAGGCTAAGACGTCTGCCTTTGTAGTACAACATGGAGCAAGAACTGGCCACCAAAACAGTCTGGGTGCTGAGCCTTTTGGTAATCCAGCGACCTAGGGGACTGGAGTCTGGGCTAGGCCTTGCACTACTCAACAAGTCTGTGATGGTGGACAGTGTCTCAAGCACTCTGAACTCTCTCCCACTTGGGGACTCCGTAGAAGGAGGATAAACAAGACTCTCACTGAATATTTCCCTGTCCCCTGGTTCCCTTGAACAGTCCGCATCCTTTGATGACCACCCCTGCCATGGTCCTCCTTGATGGTTGTGGGTGACTGGCCTCAGTCAACGCTTTGGCCCACTGAGCCTCTCTGAAAACGGAGACCTGGGTGGGGGTGGGGTGGGGGGCTTGGGGTTGGCCCAGTCTCCCTGAAGACTGCCTGGTTTGAGAAGGTATTTCCTGGCCAAGTGAAGTCTGTTTACTCCACCCTGGGACGCACACCTTTTTGCATATTCAGCACCAGCCACAGTTAGCACTACTGTGCAGGGCAACCCTCCTGACCCCATCATCCCCATCCCCCTTTGCCTGTATGTAGGGTGGTTACCAGTGTGGCCCCACTGGTCATTAGTAGTCCCCAGGACTGCCTTTAGATTTTGAGCTTTCCTCCTGTGTGTGTAAGCAGCAACGGGGACAGTGGAATGTCCCAAGGGGCAAGACAGGGAAGTGGGACAGGAAGAAGAGTAGAGAGAGGAAATGGGGAAAAGTGACTTTTGTCAGTGCCTGAGGCTTGAAGAGGCTCTGGGAAAGTCGCAGACAGAACTCTCTTGGGCAACAGGCTGCAGTCAGACAGACTGAAGCTGAGGAGGGAGAAGGCTCTCTTTATGCCTCTCCCTGGTGTGGGAGGGAGGAAGTGCTCCCCACCTATCATTCCTGGGGGCACCCATGTCAGCTAAGCCGAGGTGCTGCAAAGCGAAAGCAACCTTAACCCCACTGAACCTCGAACTCTCAACTTTCCAATCTATTCAGTGAACCCTTTATATCGAAACCTTTGCTAAGAAAATGGCAACTAGTCAGGACAAAGTAATATGACTTTTGAGTATGACCCACAGAAAATCAGAACTTCCTAAGATTCAGTTTCTGGTCCCACAGGCCTTTGAGGAGCGAGGTCTGGGGCCTAGCCTCCGCCCACCCTAGGTGACCTATATGACTGGGTTGAGCTGTGGCCAGCACTGCTGATTCTGCCCTTGGCCACACATGGGCCACAGCAGGCTCTGCCAGCTGGTTGCAAGGCTCTAGGATTTCAGACCGGTCATCAAACATAAATACAGAGCCCTGTGGGCCTCTTGAATACCACTCCCAAGAAAAGCAAGGCAGGGGCCCTGCCAATTCAGTTATGAGAAAGACAGCAATTTGGTTTAACTTTGTTGTATTTGGCTTTTTAGTCTAGTTATCACCTTCTAGAATCTTCCTTCCTCCCCTAAACTCCAGCCGAGTTCTAAAGTTCAGAAGTTCTCAGGGAAATCAACCCTGGGTAGAAAGACCAGGAAGTATCTTTTTTATTTTTATTTTATTTTATTTTATTTTTTTATGAAGTAACTCTCTTTAATGTCTGTTTATGGTCAGGAGCAGTCTAGAGCGTCTCATAGCAACATCTGATTAGACGGTGCCCAAGCTATCCTGGGGCAATAGACAGATAATTGCACTGCTTAATTTCCCCCATTTGATGAATAATGAAAGCTTTGCTCATTTTGGATGTGTGGGAAAGAAGCAGCTTCAATATATTTGGACTTGCAGATGAATTTTTAGTATTGCTGTCCTGGCACACTGTACTGTAGCCCCGCTTATCTCTGTCATAGTTACTACACACGTTTGAAAACAGAACAAGCTGCCGGTGCCAAACAGCAGCCGAGCAGAGTGTGGAAGGGAGCATCCTTGATGAGCTTTCATGAAATACAATGCACACATATGGCAGAACATGTTTCTCCTTAAATGAGAGGGAAAAAGCATTTGTCATCAGTACTCTCGCCATTTCCTGTTGTCTTAGAGAAGTTACATGCTTTTCTCAAGCGAGAAGCGATTATCCCTATCTGTACCTCTTCTGTGTAATTGCTGGGAAGAGAGAGCCGGTAACGAGCTCTGCTTGGACTCGGCTGTGCTACTATAAAATCTTACTTGGCTTCTCTGTGTCTTGATTTTATCTGTTAATAGATTGAAGGCTCATTTTCCTTTCCTTCTCCTCCACTCCATTTTTTTTTATGTGTGTGTGAAAGCCAGCACGCGTGCAGCGTGCGTGTGGAGGTCAGAGGATAACCTCAAGTGTTGGCGCTTGTCTTCTTGTGCAGACGCCAGACCTACTGGCTTATGAGCTTCTGGGAATCCTGTGTGCTCCCCTCATCTCTCTGAAGGAGTGCTGGAGTTACAGATGTCTGTGTGCGACCGCACCCAGATTTACCTTCTTCTGGAGATCTGGACTCAGTAAGCACCTTACTCACTGAGCCGTCTTCCTAGGCCCCTACCCTTCGAATTCCTCCTTCTTTCTCTTTTCCTGAAAATTTCGATTTCAAATATTACCAAAGGTGTAACAAGATGAAACCCTCACAGCTTCACTGTCAGCATAGAACAAGCCTCGTCTTACCGACATCCGCATCCACCCACCTTCGGAAGCACATTCCCAGACGTCTGTAAGTCTATCCATGCTTTGGGACTGTAGAACTATTGGATCATGACCATGGAGTCTGATGACTTGAGCCATCCAATGGATGGTTCTTCTGCCACTTTTGTTTGGTCTCTCAAGCATGAGCTGAAGAGCCTTTGATAGCCTCCCTCATGGGTTTGGCAATCAGGCAGGGTGCCTCAGTTCTCCACATAGCCTCAGCAGCAGGCTAGCTTGGGCTTGCACCAACAGTGGTGGCATTCCAAGAGTTGCCAGCGGCAAGAGAAGGCAAGCCCCAGTATGCAAGGACTTAACAAGCTCCTGCTTGCATCATATTGGCTAATGTCTCATTAGCCAAAACAAGTCATGCAGCCTAACCCAGATTTCATGTAGGGGAGGGTATGCAAACAACCTTGAAACAGGGAGTAATGCCTTGGAGGCCATTACTGTAGCCAACTGTAGGACAAGAACGTATTTCTAAGAGATAATGACTCTTCTCACTTTTTCATATAACCCAGGTTCATTATCACAACCGCCGAGATGAACTACAGATCTTTACAATTGTCACACAAAATCATTTTTAAATGATTGGTACTGTGCTTTCAGGGTCATGTGTTGAATGCTCACCATTGACACCATTGTCTAGTCAGTGACGCTATTTTGGGAGGCTCAGGAAACTTTAGGATGCAGAGCCTACTGGAGCAATTATGTCTAAGAGAGTGTGCCTTTGAAGGTTATGCCGGGCCTCCTGCCCCTTTCCTTTGTACTCCATGAGGTGAGTAGCCAGCCTCCTCCTCCACATCCGCCAACCACCACGGCGTTCTGTTCTAAGGCACAAGGCCAGGCAACCACGGACAGAGAGCTCTGAAGAGTGTTGCCAGGAAGACTTTCTTCCCTGAAGCTGTTTATGTCAGACATTTTGTCATAACGATGACTAGAGTAACTAACGTAGCTGACTTAAGTCGAAGGAGTCCAAAGGAATGCCCACTGCTCTTGCCTATATCCCGTAAGTCTCGCTAACACCACGGAGATGTAGTAAAAAGGTGGAACTCGGACTCAGCTCCTGCTGTTTAATGCAGATCACCCCTGACACTAGCCACCTGCTACTTTCTCTCCACCAGCCGTTACTCCAAGCAGACTCCAACTGGGTGTCCTTAACCTCATTTAATTACGACACCACCTAGATAAAGGTCCACTTCCCATAGACTGAGGGCTATCTCTGTCTCCCCATCACCATGTGTCTTAGAGGGTTTCTGTTACTGCAAGGAAACAGCAGGACCAAAAGACAAGTTGGAGAGGACAGGGTTTACTGGGCTTCCACTTCCTCTTCACAGTCCATCATTGGAGGAAGTGAGAACAGGCGCTCAAACAGGGCAGGAACCTGGAGGTGAGCTGATGCAGGGACCATGGAGGGGTGCTGCTTATGGCTTGCTCCCCCTGGCTTGCTCAGCCTGCTTTCTTATAGAACCTAGGACCACCAGCCCAGGAATGGCAGCACTCACAATGGGCTGCCCCCCTCCCCTATCAATCACTAACTAAGCTTGCCTGCAGCCCAGTCTTTTAGAGGTATTTTCTTGATTGAGGTTCCCTCCTCTCAGATGACTTTAGCTTGTGTCAAGTTGACATAAAACTAGCCAGCACACCACTTTGCCTGCTGAAAGCCCCAGGCTGTTTCATCGGTGTTGCTGATCTCTGCGGGCTGCCACAAACCCCTCAGGCTCTGGTAGCCTGCAAGATTTATTCATGGCGCTGAAGGAAACACTTTCACAAGTTCACTATCCAGAGGATAGAGATGAAGAGAGGCATCCAGTGAGGTGTGAAGAAAGGGGCAAACCTTCTCCCAGCCCACACAATCCAGGACCTTCCTTATGCTCAGCTCTCAGGAAGCTCTGTGAACCCCATCCTGTGTTACACAGGCATGGTTGATTGACATATAGAGCACTGATGATCAACCCAACTCCGAGCCTTCTCCCACCTGCCTCAAGGTAAGGGACCAAGGCCGACAGTCAGGTGCCTTCCTCAATTGCTTTCCTCCTTAGTTTTTTGAGTAGGGTCTCTCACCGAACCTGGAGCTCCCATGCTGGCTAGGCTAGCTGGCCAGTAAGCTCCGAAGACCTGAATGTCTACCTCCTCAGGGCTGGAAGCACAGAAGTATCACTTCACCTGGCTTTTACATAGGAACTAAGGATCTGAACTCAGGTCCCCGAACTTGCACTGCAGGCTCTTTACCACCTGAGCCATCCCCAAGCCCATAGGTCAAGTTTTCTGCATAGGTGTTAGGAGTCAGCAAGCATGCCTGTAAAGGGCCACACAACCAACAGCTTGGTCTCTGTCACTACTCCCCTGTGACTGGAGGAAAGGCTGCTATAGATAGGTGCAAACAGACAAGGGTGGTGACTTCCAGTAAAACTATTTACAAAAAAAGCTACAGTCTTCTGGCAGGGATGGCATCAAGCCAACTTTAGTGGTATTTAGAAAGCTCCCAACTTGCACAGCTCATGCTTAGCAGCATCTCATAAACTTCTAAAACCCCCCACTGGGGGACCCTCTAGCACTTTCTTCCCAGTATGACCTATAATGTTTAGGAGGTTTCCAAGCTTTCCTTGCTCAGCTTCATCTTACTCACTCTTCAGAGTGACATCACCCATTTCTAACGACTGGTGTCCCTAAACTTCAGTGCTCTGCTGGCACTTCTGTGTGCTGCTTCAACTGGAGTCATCACATACTGTCAGGGTGTGACCCACCGGGCAGTAAAGTGTCTTCAGATGTGATGCAACTGGGCACTTTCTATGTCATCCCTGATGCTTGCAGTAATGCTACAAGTTCCAGCCCATGGGCACAAATTCTGACAAGCCTTGCTTTTCACAATTGCGGGCATATTGGGAAGGTGGCTGGGAGGACGCAGGAGCCATTGTGGCCCCTACCCACTTTACCCAGGACCCCTTCTCTACTTATTCCTTCTGGCTTGGGACTCGGGCAGGAGGCACACAGCACTCGCTCAGGCTTTGTAATGCCAATCTTGGACACCTGAGACACGTGCTAGCACCCTATCTGTCCTGGAATGGTGGGCCAGACATCCTCTGCCACAGCTGCTGGTCCCTGAGTCCCACTTGTTCGCTCAGAGGGTAGGTAGGAAAGAGATTCCATGACAGTGAACCTCCATATGATGACTCACAAAGGTTAATATGCCCTCCCCTGTCCTTTGGTCAGTTCTGATCTATACAAAGATTTATTTAGCCTTCTTCATGTTATGGTGATCATGACAGATGACCATGACAAGCACCCAGGCACTGCCAGAGTAAGGCCATGTCACCTCAAGCAGGAAACCCATGTCCCATGTGGACTTTGCCTCAGTTTTTTGTAGCACCATGGAATGGCCTCTGTGTCCCCTGCTCCCTGTATCCCAGTGTCCTGCATCCTTGCAGGGCTCTTCTGGCCTCTAGCAGAGATCCTTAGGGAGTTCCTTGTCACCATGTCCACTGGCGCCGAGTTGATTGATGTTCTGTCCTTTAGTGAATGGAAAGAGGAGACAGACTGCTCTTCTTCATCCCAAGCCTAGCAGGTATTTTGGAAGAAAGTGTGTGTCCTGGTTTTATGTTCATCGTGATGATAAAAGTCCTGACCAAAAGCAATCTAGTGGAGAGAAGGGTTTATTTTACTTGCAGCCCAGGTTACAGTTTTACAGCTGAGGCAGGAACTCAGAGTAGCTAGTCAGTCAAGAGTAGCGAGAAATTAACACATCTCTGCTGCTCGTTGGGTCACTTGTGCTCAGTTAGCTTTTTTCACTCATGAGCTTCAGGGCTAGCTGCCCAGGGAGTGGTGCTGCCCATAGTGGACTGGGTGCATCAATTAACAATGAAAATAAACCTTTCCCACCACATAGACACACCAGACATGCCTAGAAGCTAACTGGAACTAGGCTGTTCCTCAAGGTTCTTTTCAAATGAGCCTAGGCTGTAGTGAATTGACATCTAAACTGACGGGCAGAGTTGGGTTCATCTCCCCACATGTATTTTGGAAGAAGGCGGGGCTCATCTTTTTGTGTTCAGACAAGGAACCAAGTCTGCGGTACAATTGACAACTGTACACAGGAAGCGGTGTTAGCAGCAGTGTTAATAGCTGAGCAATTCCCACATCTGTCTAGTCTCACATCTGTCAGGCACAGAGTGGCCTTTGCCACTGTAAACCTGGCATGACTTGGACAGATCAGTGGGTAGGAAAACAATCCTGCTTGCAGACAAGGTTAATAACCAAATTTCAGAATGTCAGATCTGAGCCACGTGCCAGCTGGTGACTTTTGGAGGCAGGGAGGGAGAGAAGTGTATCTTCCCAACACCCCTCTAGAATGTTCCATCTTACAACAGCAAGGAGTGTCTATGAGGTCACACTCAGCCTCAGTCACTGTAATTTCTGCTCTACTCATGTCTAGTCAGTCACTTGGAAAGTTCACTGCCGACTGATCTTGGCCTGATAGCTCATGTACCCCATGACTGGCAGATAGAACAAGAATCTCCTCGCCTTCCTAATCTACTGTTTGGGACCTGTAGAGATAAGCAGCCCCCCACCCCCGGCTCTGTAGAAGAAGCTGCAGGCTGTCAGAGTAGCCATGCCTGGGCTGAGTGCTTCCGGGACACAGCAGTATAGGATGACAGGAAGGGCAGCTAGGCCTCAGAGCAGACCTCCAGCCGGGCTCTGGAACCTTCTGCTCCTGGTGATAAGGCTGAGTGTAAGCCCTGAAGTCAGAAGGTTCAGGTCACACTCTAGCAACTAGAAGCTGAGGCGAGGCAGATCTGCTGTTTGGCAGAATTGCAGGCCCAGGCCAGGGCTGGGGCACTTCTGTGTGCACTGGCTCTCTCCCCCTATGGAGAGCAGGTTCTTAGTTTCTCTGGGACAAACAAGCAACTTCCAGCATTGGTTTGCTAATATTTGACAGAAAGTGGCCTAAGCCCCTACCTACTGGGAAGGTGGTAACAAGGACGGCCCATCTGCTGGTGGCAGCTTGGGAAGGTGAGAAGCCCTCTGCCAGGAAGGGCTTGCCCATCACCCTTCAGAGTTATAGGGCGCTCATTTAACTTCTCCTTTCACTTCACAGACACACAGACTCTCTCTCTCTCTCTCTCTCTCTCTCTCTCTCTCTCTCTCACACACACACACACACACACACACACACACACACACACACACACACACGAAAATGAAAGCTATTCTATTCAGTTTTAACTGCAGAACNCACACACACACACACACACACACACACACACGAAAATGAAAGCTATTCTATTCAGTTTTAACTGCAGAACGCCACAGGAAGCCTGATCTTAGGATATTCTTAGGCCAGGGCTGGTGGTGACAAGGGGGGAATGAGGCAGCTGCAGCACCTCAAGGTCCTTGGGATAATTGTGTGGTTGGTCAGGTGGGAGGTCTCTGTGCTGCCCGACAGTGAAAAGCTTCCAGTGGGGGTCACTTCACCATTAACACACTCCTTCTTCTTCCCTTTCCCCCCTCTCCTCCCCCTCCCCATTTTCCCCTCCCTCTTTTCCTTCTCTCCATTTTCAGAGTCAGACTCTTTAAGTTTGGTCCCAGGAGGCCAGTGAAGGTTGAATTCAGGCACTCACTCCAAGAAGAGAGGAAAGCAGGACTAAGAGGGAGCAGATGCAGGGCTGCAGGAAAGGGTCAGGAGGGCTGGGGGAAGTGAGGCAGAAGAGGTACGAGAAGTATGGGCTGGGCTGGGTGCACACCTTTAACCCCAGCACTCGAGAGGCAGAGGCAGGTGGATCTTTGTGAGTTCAAGGCCAGCCTTGTCTACAGAGCTAGTACCAGGACAGCCAGGGCTATACAGAGAAACTCTGTCTCCAAAAACTTAAAAAAAGAAAAGAAGAAGAGGAAGAAGAAAGAGGAAGAAGGAGAAGAAGGAGGAGAAGGAGGAGAAGAAGGAGGAGGAGGAAGAGGAGGAGAAGGAGAAGAAGAAAAAGAAACAGCAGTTATATGGGCTGGGTGTTGGTGGGAAGGCTGCTTGCAGAGGCAAGGCATGAGGGGAGGACCAAGAAGGGTGGGGCAGGAAGGGGTGGAGAGGTCAGAGCTGGGAAGATTGTGGGCTGCGGAGCTTTTGTTTCATTTTCTTCTCCAAAAATGTTCATCAAAAAGATTTTAAAGGTTTCTTGAACAAGAACAGAAAGCTTGTCTAGACACAAAAGAACACCTGTGGCTATTGTCTGTTTTCTCTGAAAGCCGCAGCCCCTTTGCTCCCAGGTGGGGATATCTGTAGGATCACAGCAATCAAATTATGCACTGGAGAATAACTACAGGAATGGCGTTCTTGAGGGAGGCCAGCAACAGGGGCATGGGGGCTGCAGCAAGGAAGGCTGGCCTACTGAGACAGAAGCAACTGAGGAAGGACAGGTGTCATCCCCAGGTCTTCCATGGTCTGGTCAGTTCAAGGTGCAGGGCTGTCAGGTCCAGACACTAAGACAAAAGTGTGCCCAAGGCCTTCCCCTCCTGGCAAAGTGAGGGTCTCTGTGAGGGTCTCTGAGGAGAGAGGGATTCCACGCTCTTGAGGGATGGCATCCTGACTCTCTACCTTGTCCCCTCAGCAGTTGCCTGGCAGGAGAGGAGGGGGAGGGGGAGAATGAGTAAGAGTGAGGGAAAGAATGAGGGAGAGGGAGAGTAAATGATAGGGAGGGGAGAAGGAGGGAGATGGAGGGGAGGAGAGAGGGAGAGAGTGCAGGAGAGGGAGGGGAAGAAAGAGGGAGAGAGTGAGGGAAAGGGAGAGGGAGTCATTGAGAGGAGAAGAGGGAGGGAGAGAGAGGGAAGAGGATAGTGACGGAGGGGAACAGCGAGAAGGAAAGGGAGAAGAGCTAAGGTTCAGCTCTTATCAAGTCCAAGCCAGGCTTGGACCAGACTCCCTCTGACATCCAAGTTGCCTGTGTTTCCCTAGAGAAAACAAGCTTGGGGATACCCAGAACTGTGTGCAAAATCTCACAGTCTAAACCAGCAATCCAGCCTAGGTCTGGTCCAGATGCTAGCACACATACACACACACACACACACACACACACACACGCACACACGCGCATACACATACGCATGCACACACACAGGCATGCACACACCCAAGCTTTCCTTTGTATGCTTTTAGCCAGTACAAATGGCTGTACAAACCCAGACTGTAAACTGTACATTAAATCCCATCACTCAAGGATTGGCCTGTCCTAAAAATAGAACGGATTATATTCTTATTCAGTAGTTCTCCCTCTCTGAATTCTCAAAACATCCCAGGGACCAAAATGTCAGAATATCCTTGCTGAGGGGAGAATATCTTCCTGCCATTGAACGAATCAGCCACATGGTGGTGCCATCGAGGGCCTGTCCAACTGAATCCCCCCCATCTTTGATACTGGGATTGAGCCTCGCACATAGTAGGTAAAGCTTTTATCACTGAGCAAATGCTCCAACTCCAGCTGCTCAGCACTTTCCAAAAGCAGCAACAGCCAGGCCCTTTGGAGTGCAAATCTAAGTGTGCAAAAGTTATACAACAAGAGAGATGTGTCAAACTGTAGTTTTTAAAATTGTAATGCTGCATTTTATTTTAATTCATATTTTCTATAGTGAAATTGAATTAATTATTTTATTTTTGAGATTATAATTACATCATTTTCCTATTTCCTTTCCTTCCTTCAAATTCTCTTATGTACACTTTCTCTCTTTCAAATTTATGACCTCTTTATCTTGTAACGCTGTTATATACACATGCCTAATATGTGTATGTATATTTTAATTCATTTACTGATGGTTAACATTCTTTCAAAAAGATTTATTTTATTTTATATATGTGATTGGTTTGTCTTTATGTCAATAAGGCACGTGTGCCTATTGTCTGCAGAGACCAAAAGACAGTACCATATTCCCTGAAGAAGGTGCTAGAGATGGTTGCCAGTCATTATGTGGGTGCTGGAAAACATAATCTTGGTCCTATGCAAGAGCAGCAAGTGTTGTTATCCACTGAGCTAGCTCTCCAGCCCCAAACTCCTCATTTCAAAATAAAATAATATTTTTGCATAATTGATGTTTCACTTAATTAGCATCAGTAATAAACTACGAACCAAAAAGTCCAAAATAATAAAACAAAGTAATTTTTGTCTTAAGATTTGTCTGTTGTTTGTTACAGTAATAGGCAATTAGTACATGATCTAACCAGAATATGGAAGCTACAAATGTTCTTTAAAGTGAAGCATGAAAGAGACAGTGGTCGAGAAACAGCTTATATCGTAGATGAATGCCTCTCAAAATCTACCACACGCCAGAATAGGTGTTGATTTTGTAAAAACTGTAAATACATCTTTAGGTTCCCATAATGGGCCCTTAAGAGTCTAACACACTCTCAGACCATGCCAATGTGTTGGTCCTCATATCTGACCTGAGTGTAGATCATATAAATGCCGTACTGGCCTTGAATTGATAGTTTTGTAAAAGTACTAGTAAGTACTTATAGTTTCTCTCTCCTTTTATGTTATTTTCATTTCATACTAAAAATAGTTTCAAATATTACTTATAATTCAGCAGAATGTGTTTGTCACCTGCTGCAGTTACCATTTCAATGAGTAAAATGATGTATTGATGCTAACAGACATTCAGAACTTCTCCATAGAAGGGGTGCTGTTTTTGGTTTGCACATGATTAGTGAAAAAGATTTGGATGGTGGATTGAAGTAATGAAAGACAATTCAGGAAATAGAAACTGACATAGTAAATACATTAAAAGAAACATGAACATGATATGAACATGTAGTTAGCAGAAAGCCAACCTTTGCTGCAATTTAAATATTTCTACAGACAGGTAAGCATAGCATGGAAATTAATAAATTAAAGATCCATTCTGGGGTTTTGTTTCTCCTTCTCCTCCTCCTCCTCCTCCTCTTTTTCCTCTTCATTCATTTGTTTTGTTCTATTTTTTTTCAATACATACCAAGCCCCATCCCCCCCACCATACTACTTCTAGCCACTCTCCCTTCTCATCCAGATCCACTCCTCCATTTCTTTTCAGAAAATAGCAGGGACATCAACTGTTCACAGCATAACAAGACTAGACACAAACCCGAATATCATGCTGGGCAAAGCAACCAAGTAGGAGAAACAAGGTCTCATGAGCAGGTAAAAGAATCAGAGACAACCCCACTCTCATTGTTTGGAGCCCCACAAAACAACAAGCGGGCAACCATAATACACATGTAGAGGACCTAGCATGCTCATATAATTCTTTTGCATCCTAGACCCCTCTGGCTTCTATAATTCTTCCTCAAACTCTTAAGTGGGACCCCCCAAGCTCCAAGAAGAGGGTACTCAATGAAGAGCTTCAATTTTGACTCTCTTTGCCTAATGTTTGGCTATGGGTCTTTGTATCTGCTTCCCTCAGCGGCCAACCGAGGTCTCTCTGATAAAGACTGGGCTAGGCTCTGATTTTTTAGAACAGCAGAGTATCATTAGAAATCATTTTATTGAATCCCTCCCATCCTATACCTCTGGCCTATCTAGTCTCCCATTTCTCGTCACCCAGGCAGTCAGACTTAGGCTCCCCCTAGTATTGTGGGTCTCCAATCGTGGGCTTAGTGTTGTGGGACTAGTCATTGGTTGACCACTTTCACTAGTTCTGAGCCACCATTGCCCCAGCATATCTTTTTTAAAAATTGTTTTTATTGAGGTATATATTTTTCTCCACTCCCTCCCTTCCTCTCCCCTCCACTTCTACTCTCTCCTGTGGTCCCCATGCTCCCAATTTATTCAGAATTTCTTGTCTTTTTCTACTTCCCATGTATATTAGACCCATGTATGTCTCTCTTAGGGTCTTTTTTTGTTGACTAGGTTTTCTGGGATTGTGAATTATAGGCTGCTTTTCTTTCTTTATATCTAAAAGCCACTTATGAGTGAGTACATAAGATATTTCTGGGTCTGGGTTACCTCACTCAATATGATAAAATTAAAGTTTTTTATTTGACGAAAACATGGCAAAATATCACAGATGACTACTGAGTTTAATTACTCAGTGCGCCTGGCTGTGCCATTGATGCCTTCATCTGAATAATTAATAAGATCATACTTCACAGGCTTGCTATTGTTCCCATAAAATTTATTTTCAGCAAGTCACTAATCCTAATATATTAAATTTTTTCACAGATTCCTTCACAACCTGTAGCAGAAACAAATTAGACAAACCTTTCCTGAATCCAAATCGTTTCTATATTTTAAGCTTAGTTTGGAGAAGTTCCTTCTGTTAAAGCAATAGTTAGTGGAATTCCCTAAAATTCTTGAAGCAGTGCTCAATTTTGGAAATTAGCCACAAATTGAATGCATCGTGATTGAATACTAGAGTAATTCATAAAAACAGGTAAGTGGGTTTTCGTCACTGCAGAAGATATTGCGAAAATATTTTGATGCTTTAGTTTTGTAACAAAATCACCATCCAGCTCACTGTAGTTTCAGTCATTCTTACTGATCTAAAGAAATCTGTGAATTCAATAGGACTCACTAAGTCCTTGGAGCAGTCGTCTCCCACTGGGCACAGACCTTGTTCTCACGTACCCTTTGCTGACTGCGATTCCAAACTGTTGAATGGAAAACCCGGGAACAATTCAAAAATCTTAAATAACCTCTGTTATAGTCAATGGTTAAATTATATTTCATCATTAGTTACTACGAGTCTTACTGTGCCCAGTTTATAAATTCCAGTTTCTCAAACACATGTATGTATAGGAAAAAACAGTGTGTGGGGGTCGCAGTGTTATCCATGGTCCAGGCATCAGCTGAACACCCTGGGATATTTCTACTATGGATGAAAGAGGATGATTATATACTATTATGTTGGTTTGTCTTTTGTCAACTTGACGGAAGGTAGAGTCATCTGAGAAGAGGGAACCTCAGCTGAGAAAAGGACCCCAGCAAGTTGTCCTGTTAGCAGGCATGTGGTGTATTCTTTGGATTGATGACCCTGGGTCGTATAACAAGGCCAACTGAGGAGGAGCGAACACTCCTCCATGGCTTCTGCTTCAGTTCCTGCCTCTTTGTTCCTTCCGTGAGTTTCTGCCCTGTCTTCCTCAGATGTTGGACTGTGGTATGGGAATGGAAGCCAAATGAGTCCCTTCCTCCTCCCAGTGCCTTTGGTCATGGTGTTTTGTCAACATAACGGAAACCCTAATGAAGACACCCGTGAAGAGACTTGGGTTTGCCCTGTGGCAGCCAGGTGTTGTGATGATAACTCAGTGTGTGTTGCCTTCTGACTTCCTTTTGGAATGGATGCTATTCCTGTGCACTTGGCTGAAGTTTCAAATGCAGTGTCTTTAGAGACATGACGACACTCGCCTTCTGGTAAGGATTTCTCCTTTATACAGTTTATTCTTTATTTTTATGTTTTGAGACAAGACCTCACTATGTAGCTCTGGCTGGCCTGAAACTCATTATATAGACTAGGCTGGCCTCAAACTCACAGAGGTCTACCTGGCTTTGCCTCCAGATGCTGGGATTGAAAGCAGGCACCATCAACTTTGGCTCACACAAACATTCTCGTTTGCTTTTCACAGATGCTGCAAAGACACCAGTGGCTGGGGTAACTCTGTGTCATCTTTAGACATTGCTGAGACAAAAAGTAGGTATAAATTCAGACTCTAAGCCCAGATATGATAATCAGAATTCTAATATGTTTTAGGATTCTCATCCAAGAGCACTATCTCTACCTAGTACCCTCTTCCTGAGTGTAGAACTGGGCTATGTCACAAGTGCCACTCATGAGTAGGCAGTCAACTTTGAGATCACCAAGAAGGAGACTATTCAGGTTGTCCTGGGCATGCCTGATCCAGTCAGGGGAGCCTATAAAAGAAGAGGCCAGACAGAGCTGGCTTAGAAGGTACCAAACTGCTGTGTTGCTAACTGCCTATGAGGTCTGGGAGGCAGAAGGGCAGCCTTAAACAACACAGAAGTTGCTGGCTGACTGACCTGCAGTTACCAAGAAAGCAGCAGATCCTAGTCTTGTTCTACAAATTCAAAGAGAGTCAGGTGGTGAACTCCACAGAAGGGATGATAGAACAGAGTCTGGCGAATTCCCAAGTAGAAGCTCTACTTGGCCGTGTGGGGACTCCTGATCCACAAACCTCTATGGTAACAAAACCGCAAGCCCTTCAATCAGTGCTCTATTTTGGTGTGGTCTGCTCATGTGTGAGATGCTCTGTGTTCTGTGTGACCCATGCTGCAATGTTGAGACCTTTAAGAGATGGGGTTTAATTGGAGGTGAGTGTTTTCTGGGGGTTTTACCCCTTACGAATGATGAATGTTTTATCAGGGGAGTGGACCAGACCCTATGGGACTGGTTAGTCACCACAAGATCTTTATTGTAAACCTGACACCTCCCTGAATTCCTTTTTTAAACATGCTCCCACCATTGTGTTATCCCCCATGTGATTCCCCATTAGAATTCAACCAACGGCAGAGCCACACTTTTGAGTCTCTAGAACTGTAGGCTAAATTAGCCTCCTTTACCATTAACATAGCCAACCTCAGGTATTTGAAAGAAGTAGGGAATCTCAATCTTGTTACTTCCAGGTTGAAGAGAGTCATATGGCTTGGAACTAGAGTTTCCCGTGACCGGCAGCCGCTTGAAGGAAAGCGAGCCCCCACACCGGAGCTGACAGGGCAGAGGAACACAGAACACACTGGAACAGCTATCAAATTACACTATTTGCTCACCAGTGTCGAAAACCACATATGGCTCAGACCACAGTTGTATTTTGCTTATGCTCCTCCCTACAACAGACTCCCTTCATGGTCGTGTCTTTGCACTGATGAAGGATGTTTCCATTGCCCCTTCTCCCAGGACTACATCCCTCTATCGGGGTCCTTGGGGAGGACCTACTGCATTCTAGGGTCCCATGGTCACCTCCCTCTGAGCACTAGATGCACTAGTATATTTCGGTCCTGCCGGTCCCTCACTGGTGTGTCTCTAGCAACAGTGCTGCACTACTTTGGGAGATCTTTGTCAGAGACAATACTTTACAAAACTGCCAGTGACAGTATTCGGTCTTCTAGAGTCCCTGCTATTTCCACTAAGAAGTGGATTCCAGTCCCTCCCTTGCACCCGAGTGAACTGGTGACTAGATTTGCTGGACAACCAGTCCCAGAGGGTGGGACAAGGGAATGAAGAGAAAGAACCATTTGTCATTTCTGGATAATATTTCCAGGGTCATTTCCCTGAGAGAAAAGGAGGTCAAAGAGGGGTGTCCTTGGGTCCCCACCCTCCAAAAAGACCTCAGGTAGGTCTAACTCCTGCACAGTAACCTACCTCTGAACAACTCCGGCGGTGCCCCTTCCTTGGGTTCTGGGTCACGGTCTGGTGTGATTGCCAGTGTTAACCATCACTGTTGTAGCACTGATTCTCACTCCCAACTTCTCTGTGTCCCCTCCTGTCTGTGTGTTGTGTTGGTCCCATGGGATTATGCCCAGCACACCAAACGGTGCCGCTCTCTTTGGCTCTGTGGAAACATCCTCAGAGATCTCAGAAGTGTGAGAATTTCTTCACACTTCTGTCTCCTTCACACTTCATTCTCCCTCTCCTTCTAGACTGTGTGACCCAGAGGGTGGTCCTGAAACCCTGGGCATTGAAGATCCTTGTCTGTGGTGGATGCTGCTTTCAGATCTACCCACAGCTACTTGAACAACCTGAGCAGCCTAGTCCCTCATGTTGGTGAGATTTTTTTGGGCCCAGGCCTGGGTGGGTGACTTTGCTGGATGATTGCTGAGGCATAGACACCTTCCATCTCTGTTTTTCTTGGGACATTTCCCCCTGATCCCAGACACCATGGTGTGAGGAAGTCCAGGCAACATGGAGAAGCCATGAGTCAGTGTTCTGGCCGGCAGCCCAGCTCAAGTCCCCACCACCAGCAGTGTTTGACTGCACATACGTCAGGGAAGAGCCTTCCGCTGGCCCCAGATGGAGAGGAGGAAGCCCACAGAAACCACAGAGGATAAAAACTGATTAGTATACCCTTTTAAAATTAACCTTTTTGTTTTGATATAGTTTTAGCAGAAGTCAACAAAGCTGGAGAGATTCCACCCTATACCCCACTATTTCTACTAAAGGTAAGTCCCGCAAAAGCACAGTCCACCCAAGACATAGACCCTCCCACAGCACTCCTGCCCGCCACCTTCTTCCTGGTACCCTTTTGTGTGAAGCCTGTCCTGCCTCCCCTCACACCAGTCCTTAACTCCTGATGACCACGACTCTACCTGGATGGAATCACAGTGTGTGGCTGTTTGGAGTTGGCTCCTTTTACTTAGAGTGACTCCCTCGAGACTCCTCCACATTACATGTGTATTAGCTTGTTCTTTTTGTGGCTTATCCTTAAGCCTTCGGTTGTTGACTATCTGGGCTGTTTCCGTGATGAATCTCTCATGAACCAAGCTGTTCCAAGCTCTCGTGTGCAGACTTCGGTGTGAACAGTCTATGTCTTCTGCTTTCTGGGATGAGTGCCACAATGCAACTGTTGGGTCATATGGTAGTCACACACTTCATTTTATAAGATGCCAAACTGTCTCCCAGAGTGACTATGCTATGTCATAACGAGTCATCCGTTTCTAGTCCTCTTAGCCAGTATTTGTTATTTTTAATTGTAGTAAAATGTGTGTGACATAAAATTTGCCGTCTTAGTCATTTCTGAATGGAGCTCCAGGGTAGCCTGGTTCTAGAGGTGTTTCCTTACTGCCAATCGGAAACTCTTCTTATCAGATATAAACTCCTCCATCCTCCCTTCCCCCACTGTCTGGTCAACCTCCACCCTACTTCCTGTTGCTATCAGTTTGACTTCCCTAGGGCCCTCAAATGAGTGGCATCCAATACTCATCCTTTTATTACTGGCTTACTGCATTCAGTACACTGTCTTCAGGGTTCTTCCCTGTGGTAGTGTGCCTCAGAGTTTATTTCCTTTATAGGGTTAAATTACGTTCCACTGTATGGATATACCACAGGTTTGTAATGGAGCTATCCACCAGTAGACACTTGTGTTTCTTACTCATTTGGGCTACAGAGGAAAATGCTTCACAAGCATGAAAATAGTTACGCAAGATCCTGCTTTCAGTCTCTGTAAGTACCATGTTGTGGTGGTTCCCAGAAGCCCGTTGGGAGTGGCACTACTAGGGCTGTGTGGCCTTGTTGGAGTAGGCATGGCTTTGTTGGTGGAGGTCACTAGGAGGTGGGCTTCGAGGCCTCAGAAGCTCAAGCTCTTCACTTCCTGCTGCCTGCTAATCTGATGTGGAATCTACAGCTCCTTCTCCAGCACCTCAGCTGCCTGCATGCCACCATGCTTCCCACCATGAGGACAGTGGCTTAGAACCTCTGAAACCATAAGCCAGTCCCAATTAAAGGTTTTCCTGTATAAGAGTTGCCGGGTCATGGTGTCTCTTTACAGCAATAGAAACGTAACTAAGACACAAGTCCAGAAGCGGAATTGCCGATCACCATGCAGTTTTCAATTTTTTTCCTTATGTGTGTGTATGTATGTGCACATGTTCATATGTGTGCAAGTGTGTATGTGCTTGAAAAGAAAGCATTTTAACTGAGGAGCCACCTCCCCAAAGAGCGATCTTTGTGAGTTTTGAGGAATTTAATTATTTTCTTGCACCTATTTAATGGTATGAGGTGCTAGCTTACTGTGGTTCTGACTGTGTTCCGGAATTGCTTAATGACGTCAAGCTTTACCCATGCTGGTGGCCATTTGTGTATGTTTGGTGAGACTTCTATGTAAGTCCTTTTTCCTACTTTCCAGTTGCTTTTGGCTGTTGCTGTGTTGTGGTGATCCCTTCTGTAAGTTATATAATAACCCTCTATCAACTGTGTGGCTTGGGAACAACCACCCCACTCCACCCTGTGATGTCCCCTCCCTCCTCTCCATCACATGAACTTTCACTTTCAGTGTGTCTGACTTCCTTAGTTTTAATTTATTGCCTTTGCCGTTAGTGTCATGCTCAAAATGTTCTTGTCAAACTCAAGGTTGCGCAACACTTTCCCTGTATTTTCTACTAAGAGATTTATGTTTTTAGCCCTCACAGTTAGGTTTTTGACACATTTAAGCTCATTGTCCTGTATTTTATAGGGAAGGGTCCACCTTTCTTTTCTTTTTTCTTCTTTTCTGCTTATGACTTGGCCCTATTCCTCAGTTACTCTACTCTCTAGAATGAAATGTTGCTCTATTGTAGAACTGAAACTAAAGCCAATTAAAAAAATATTTGACTCAATATGGGAGAGTTCTGGGCTTTCTGTTTTCTTCAAGTGGTCTATGTGTCTGCCTTTCCAGCAGCACCACACTGGTTGAATGCTTATGGCTTTGGAATGAGTGTTCTAAGTAGGAAGTATGAGGCCCCTGGCTTTCTTCTTTTCCAAGAGTGTTTCGGCTACTTGGGGCCTTTTGAGACTTCATATGAATTTTAAGATGATCTTTTCTACTTTTGAAGAAACAATAGGATTCCATAGAATTCATTAATCTGTAGGATGCTTTGTTTATCATAGTAGGCTCTTGGAAACGACTTGTTCTTGTTCTAAAAAATCATGGACTGCTTGCCGAGCCTCCAAGGTAACTGAGAAGTCAGAACAAAAGCCTGCTGTCTTTGACTTCATTTTGCTTCTGTCATTTTTACTTAGTCACCCACTCACCCCTCCATGCATACTCATTAATCGCTCAAGGAACATCCACCTAGAAACCAGGCCTATCATGCTCCTTTGAGGTAGAAGGCTAAGGCGTCATTTTCCTAACCCCGCAGGCACCCAGAGTTCCTGGAACAGCAAGGCCCTAACGGCAGGAGTCTCCCAAGATGAAGACAGCTGACCTCCCTGAAGAGAGGTAACCCCCTCGGATGCTCATTGCGATCAGCAGATGAGCAGTGTGTCTGGCCATTTTGTAGGACAGTGATCAACATGGCCACACCTCTACCCCTTAGTCTTGCCTGATGCCTCTATTTAAAGCTGAAACTCACTTGCCTTTAATCCCGGCACTTGGGAGGCAGAGGCAGGCAGATCTCTTTGAGCTCAAGGCCAACCTGGTCTACAGAGTGAGTTCCAGGACAGCCAGAGCTACATAGAAAAATCACTGTCTCAAAAAGAAAACACACAGGAAAACAAAATACCCCCCAAACCAACCTCCCAAAACATGAAACTCTTCTTGGTATAAACCTGGGGTCCCCAGACTTCTTTATTTGTTCCTCTTCTTTCCCACCCACTAAATCTCCCTTTTCTGCATCCACCATTACACCTCTTCTTAGCTGGTGTATGTGGTTGGTGACTGAGCCTGGACTGAGGGGGCTGCTGGGACCAGGGATTCTGCCGGAACACTCCAGTTGGTATTGACATTTTAACAAAGAGTTTCTTTCAATCCATTTTTTGTGTCATCTTTAATCTTTCAACATTTTGTAGTTTTCCTTCCCCTTGATTAAATTTATTAAGTATTCTATTCATTTCATCACTGTCATAAATACAGCTCTTATTTTTTTATTGATTTTCATCTAGTTGTTCTGTTACTGAAGGTAGATATTAAAATTCCCTCCCTGTAGAATTTTCTATTTCTCCTTTCAATTCTATCAATATTTTCTTTAGGTATTTAGAAGCTCTTCTGTTTGGTGCTCATATCTTCTTGGAAGATTGTGTGTGTGTGTGTGTGTGTGTGGTGTGAACATGTGCATGCAGGTATGACTGCAGGTGTGTGTACATTTGTGTGAAGGTCTGTTTCTTTCCTCAATGGCTCTCCACTGTTATATTAGTAAGAGGGTCTCTCACTAAACGCAAAACTCATCAATTTGGTAGGTTGACTGGCCAATTTACTTTAGACCCCTTCATAACACTGGAATCACAAACACGTACTGCCACACCCACTTTCTTTTTTTTTTTTTAAAAAAAAATTAAAAACAACAAAATCAAGTCTTCAGGCTTGCATGGAAGACTTTCACCAACTGGTCCCTGATCTTTTAAATCAATGTATAATTTCCTTCTATGCCTTAGTGTTTGTGGTGTGTGTGTGTTTGTGTGTGTTTGATAAAAGACTATTTTTCTTAGTACTAATATCGTGACCCAGATCCTTATAAATTACTGTTCCTACAGATTACCTTTCTCTATCCTTCCTTTAAAAAGCAGACTGTCTTTTACTTGCTCTTTAATATCATACATGTAGACAACAAGCTTTGGTCATATCCACTACTAGCTCTTCCTCCCTTTCCCCCACCCACACACCCCCTCAGACACTCCTGACATGCTCCTCTCCCATCTTCATGTTTACCACGGCCATAACCCACTGAGTCCACTTAGCACTGTCCGGTGCAGTGCTGGCAAGCTTGTTGGCTTGATCTTCGGAGACAATAGCCCCCGTGAATTCATGAATACACAAGCTCTGCTGGTTCCTTTATTTTCTCCTCCATCTTCCCTGACCATTGTGGGGAGTGAAGCTAACCAAGATGTCCTGTTTAGGACTGAGAATTCACTAGTTGCTGATTCTCAGCACTTTGACCACTCGTGACTCTGCATTTAGTGATCACCACTCCACAACCCTCCTTTTCAACCTGTTATTTTCTTACATGTAAATAAACGAGCTCCTTACAGGCATTGTAGTTCAACTCTGTTTTTCTTTCTTTTTTAAACATTGTGACCATTGATGACTTTCAGTTATTGAGTTTAGTCCATGCATGCCTCAGTTACTTTCTGGAAAAGAAGATCATGCTATTACGTTTTTAAAAAATTATTTTATGAATATTAAAATTTTCTTTTGATGTCTTGGGTTCTTATAACTGTGTTTCCCTGTTTAACTGACTTTTATGATGCTACACTTGGATTCGATTCTCATTTTTGGTTGCATATATCCTACAGATTTATTTCTTTACTATTATTATGGTGACTACAGATTTTCTAAAGTAAAAAAAAAATCTATTCTCAGAAGTGCATGGAACCTTCTCTGAAACTGACTGCATTCTAGGCCACAAGGCAAGACGTAAATGCAAAAATGAAAATAATCCCATGCATGCCAGACCACAGTGGAATAAAACAAGAAACTGACAGCTAACCTCTTAAAATACACAGATATGTTGAGACAAGACAATGTACTGCTGAATTAACAGTGGGTCAAAGAAATCAGATAGGAGAATTTGAAAACTCCTCAGAGTTAAATGAGAAATAGACCCAACCTTTCCAGCACCTCTGAGGCACAGCCAGGCGGACTTACAAGGAGTGTTTACAGGACTCATATTAAAATGTCAGAGATCTCCAGTAACCGTAGCCCAGTGAGGCACCTCAGAGCTCTACAGAAGTAAGAAAAGGCAGATCAAGAACGGCAAGTGGCGAGAAACAATAGTGAGCAGGGCAGAAATTAGTGAACGAGACCAAGAGCAGCATAGAATTAGACAAAAAGCCAATTACTTGGAAGAATTGTCTAGACTGGCCAACCCAAGCCAAACCAACCAATAGACAGATTCAAAATTAATAGAATTAGAGATGGAAAAAGGAATTGTTATAATAAATCTCAGTGAAATCTGAGATTCAGGGGCCAGGGAATGCTATGAATGCCCACACTACAACAAACTAGAAAATCTAGAAAGATTTCTAAGGGTACGTCACCTAACGAAGTTAGAATCAAAAGCTAGAAACACCCTGAATGGACCAGTAACCGGAACGAGACTGAATTATAAGTCTACCCACAAAATAACGTCCTGGGCCAGGCAGATTGTCTACTGAATGCTACAAAACCTTGTCAACACTTCTCAACTGTTCCACAGAACATAAAGGGAAGGAATAATGCCCAACTCATTGTACGATATCAGTGTAACTCTGACGCTGTAGCTGGATAAAGACTCAGACGTAAAGAGAAAATCACAGGGCACTCTTCCTGAGGAATGTACATGAAGAAATCCTCGACAAAATACTTTCAAAGTTAAGGTCATATTAAGAAGATAGTACACCACTACCAAACTGGCTTCCTACCAGGGAAGTTTCACAAGGTTTGCTGAAAAATGCTAATTAATAAATGTAATCCACCACAGCTATAGACATACAGAAAGAAATCACATGATCAGATGAAAAAGGGGCATTTTATTTATTCTTTGAGAATTTCAAACTCATTTTGATCATCTTCACCCTCCTCCCTAACTCCTCCTATACCTACCCTCTCACCATCCCTACACCTTTTCCTCTTTTTATCCCTTTATCATGTCCAGTTTGTGTTGTCTGACTAGTCTTTGAGAGTGGGGCCTGCTCTGGCATATGGTCCAACCCACATCAATTGATTCTGCCTCTCCCCAAAGCTGATCAGCCAGTGGTGGAGTGAGTGTATGTTCACTTTCTACCTCTGTGCTGGGGTTTTCGCCTGCCTGGAACTTACACAGGGCTTGTTCATCCAACACATTTTTTTTATAGTAAAATGCTGAAAAAACTAGGGCTAACGGGAACATACCTCAAAACAGTAAAGGCTGTGTCCATCACACAGAGATGATTGTGGTGTCAAGTACTACACTGTGCTCACAAGGTTCCTTTGTGCTCTTACAATGTGGTACCACATTGTTTCATTCTTCTACTATAATGCTGAATTATTGCATCACCATGCTACAGTGTATCCTTAGAGGGTTGCTTTGTGCTACCACACACCCCACAGAGTGATCACAGCGCTTCACTGTGCCATTAAAATTGTAGAGTATATTATCACAGTGCCCTTGTCCCATAACAATGCTTCATTTCCCACCAAATGCTTTATTATCATCCCAATGCTGCATCATGCCACCATCATGATACGTTGTGACATCATAGTACTTTATGGTTTCATGTAAAGCTAGATTATGACATCACATGCTCCATTGTGCCACCAATGTTCTATTTTAGTATCACAATCTGTGTCACCAAAATGCTCTATTGTAGCAATATAATGCTCTTGTATCATTATGCTACTGAATTGTGCCATCAAAATGTGACATTATTTTCTCATAATTGTGACATCACAATCTTGAATATTTGTGTCATTACAATTTCGGTGCCTGATGTGCAATGTTTCATTACAACAGGGCACCGAATGCCATCACAGTGCTGAACTGTTCTGTCAGATGTTTGCAGTAACAATGGCTCATTGTCATATCACAGTGCTCTGTTCTACCGCCACAAAATATAGTGTGCCATCACGGTGCTCCATTGTGTCATCACAGTGCACCCCCGTGCTATTACAGTGCTCCAGTGCCACCACAGTGTTATACGGTGCCACCACAGTACTCTGTTTTGCCCCCCCGATGCTGAATTGTGATAGTACAATGCTTCCTTGTGCTGAAATAATTTTGCCCTGAGCCATCACAGTCCTCTGTTTTACCATAACTACATCATAATGTCACAAAGCTACAATGTACCGTAACAGTTCCCCAGCATGGCATCATGTATAAACTATGATGTCACACTACTTCATCATAGTGCTGCGTGTGTCATCACTCAGCCAAGTTTACCATCACAGGCTACATCGTGACATCCCAGCAATCCACTGTCTCCTCACGATTCTCCGTTGAGCTGCCACAGTGCTGTAGTGTCTCCTCATGATTCTCCATTTTGCCACCAAAATGCTCCACAGTACCATTACAACCCTGCATTTTGACATCACAGTATTACATGTCAAACACCTAATGTCTGTCCTCCATCATGCTAATACAACAATATACTTCGACACCACAGTGCTCTGCAGTGCCATTACACTGTTAAACTATGGTATGACCATGCTTTATTGTATCACATTGCATTGTGACATCAGAAGTATTTATTGTGCCATAGCAAGCCACGCTATGACATCACATTGCTCTACTGCATCATCATAATATTGTATTACGACACTGAAATACTGAACTGTGATATCAAAAGACTTTATTGTGTCATAATCATGTTGCACTATAATGTTACTAGTTTATTTTAACATCAGAAGCTTTTCCATGACATCACGACTCTATTCTGTGCCAGCACAATGCTATGGTTCATTATTGCTACCACAGTGTGCCACACAACACAGCATCATGACACTACTGTGCTGAATGGTGATCGCACAGCACTTCTTGTCTCATAATAATGCCACAGTACGTCATCACAGCACTCTATTGAGCCATCACACTGCTACACTGGGACATTATAATCTTCGATAATGCCATTACAGTTCTCTATTGTGCCATCACAATAGTATAGTGGCCATCACAATGTTTAATTGTAACATCACAATCTCCGCTGGTTCCTCCTAATGCTCCGTTGTGACATCACAACGCTGTGCTGTGACACCACAGTCCTTAGTTTTGCCCCCACGATGCTGCATTATGCCATCACTGTGCCATGTGCTTGCTGAATTGTGACTTTATAATGCTCAATTGTGCATCATATCGCTCTACAACATTAGCAGTGTGCCGTCACTAATGACACCACAATAGTACATTGTGACATCACAGTGCTCCACCCCAATGGTTATCATTTCATCAGTGTCCTCTGTTATGCCATTACAACGCAGCATTTTGACATCACAATGAATTGTGACATAGCAGCGTTGTATTGTTATCACGAATGTTGCATGGCACAATCACAGTGCTCCACTGTAACACCGCAGCCTTCTACCCTGTCATCACAGTACTCCACTGTAACACCACAGCCTTCTACTGTGTCATCACAGTGCTCCACTGTAACACCACAGTCTTCTACTGTATCATCCCAGTGCTTCACTGTAACACCGCAGCCTTCTACCTTGTCATCACAGTGCTCCACTGTAACACCGCAGTCTTCTACTGTATCATCACAGTGCTTCACTGTAACACTGCAGTCTTCTACTGTGTCATCACAGTGCTCCACTGTAACACTGCAGTCTTCTACCCTGTCATTACAGTGCTCCACTGTAACACCGCAGTCTTCTACTGTATCATCACAGTGCTCCACTGTAACACCACAGTCTTCTACTGTGTCATCACAGTGCTTCACTGTAACACTGCAGTCTTCTACTGTATCATCACAGTGCTCCACTGTAACACTGCAGTCTTCTACTGTATCATCACAGTGCTCCACTGTAACACCGCAGTCTTCTACCCTGTCATCACAGTGCTCCACTGTAACACCGCAATCTTCTACTGTGTCATCACAATGCTCCACTGTAACACCGCAGTCTTCTACCGTGTCATCCCAGTGCTCCACTGTAACACCGCAGTCTTCTACCCTGTCATCACAGTGCTCCACTGTAACACCACAGTCTTCTACTGTATCATCATAGTGCTCCACTGTAACACCGCAGCCTTCTACTGTGTCATCCCAGTGCTTCACTGTAACACCGCAGTCTTCTACTGTGTCATTACAGTGCTCCACTGTAACACTGCAGTCTTCTACCCTGTCATCACAGTGCTCCACTGTAACACCGCAGTCTTCTACTGTATCATC
>JAQHUG010000214.1:3233651-3259154 GCA_028555095.1 Dicrostonyx torquatus | reverse complement strand
TGTGTGTGCGTGCACATGTATACAAAGGCCAGTGGTCAGTGTCAGCTGCTCTTCTTCATGGCATATGCATGTGTGTGTGTGCACATGTATACAAAGGCCAGTGGTCAGCGTCAGCTGCTCTTCCTCATGGCACACGCATGTGTGTGTGCACATGTATACAAAGGCCAGTGGTCAGTGTCAGCTGCTCTTCCTCATGGCACACGCATGTGTGTGCGTGCACATGTATACAAAAGCCAGTGGTCAGTGTCAGCTGCTCTTCCTCATGGCACACGCATGTGTGTGCGTGCACATGTATACACAGGCCAGTGGTCAGCGTCAGCTGCTCTTCCTCATGGCACATGCATGTGTGTGTGTGCACATGTATACAAAGTCCAGTGGTCAGTGTCAGCTGCTCTTCCTCAGACGCCATCCCCCTTGTTTTCTTCCCTGGCCTAGAACTAGATTGGCTGCCCTGTGAGCTCCAGGGATCCTCCTGTCTCTGCCTCTCACTCTGAGATTCCAAGCACTCACAGCACTCTTAGCTTTGAAAATGTGGGTCCTGGAGATGGGACTCCCATCTTCATGCTAAGTGAGCTGTCTTCCAAGACCAGCCTGGCTCTTTGCTTTATTCCCACAGTTCCAGAGACTCAGTTCATCTTCTCAGGACATTTTTTCCCTTTGCTGCACAAACTGAGTGTGTCTCATTAGTCCGCTTGCCATCTTCAGTTTTTAAATTAGCATTTGGTTATTTTCATAACTTCTGTTTCTTTGTTGAGAGTTTTTTTTTCTATTTTTCCATTAGGTTCAAGGAAGTCTGCAATTAACCACTGAATCAATTGGAACATGATTGCTTAAAATGTTTCTATTAAATAATTCCAAGATTGAATTCTTTTCAGTGTTAGAGTCAATAACTCTTTTTCAAATTTCCGTGTTCTTGGTTCTCAGTATAATGGATGTTTTTCTATTGTATTGTGAAATGCTTCTTTGAGGAGAGCCCAGGCTGTACCTAGCTTTTTTTTTCCTACGAGTAACCAGTCACTGTGTTTAGGTTCAGCAGTGCAGGTGTGACCTACTTTGTGGGCTGTGGTTGCATGACATCTGATTTTCAGAGCCTTTGCTGCACTGTCTCAACTTGCCTGTGCTTTTCTCGTGTGGCTCAGTCTACAGTGGGTCCCTCTAGGTGCTGCTTGATAAAACAGAAGGTCCTACTTCATCCACCCCTAGGAGTCCAAGTGTCTTCCTGGGCTCAGGATTAGTGCAGGGAATTAGCACTCGCTTTGTGGTTGAGCTCGTCTTTGATCGTGCGGTCCACTAGCTCGTGTCAGTCTTGGAGGGACAAAGTTTCCTGGACTAGCTTTTGATGTAGTGAGATCCTCTTTGTTGATGCAGGTCACCTCTGCCGTGAAATGAAAGGGGGACTGGTCTCAGACCTGCTGGGGAAGGGAAGCTGGTTGATCACCAGCATGGTCTCTGATCAGCATGTCTACACGTCTTCTGTACTTGGGCTACTGTTGCTGCTTGTATCAGTTACTTTTGCGCTGCTGCACTAGTTCCTGTTGGGATTTGAATATGGACCATTCCCCACAGGCTGGCGAACACTTGCTTTCCAGCTGGTGTCGCTGTTTCAGAAGGTTTATAATGTAGAAGGTAGAGCTTCTCTGCCGGAAGTGGGCCACAGTTGAATCTTGAGGTTTTATAACCCACTTCTGGTCTTCTCTCTGCTTCCTGATTACAGGTGCAAGGTGACCAGGTGCTTAACCCTCCTGTAGTCATACCTTCTCCATGGCGGACAGTATTCTTTCAAAACTGTATGCCAAACTCAGGCCTGCAAAATGATGCAGTGAGTCATGGCCCTTGTTGCTGAGCTCCCAAAGTTTGATTCTCAGAAGCCACATGGTAGAAGGAAAAGAACTGACTCCATCAAGCTGTCCTCTGCCATCACAAGCATGCTGTGGCACAGAAGCGGTGCTTGCCTCTTCCCCCATGGTGTAACACAAAATTTTAAATTTAAATTAAAATAAACGTTCACTTCCTTAAGCTGCTTCATGTCAGGTGTTTGGTCACAGTGATGAGAAAAGTAACTAAATACAGAGCTGTCTGTAAAACTCCACAGAAATGGTGTAAGGAAGGAGGGTATGAACTGACTCATGATTCCTACCCTTCGTGATGAGGAAGGCACTGCTGAGTGACCCTATCCAGCACAAGAGTGTGAAGTGGAGGTCTTCACACACAGTGCGGGGCAGAACCAGAACTGAGCAGAGCCTCTGAAGACCCAACCCTGCAGAGCTTCTTCCACCAGGCAAGCACCATCTCCTGAAAGAGTCACAGCTTTCAAAATCACACCACAAGCTAGAGACTGAGTGTTTATTCGTGAGCCTGTAAACTTTTTATTTAAACCCTAACAAAGCCCCCTTGACTCTTAAACCTCATAGCCATGTTGTAAGGAAAAATGCTTTTATTTTAATATTGACTCCCCCTTGTTGTAGTAAGACGCTAGTTAATTCCTGGCTGCTCAGCCCCAAAATAATCACACAGAGACCATATTATTTAAATCATTGCTTGGCCCATTAGCTCTAGCTTCTTATTGGCTCACTCTTACATAATAATTTAGCCTATCTCCATTAATCTGTGTATTGCCACATGGCAGTGGCTTACCAGCAAAGTTTTGGCATGTCTTACTCTGGTGGTGGCTCCGTGTTGTCCTAACTCCACTTTCCTCCTCCCATGCTATAGGCCAAGCTAATTTTCTTTATTCATTAACCAATAAAATCAACACATAGACAGGAGGACCTCCCACACCATTTCCCCTTTTCTGTTTAAACAAAAGGAAGTCTTTAACTTTAACATAGTAAAATTACATATAACAAAACAGTTATTAAGCAAGAATTGTAGTTACAATATTTATATCTACTTTATCTTTTATCATAACTAAGAAAAACTATAACTATAACTATAAATTCTTTAACTCCATCAAAGACTCCAGAAGGATATATTACCTAAGTAAACAGGAAGTGCATTATAAGCAACTTCCAAAAACTCTAGAATTGACAGAGATATCTCACTTCCTGGACAGTCACCCAAAGTTCTTCTGCACCATTGGAGCATCCATTTTCAACCTACAGGTCTATAATGTCCAGCAGACTTTTCCACGAAGCAGGAAATTTCAAAGACAGTTTCACCTATATTGGCAGTTTGTCAGTCACTTTCTTCTTTGTCCTTCAGAACGTCTGGCAGATTCTTTCATGTAGCAGGAACCCCCCACCACCACAAATCTCACCTTTAGGCAAGTTCAGCAGTCATTTCTCTGTGGGTCCTGTGTGTCTAGTTCAGTAGTGCAAGCAAAAGCAGTTTCTTGCCTAAATGGCTAAACAACTCTTTAAGGAGCCTCTTTGATGCCCATCTTCCTCTTGAAGTAGCTTGTGCTGTCAGGAGCAGATGTGTCTCATTGTCATGAAAAGTCCTAAGTTATTAAAACATTTAAATGCCATATTCTGTAGTCTTTGAAAGATTTGACTACTCATCTAAAATACATCTCTGTACATCTAGAAAATCTAACATGACTACAAGCTTGATGATTATCTATTTACCTATATTTCTTAATTATACATTATAATTTTATGTGAGCTGGACAAACACAATATCTTATTCAAGAGCAGAAATATACATATACACAGTATAACAAAATTGACCTTAAATTTGTATCAATAAACCAAGATCCATACCAATGCAAATTATTCATATCTATATCATATTCTCTTTTAAATGTAAACAAATAATTAATAAACAATAATTGGGAATATGGGTATAGTTCTGTCCATACTGCTTCCTGCTGCTAGGGGGCACTGTTAATTAGGTCTTTCATGATGGATCCTGTCTGCTAGGTTCATCTCAGTCAGCAATTGGGTGAAGTAATTTTTTGAGGATGTTCATAGTGACCTTTTAAGGGGTCATTTTCTATCAAACCACACCAGTCTGGAAGCAATCCGCAGATTCTCATCTTCTGTGGAAACAAGAGAACCTATTTTCCAAGGCAACATATCTTTAGACCCAAATTCGAAAGTCATGATACCTTTGCAATACACATGCTGGTTTAACTTAGCAGCCCATAAAATGAAATGTCTCGCCGGGTGGTGGTGGCACAGGCTTTTAATCCCAGCACTCGGGAGGCAGAAGCAGGTGGATCTTTGTGAGTTCGAGACCAGCCTGGTCTACAAGAGCTAGTTCCAGCACAGGCTCCAAAGCCACAGAAAAACCCTGTCTCGAAAAACCAAAAACAAAAAAGTCTCTCTGTACTTATTCACAGACAAAAAAATTCAAAGGTAACACAATAATATACATAATCCAGACTCTGTGAATTTTTCATTTTTACTTGGCTTGTTTTTCTTTATTCTTTTTAATCTATGACTATCTGTACTGCCTCTTTAAAGACTTAACCCCGTTTTAAAAGCATTAACTTTATTTTATGAGTCTTTATACTTTTTTACTTACTTCTCTTCCAAGCCTATGTACATTTATCCAACACTATGACTCATCTGGATTTATCTTTATTGCATATCTGTAATTCTTTACTGTCCAGAAGTGCTTTTTAAAATGCTAACTGTGTCTTAAAACTTAAGCTGTGCCATTACTAAGGTATATATGGTACTTTCTGCTTGCCCTGCCCAGTCTAAAACTTAAGTTGTGCAATTACTATGGTATATATGGTACTTCTTGCTTGCCCTGCCCAGTCCAACATGGTGGAGTTGCTTGCTGCTTTTGGGAGCCACACATACCACCCCACTTCCAGGCCACAGCCAATCCACATTGCCATTAAGCAAGCTGCAGCAGAAACCATATTATTTAAATCGCTGCTTGGCCCATTAGCTCTAGCTTTTTATTGGCTAACTCTTACATTAATTTAACCCATCTCCATTAATCTGTGTATTGCCACGTGACACTCCCCCCTCCCCAAATCTTCACAGTTCCAACAAGGTTCAAAGTTCCAAGTGTCTTCTAAAACTCAAAGCAACCTCTTTACTATAAGTCCCATAGAGTTAGAAAGGAAATATCAGAGTTCCCTTATACAGTGCCTCAGAACAGAGTTCCCATCCTAAAAGAGAGGACAAGGAAAACAAGAGAAAATGAACCAATGTAAGGCCAAACTCCGAAGATCAAATCCTGCAGCTTCATGTATGGCATTCAGGGCTCAGTATCATCCACTGAGCTCCAGCAGTGTTGGCAGCCTAGGGCCCTGCATTTATAACACACATGGTTTCTCTCAAGTCAGCTCTACTCAGTGTAGCCATTCCTCAGCAGACATCCCAGCTTGCTAGCATGTCCAACATCCTAGACTCTTCAATGAAACTTTGGCTTCACCGTCACAGTTTTGCCCATCTTTTACTCAAGAGCTCAGACAAATAAAGAAGATCTGACTATACTGCACATTGCTTATTTTCATAGGCTCCCCACTTCCCTCTAGAATCTTGGTACAAACTCTCATGAACCCATAACGTTTGCATCCTATGTGACTGATACTGGTCTCTGCTGCTAGCTCAAGAAGTACTCCTTCTCCTTTGACCTCAGTTGCACTGGACTTTAGTGCTTGCATGGTAAGCCTGCAAAGATGCTTCCCTGCAAGGCCGCTTTCCAGCAGGGCATCCTGGAGACTACCTGTTCAAGCATCTTTTCTACTGAAGTATTTTCAAACGAGTTTACATTCCCATGCCATGTGGCCTTAAGGCATCTTTCCTTGTGTCCCAAAGTATGTGGCTTCTATTTAATGCATTAACCTTTTTAACAATTGTGGATGGTTTGTACACACTTACCTTGTCCCCAGTTGTAAATGTGCCTGTCCTTTCTTTGCTAACTTACATGCTTTTTGTGTCTTCTCTCATAGACCAAGAGGCCGAAGGGGCTGGATACAAAGACCCACCCTGAGCAACCTATTTCCATTGGCCACATTCCCCTTTTAAATGTTTCCACAGACTTCACAAATGCCACCAGCAGTTCGGGAACAAATATTCAAACCTTAAGTCTGTAATAGACATTTAAAACCCAAGTCTTAATGGGGTGGAACTCAAATGTGAACTGGAGGGAGGAGGGGCCTGCATGACTATCTTATACTGGTCAGGAAGCTTGGGGCCTAGGCCATCTTCTGACATTGGGGCCCTAACCAGTTTGCTTTCACTGTATATCTTTCTAAGTTTCTTGGTTGTCTCTTGTTATTTCCAGGATATCTAACTGGACTTTTCAGGGAGAAGTACGGAAGGATGAGTCCAAAGTGTCTGTTGTAAACAGGATGTCATGTCTAGTTATTAAGAGTCAGTAGAACAACTCTTTCTTATGAATATAGAAAATAAGACAATTCCAGCATGGTGCCTATATCTTTCCCAGAGTTGTGGGAAGGTTTGGGCACCCAGGATCTCCAAAAGAAAGGGAGCACCCTTGTTTACCTGGTGGACTGGCCCTATCTGCGGTTTCCCTGTAAGGTTTTGTAGTGACTTGTTCCCTGTGTCCCACGTGGGAGACGCCAGACTTAATGAGACCCGGCTTTCTTTTTTGCCAAATGTGCTGTTTAAGTCTCCCAGTTGTAATCCATGGAGTACATTTTGTTCCTCTCAAGTAATCCCTGTTTTCATTAACTCCCAAATGAAGTTCGATCAACACCACTGAGTGTGAAGGCTCAGGCTCATCGACAGTCAATGGTGCGTGCTTCTGGTGCATACTGCATCCTATTAGAGTGGCCCCTTCTGAGATGGTTCCCTTTTAATGGGCCAAGAAGCTCCCAAGTGGGGAGTCTTGATTAAAATCTTTTCTGATGGAGTGTGAAGAAACTTGCAAAATATTAAAGTAGCGAGACCCTTCCTTCCTTCCTTCCTTCCTTTCTTTCCTTCCTTCTTTTCTCCCTCCCTCCCTCCCCCTCCCTCCCTCTCTTTTTACCTCTTTTCTTCTCTCCTTTCTTCCCTTCCTCCCTCCCACTTCCTTTTTGTTGATAACTAGAAGCCTGGTAGTGAGTGGTTCAGGATAACAGAGGTCTGTGACACCACTGGGAACTTAGACTCCTATGGCTCCCTGTCCCATGAATGATTTCATCCTCATACTTGAAAAGCAGCATTTCCAACTGCAGAGCCCAGCCTATGCTCAGCATCCCTAACTGCAGAGCCCAGCCTATGCTCAGCATCCCTAACTGCAGAGCCCAGCCTATGCTCAGGGTGGTGAAGGAAGTGGCTGAGAGAAAGAAGATCATCCTCCCAGGAGAACACCCCCCGACACACACACATATACTCCTGGCAAATTTTACTTCTCATTGGCCAAGAAGGACACATTCTCCCAGGATACAATGCAGAGCCAAATGGAAATACTCCCCTGAAGGAATGCAGGGGCTAAAGCAGGAGACAGGCAGAAGAGCTCCTGTAGCTGACCTTGACAGTGGCCCCTGGAGCACAACACAATGGCTCAGTCCTGACTCTTTATGGGCACAGTTGTTCAGGCTCCTGTTAGCCAAAGCGTGGTTCAGGGTGGGCATGGTGACTCATGGTTTGGGATGAGCACATGCTGTAATTCCCGCACTTGGAAGCAAGAGGTGGATGGATCTCCATGAGTTTGAGGCCAACTTAATCTGCATATCTAGTGTGATGTCAGCCATGGCTACATAATGGAACCTTGTCTACAAAGCAAAAACAAAAGCAAAGCACAGACTGGGGACAATAGTGTTGACAAGAAATGGGGTGCTAACAAGATCTTCAGGAGATCATATGCATACTACTAAGATGGTAGTCCATCTTAGAGGAGAGGATGCCCCAGGAGATCAACATGGAGTCTTGAAGATCAAAGACTAAATGCTTTAGGGGTGACTGGTCCCTGCTAGTATTGGGCTTGATTGAGCAGCATGGTAAGGACATCAGGGTGTGAGAAATTGAGATAGGTGGTAAGATTACTGCAGGGTTGGGGTATAGACAGTATGGTGGGGTGCAGGCAGTTGGTATAGTCATTAGGGTGTAGATGGTGGGATTTGATATAAGTACTAGGTGCAGATGTGAGGTGCAGGCCTTTGGTTAGGTACTACATAGATGATGGGGTGTAGGCCTTTGGTGAGGTAGTATAATTGATGGGGTGCAGAGTTAGAAGTGTGGGTTAGTCAGATAGCAGAATACAAGTGTTTGTTGGAACAGCAGGGTACAGATTTTAGAGCATGGGTGTTCCTCACTGCTCCTGTGCACTAGTTCAGTGACCTCTGTGGACATCCACAGAAGACAACCACTGCCCGGGACTCCCAAGTCATGGCCTGTCTGTGGTACACCTGTGGTCTGGGTTCTCTCTCTCTCTCTCTCTCTCTCTCTCTCTCTCTCTCTGTTTTAGTGCTTCAGACTTTGGGTGATATTTCTGTATAGTTAAGCTTGGGAGGTTTGGGAGCTTGCAAGTGCTCTACATGAAGTGATTTGCTGCAGTTATCTCTGCTCCGAAACGCCCATCTTCAGAGCCTGCTGCAATTTCACGTTCACGCCTGATGAAGGGCAGTGAGGCATGTGTCAACACCAGCCTTTTCAAGAGTTCTTGTGAATGACATGGAGCCTTCAGAAGAGCTCCCTGACTTGCTCTCTTCCTAGTGGAGACAGCACAATTGCTAGATTCTTTCACAGTCAACAGTGGGCGGTTTGCAGAGGTAGTGCACAAAAGTGTGGCTTCGTTTTAACCATGCAAGCCTTTCAAAGTAGCCAGTGGAGGTATAAGATGGAGCAGCCCTTAGTCACCGCAAGTGTCATGTGCAACAGGGTGACCCAACACTTCCCCTTTCCTACAAGGCCTTTCAGGGGCCTCTGTCCACCTCACAATACTCACTGTATGTCAGCAAACGACGGACATTCAGCCCTGCTTCTGTGGTGGGAGTGAGCCTCAGGCCTGGCTACTGCTTGCAGAAAAAAATAAAAAAACTCTAGGCTAGGAGATAATACAGTACTTGCTTCACAAACACGGGGACCCGAGTTTATCTCCAGGGTCCACATAGAAATATCAGGCATATTAATTGTCACCTACTGCAAGAAGAAGTTTCTCTGATGAGGACTGACAGCTGCACTAATCTGGTTGCAGTGGGTTTAAAAAAGAGTACATGAGGTTGGAAGAGAAAAGGCGTAAAGGAGTGTGAAAGAAATCGGAGGGAAGAGAGTGTGGTGGATTTGATCAAATTACATGTATGTAATTCTCAAACAATAAATGTTTAAAAAAATTTTAAAGAATATTTCTGAAGTCAGATATAGTGGCCTGTTTTTATAATCCCAGCACTGGGCTCTCTAGGGCTCCTTGGCCAGCCCACCAACCCAGCCAGCCCAGCTAGGGCATTAGACAGACCCTGTCTCAAAAGAGATGGGTAGTATTTCTGAGGATACCCTGGAGCTTATCCTCTAGTATCTTGCTGTCATAAAAAGCCTTATACTATTAAAACATTTTAACCTCCCCTAAAATAAAATAAAAAAATAAAATTAAGGAAAAAAAAGAGAAGGAAAGGAGAAGGAAAAAAATCAACCTCATCATGTGACAAACTCTTCTGTCCATATATCTTTATTTGCAAGTGTTCATTGCAGAGAGTCATTGGTCTGGCTCGAGGCCTCTGGTTTCTGCTACACTATCGATGCTGGGCTGGGTCCTCACTAGAACTTATTCTACTGTTGCCCTGTGTTGTGGAAATCCTGCAGCTTTGGGCCTGCAGGACTGGGCCCTTCATGTGCTCCAGCAGATCACAGATGGGGTGGATGTTGGGGTGGGCAGTTGCACGATTAGTCAGCCTGCCAGCTCTCCCCTGTCTTCACCACCAGAGTGAGCTCTCCTGCATTGCCCTGGCTAGGTCACCCCTTGCAGTCTTGAGCAAAGGGCAGGGACAGTTCTGTTTTCACGTCCTCAGGGTCGGATCTCCCACACCTGCACCTTCAGGGTCTGCTCTACTGTGTTGCCCAGGCTTGGAGTAGGGACCAGACTCCCTGCAGCTGATGAGGGGCAGAAATGGCTCTCCCACTCTTACAGCCCCAGGGCCAGTTCTCCCATCTGCCTCAGGCATTGATGGGGAGCGAGTGCACCTTTCCCCTGCCCATGCAGCCACATGACAGATGAGTAATGGAGACAGCTCTCCCATGCTCACAACTGTGGGGCTGGCTCACCCACACCTCTGCCAACAGAACTGGCTCTATTGTGCTGCCCGGGCAATGTGCAGGGCTGCAGCAGCCATTCTTTAGGCCTTTGTCCTAGTTAGCTTTGTCAACTTGACACCACTTAGAGTCATCTGAGAGGACAGCCTTGATTAAGTGCCTACATTGGATTGGCGTGTGGGCTTGTCTGTGGGGGATTATCCTGATGGTTAGTTGACATAGAAGGCCTATCCCGCTGTGGATAACACTATTCCTTGGGCAGATGGTTTGGGGCTGTAAAAGAAACCTAGCTGAGCATGAGCCTGCAAGCAAACCAGTAAGCAGCATTCCTCTGTGATTTCTTCTGAAAATTCCTGCTCCGACTTTCCCTGGTTATGGATTCTCTGAACTGAAATAATCCCTTTTCAAGGTAGCTTTTGATAATGGCCTTTGTCCCAGCAATGGAGCTCGAACTAGGACAAACTTAAATGATGGACTATTCTGTCGTTTATGAGTGACTTCTGCACACAGTAAGGGCACTTACCCAAACAGAGGGTAGCACGCAGCCCTGGCAGTTATGAAGAATATGAAGACTAAAGCTGCACAAAGCTCATGGCTTCCCAGGAAGGGACTTGGGCTGGCCTAGTCCCCACCTAGCTAAGAGCATGCCGATCTCAGAGCTTGGCCACCTGCATCTTGTCTTGTGACACAGGGGCAGGTGGTCAGCCAGATGTGCCTGAGATAAGAATCCACCCCCACCCCACCCCTGGCACTGCTGGATGACAACACAGGTGTGCTCCAGCTTTCCTGTCGCGGCCCAGCTTTGCCTTTAATCCCGATTTAGTGCCCTCCAAAGTGCAGGAAGCTTAAGCCTGGGGAATGGACACAGAGCAATAACATTTGGGCTTAGTGTGAACTCAATTCTTCCCCACTGTTTGGGATCCAGGATTTTACAGTGGCACATTTCACGACATGAGTTCTCTTGGGATCTCTTTCTGCAGGGGGTTCCAGGCTTACCTGCCTCTAGAATTAACCCTCTTGTCAAACTCTCCCAACCAGTGGTGCTTCTATGTGACTTTGTTCCTGGACCCCAAACCAGCAGAGCTTTTCTGTATCCTGACAAGATAATCCAGTCACTCCTTATATACAGTAGCTATATGGAGGGCTGGTCCACGTAGGTGAGAACCTACGGATGCTCACATTCCTCATACAAAGTAATATAACGTTTACATATAATGTGTGCAGTCTTCCTAACTACATTAAATCATCTTTAAATCACTTCTAATACATGATGTGACATAAGCTGTGTAACTAGTCTTCATCCTATACATAATACATAGGGAATAACAAGAAAAATCCTCCATGTTTGCTACAGATAATATTTTTTTTTAAAAAAATGCTTTCATTTTGTTAGTAGCTGAATCTTCATGAGCACAGTCTGTAACTATTAGGGTCTAATTGTGCAGTCTTAAGGAACAGATTTCAGGTCACTAAGAATGGGAAGGAGGAAGGAGAGAGCCAGACCCAGAGAAACGTTAGGAAGATAGAGGAGTCAGACATTCAGGCTTGCAGGTGCCTTCTTGTACCACAATGCCAACAGTTGCTTCAGAGCTTCCAAGACAGAGTGCCAGGCAGCCACGGCTGTGCAGAGCCAGGCTCCCGAAATGCCCATACTGCCCGCACCTGTGGACTCGCCTGCTGCAGACTGAAAATATTTGAGAAAAAAAAACTGCACTGAATATATGGGCTGTTTTCTCTCACTACTGTATTCCCTAATGACATAGGCTAACAACTATGGGCATAACGCTTGCACTGTCTGCCTTCTGAAGTCGTTGAGAGAGGATTTAAAACACAGGAGAGGATGTACGCGGGTGAGATGCAGGAATCACACTATTTTCTGTAGAGCAGTGATTCTCAACCTTCCTAATGCTAAGGCCCTCAGTACAGCTCCTCGTGTTGTGGTGACCCCCAACCATAAAATTATTTCATTGCTACTTTATAAGTGTAATTTTGCTACTGCTATAAATCGTACTGTAAATATCTGATGTGCAAACTCTCTCACGTGACTCCGACAGGGGTCTCGACCCACAGGTTGAGAACTGCTGCTGTAGAGGACTTGAGCATCCACAGATTCTAGTATCTGAGGGAGAGGCCAGAGCCAGCCCTGCGGATAAGGAGGCATGGCTGTTTTGGGCAGGCAAAGCAGGCAGAGCAGTGGTTCTATTTCTTCCAATAATTACATATTTCTCTTTGGCTGGAGTGGAGACCCTCAGTGGGAGGGCTTGTTTTTCAAGGCTTCTGAGGTGAATGTGGCACACCTTAGAACTCGTTCTTTTAAAATCAGCATCTTCATTCCCAGCTCCATGTTCTGCAGCTGATGTGAAAAGTCTGTCAGGAGAATCAGGTGTCTTTTATAAGATTATGGGAAGCAGCCAGGAATAGTCTTCCCTGGGCAGAAGGAGCCACAGTGCTCTGGGGAGGCTGGGATGGGGTCGCCAGTTGAGTCAGATGAGAGAAGGAGGGAAATCTCCCTGCCTGAAGCTGGAGGACACGGCAGTGTGTAAACAGATTTTTCATAGCCGCCAGCTCACAAATAAAAACACAGAGACTTTGAGAATTGTGAATGCTCAGCTTTGGGTTAGGCTTGTCCCCACCTAGGTCTTATAACTTAAATTAACACATCTATATTAATATATCTTCTGCCACATGGCATTACCACTCTTCCATCTTGCACCTCCTGTTTCCTCTCCATGTGTCACTGCTGACTCTGCCTTTCTTCTTCCCAGAGTCCTCTCTGTTCCCAAAAGTCCCACCTAACCTCTTTCTGCCCAGCTTTTTATTATACCAATCAGAAGGCACCTTGGCAAAAACACATCTTCACAATGTAAACAAATATCCCACAATAGCAGTATGTTCATCAAAGAACTCAGCAGGTGGGCTGGTGAAGTGTTGCAACAGGGTTTTCTGAACCCACCACAGGTTCAGCTCTCCTCCGACTCAGTGGTGTAGTCCTTCTTGTGAAATGTTTCGTATAAAAGCATTGTAGTATAAAAGTGCTTTGTGCAGTGGACATTGGGCATTTGAATCTGGTCTTTCTTGGGGTTGGAGATATTTAGCATGGTTCTTTCTCTGGTTCTGGGCAGGTACAGTGACCACAGTCAGCCACATGACTGAGAGGATGTGACCAGAGCTCTATAATGTCCTATTGCTGAATTGTGATGTAATTTCCTACTGTTGACCAGAGCTCTATAATGTCCTATTGCTGAACTGTGATGTAATTTCCTTCTATTGACCAAAATCCCAAAGACACACAGAAGTCTACATTAATTATAAACTGGTTGGTCTATTAGCTCAGGCTTCTTATTAACTCTTATATTTTACATCTTAACCCATAATTCTTGTCTGTGTTAGCCATGTGGCTTGGTACCTTTCATCAGAGAGGCGTTCTCATCTTGCTTCCTCTGTGTCTGATGAATGCAGATTGCGTCTTTCCTCTTCCCAGAATTCTCCTGTTCTCATCACCCCGCCTATACTTCCTGCCCAGCTACTGGCCAATCAGCATTTTATTAAAATACAAGTGACAGTGTACAGACCATTGTCCCATAGCACTTCCCCCTCCCTTTTTTTTCAAAACAAGAGCTTTGAATTGAATCTCCTTTGCTTAGTTTTTCTCCTGACCATTATCCATAATAACTTTGTAAACAAAAGCAAACATTCATAAACCATTTTTGGGGAATGTGGACATAGTTTTCCAGGCTACTTCCTGCTAATCTTACGAGGACTTAAAGAATAATTTGAATTATGGTCAAGTCCTGAATGGAGTATTCTGTGAGGCTTGATCATCTCAGCCAGCAGCCTTGAAGCTGTTCTGGATTCAGGACTCAACAGAAACTCCAACAAAGGTACTTTGAAATGTTGGATCATTTGGACCTTCTGCTCCGATTGGAGACTCTTCAGGGGGTCTTCCTTGATCAAATCTGATTTTTCTTAGCCCAGAATGAATCCACAGCCTCTCATTTCCTGTGGAAACAAGAGAAAAATCTCTTTTCCAAATTAACATATATTTTGACTTAAATTTGAAGTCAAGGCATTTTTCAAAATATATATGTTGAATTAACCCAGCAGGCTTTATAGTCAAATATCTTTTTAGCAGCTTTTGCTCCCTCCTCAGCCATCAAACAATTTAAAGGCAATACAATAACATACAGATTCAGACTCTCTGTTTATTTTTTATCTTTATGTGGCTTTATTTTAAACTCAATTTCTTTTATTTTTAATTTTTGACTTTTTGAGACAGGGTCTCTCTGTGTATCTTCAGCTGTCCTGGAACTCACTCTGTAGACCAGGCTGTCCTTGAACTCACAGATCTGCCTGCCTCTGCCTCCCAAGTGTTGGGATTAAAGGTGTGTGCCCCACACTCAACTACTCTCTTTCTTTTCTTTTTATTTTAAGGACTTTATCCTTTTTCTTTTCTCTCCCCAGTCAACATATATTTTTAAACACACTGTAAACCATTTAGAGGTTTTCTTCATCTGAATTTGTCTTTATTGTGCATCTGTAATCCTTTACTGACCAAAATTACTTCTTAAAATGCTAAGTACTTCTTAAAAAATCTAAGCAGCATTGCTAGGGCAAATATGGCCTTGCCTCTTGCTCCACCCAGTCCAACATAGCAAAAGTTCATTCAATGCCTCTGAGACTGCCAGGTGGGATCTGTCCTCACCACCTCAACTCTGATAACTAGTTGACCCATGCTGCCAACCAGTAACTTGCAGGACACTGCCCACAAGCCTCATTTAAATGCTCAGCCTCCTTGAAGGAGCCAGAGTTCGTGCTGGCAGCACAGCCCACAAAACTGCCATTTCAAAACTTCATGGCTTTTTTTCTGCTACTGCCAAATCAGAAAAACCTCTCTTAAAGGAGCCATGTTGGCTGTCATTTGTTGATCAAGGTTTCTGTCCCTCCCAGTCCTGCAGCTGTTCAGTCCCAAAGAAACACACAGAGGTCTATGCTAATTATAAAGTGGTTGGTCTATTAGTTCAGGCTTCTTATTAACTCTTATATCTTACATCTTAACCCATAATTCTTGTCTGTGTTAGCCATGTGGCTTGGTACCTTTTATCACTGAGGCAGTCTCATCTTGCTTTGTGTCTGGGTAAGGACTAGAGACTGTGTCTTTCCTCTTCCCAGAATTCTCCTGTTCCCATCATCTCCTGCCTCTACTTCCTACCTGGCTACTGACCAATCAGTGTCTTATTAAAATACAAGTGACAGGGTACAGACCATTGTCCCACAACATCCTACTTAGGATGTTTTCATCTATGATGGGCCCATTGGAGCACTGTATTCCATAGGCCAAAAGTTTCAAGTGAACCGAGTTATACCAGTATGTATGTTAAGACTTTAACAACTGGACTTTTTGATTAATTAAAATATAGTTAGGACAGAACAAGAAGACCAGCTTTGCAATTCCCTTTCATATTGCTCAGCATTCCTGGATATCACGACCTGCTATCCATCGTGGTGGTCTCAGGCTCATTCCTGCCTCCTCATCTTTCTCCCTTCAGTATTACTTTGAGAAACTTTCCATACCTTATAGACTTTTACCAATAGCCATTTTTCGAGAGCACACGCAGAGATCACAAATTTCTCCTTGTGTTAGTACTGTCATGGAAACTAACTTGGACACTGGAGAACCCTGGCATACCTGGAGGCAAATTATCAAGACACTGCAATCATGGACACTCATTAGGACCCAAGCATGACCTGCCTGGCACCCTGGGAATGCCATGCACCTGGTTAGTATCTGCGGTCTTGTCCTGTCTACCCATCCTACTCCAACTCTGAGAGGGGTACAGATCATCAATTCAGACTGTCCTTTGGTCCTGCAACTTTCCCACAATGACCAACAACCCTGACTAGCTTCTCATCCCCCTGGCTCTACAAAGCCCAGATCACTCTGTTCATAGTGCATGGGGACAAGCTCCTCTGCCTGTGATTCTGCTAGATACAGTTGCTCCTTCTCTTTTTTTAATTGATTTTTATTGAGCTCTACATTTTTCTCTGCTTCCCTCAGTGCCTCTTCCCTCCCCCTTCAGTCTTCCCCCAAGGTCCCCATGCTCCCAATTTACTCAGGAGATCTTGTCTTTTTCTACTTCCCATGTAGATTAGATCTATGTAAGTCTCTCTTAGTGTCTGCATTGTTGTCTAAATTCTCTGTGATTATGGTTTGTAGGCTGGCTTTCTTTGCTTTATGTTCAAAAACCACCTATGAGTGAGTACATCTGATAATTATCTTTCTGTGTCTGGGTTACCTCACTCAAAATAATGTTTTCTAGCTCCATCCATTTTCCTGCATAATTCAAGATGTTGTTATTTTTTTTTCTTCTGTGTAGTACTCCATTGTGTAAATGTACTACATTTTCCTTATCCATTCTTTGGTCGATGGACACTTAGGTTGTTTCCAGGTTCTGGCTATGACAAATAAAGCTGCTATGAACACAGTTGAGCACATGTCCTTGTGGCACGATTGAGCATCCTTTGGATATATACCACAAAGTGGTATTATTGGGTCTTGAGGAAGGTCGTTTCCTAATTTTCTGAGAAATTGCCACACTGACATTCAAAGGGGTTGTACCAGCTTGCATTCCCACCAGCAATGTAGAAGTGTTCCCTTTTCCCCACAACCTCTCCAACATAAGTTGTCATCAGTGTTTTTGATCTTGGCCATTCTTACAGGTGTAAGGTGGAATCTCAGAGTTGTTTTGATTTGCATTTCTCTGATGACTAAGGATGTTGAACATTTTTTTAAGTGTCTTTCAGCCATTTTAGATTCTTCTGTTGAGAGTTCTCTGTTTAGGTCTGTACTTCATTTTGTTTTATTGGATTATTTGTTCTTTTGATGACTAATTTCTTGAGTCCTTTGTATATTTTGGAGATCAGACAGCCCATGTGATCTATCCTACTCAGTCTGTGGAAAGCTAAGATAGTCGGTTAAGTCTAGATCTTTGCATTTAAATTCTTGAAGTTCTAAAAGCAGAAGAAACAAAAGCGTCAGTCCCTTGAGCAGCCAATGTTGGTGGAGAATCCTGCCCCTCTCCACCAGACCCCAGCCATGTAGTCCTGGAAGTTCTTCATAGAGCTTTCCCTGGGTACAGCAGTGAACATTTGGCCGGACAAAGCCTTCCACTGGGTATCAGCCTCTTCATCCATGCTGCAGTGCCGGTTTCAGGGGCCAAGGCCTGTGCCCAGCCTTTCTGTGGTCCTCTGTACTGGTCCTTTCATAGTGAGGGCCTTAGCTTCAGGCAGAATGAAAATAACAAATACACCATGCACTGTGCTGTCTACTAGAGCAAATTTTCCTTTTCTTTTTCAAGAGCTAGCTAAACTCCATTCAAGCAGGAGCACAGCCTCCAGCCTGCCAGCTGAAGACATCCAGGCATCTTGGAGCACTGGTTTCTTTGTCCTTAAGGGGCTCATCAGCAGCGCCCTGGAAAGAAGCTAAACAAAAGCTTTGCCTGTCAGAGTTGCCTCAGTAGGCAGAGGCAGAACTTAAGCACATCTGGAAACATCTGCAGGCAAACTCCCAGGTGGGCAGGAAAGGTGCTGGGAAAGGGGATTATAGTCCCCACCCCTCCTCACAAAACAGCAAGCAAATGAAAGAAAAACATTTAATATGTGTAATTATATATAGATACAGATATAGATATATAAACTCTGGCTACCCCAAGGTAGCTAACATTAGCAATGGAGGTTCATTTTCGTCTACATCTCACAGTGTCTGCCCACGCATGTGTGCACACACATGTATGGTGATGAAGCTGTAACATACAAGCATAATAAAAATTTAAATGCCTTTTAAAAATGCATTCATTTTTCTTTTGAACTTCTCCCTTGGACTCCTCACCTCCATCAAGCACTAATCTTTTAAAATCTATTATGGACTCTGGTTAAACATAGTAGATTGGAAATATGCATTAACCTCTGCTCCCTCTCAAAAGCCTCACTAAAATGATGGTGGGTGGATAACAGAGGCATTAGCCCTTAAGAACAAAGAGATCAGCAGACTCCTAGGCAGTGACAGAGGCGCACAGAGCTCAGGGCACATAGAGGACACAGCACAACAGATCTCTTTAAGAGACAAACTACATACTATTCAAAGTTTGGAGAGAGAGAAAGAGAGAGAGAGAGAGAGAGAGAGAGAGAGAGAGAGAATTATAATCTCCAAAGAGGAAAAGAAAATCATATCCAAAGATTGTGAATCAGCCAGTCACAGTTCCATAAGCCTGGAATCTCGGCACTCAGAAGCTGGTGGCAGAGGACCGTAAGTCCGATGCCAGCTTAAGCAGAGGACCCTAAGTCCGATGCCAGCTTGAGCAACATAATGAGTTCCAGTATAGCTTGGATTGAATCATAAGATCCTGCCCCCCAAAAGCTGTGAATGGTGGCACTTCTCAATGTTCATTAATACTAAACTGGAAACTGACTTCCAGCTAACGCGCGACATCCAACCAACTAGATGGAATCAGATATGAAGGTTGGCTGGTGACTTTCAGATGTTCAGTGTCTTGAAAATGGACTCCCCAGACTTCCTTTACCAAAAGCCACCATAAGTGGTCAGAGAGATGGCTCATTGGTTAAGAGAACTTCCTGCTTTTCCACAGGACCCAGGTTCAGTTCCCAGGACCCACATGTCAGCCCACAATCATCTGTAACTCCAGTTCTGGGGGACCGATGCCCTCTTCTGACTTCTTTGGGCACCTGTACTCATGTACACACACCCACACAATCATATACACACATAATTTAAAAGATGTCTTTTTAAAAGTTATTATCAAATAATCAAACATATCAAGAAATAAGAACACATGGGATCCGACCAGGTGGCGGGAAACCCCATAAAGATGGTTAGACAAATCTTAGTACTACAATTGTGTAGCAAGCACTAGAACAACCATACTGAGTCACCCTGCTTCAGGGGAGAAAAAGGAGGGCACATGCCACCAGCTTTACAATATTGAAAGCAACATGTCAGGTGAGATGTATAGGTCAGTGATGTTAAAAATTAAAACACTCAAAAATATAATTAAAAAAAGAAAATGTGACAAGAGTCAACTTCAAGAATATAACGACTGGAAGGGAATTAGAGAAATACTACATGAGTTACACGTAAGTAATTTTTAAAAGAAAGTCATCAATACATTAAATTAGCTCCACTGCAGAACTATGCTATCACCCTATAAGAAAGGTGCAGAAATCTGGGTAGGGAGGAGGTGAAGAGTAACGATGTCTGACATCTGTATCTGTATCTTCCTTAACCCAAGTCAATAACCAAAATAAAAACATAAAACCAAAAGAGCATTGTGTAGAATACATAAGTAAACAGCAAAGAAACAGACACACCCACATTTCCCCCTTAACTCCCCCCAGATTCACTATTCACCATTTTCCAACTTTGTCCTTTTGTTTTGCTCTTTTAATAACCCATCAAATCCTGTTTCTGATACCCATAAGCTACTCATGTGTGTGGGGTACAGTTAATGTAGGATGGTTGTCCCTCTCCCGGAAGTCATCAGCTATCAATAACTCCAGTTAGGGGATGGGGCTGTGAGCTCTATGTGAGCAAAGTGGTCCTGTCATGTACAGAAGACAGTTTTGCTCCTGTCCTCCAACCTTCAACCTCTCACTCTTATCATTTTCGATGCCCACTTCTGCAGTGTTCCCTGAGCCTTGGAAGTAGGTGGTATGGATGTTCCATCTGTGGCTGAGTCCTTCACTGACACTTATTCTCTGCAGTTTGATGAGTCCTGAGTTTCTACCTTAATATCCACCTACTTCGTGACCATGGCATTATGTTCATTCAGCAAAATAATAGTAGTATACTCATCCTTGGGCCTGTGAGCTCCCCAGTCATGGATTTGCATGCCCAGATCTACAATACTAAGCATTTATTTCCTCCTGAGCTGCAAGCTTTAATTATAGTCAGACTGGTTACCCCCAAAAACATTTCTGCCACTGTTGTATCTGGGGCATTTCATGCTACCTCAGTCATTATTGGGATTCGTAAAGGGTGGGTAAACTGTTGTTACCTTTCTCTCACAACAGCCGACCCAGTTCTTGTGCTCTGCCAAGCTAACCAGCAGAAAGGCGGCCTCCTGGTCAGTACCAACCTGATTTCTTCACGTGCTAGGATGAAAGTGTGCGTGTGTCTTCAATGAGAGGTCTTACCATTAAGTTTTAGTAGCTAACCAAGAAAAATGGCCTGTATTGGTTTGGGAGTCTCTGGGATACATCTGTCCAACAACTCAACAGGCCATTCATTGTGACCAAATGAGCTTCATCCTGGAGAAGAATGGTTGGCTCAACATTCATAAATCAATAAATGTAACTCACTAGATAGATAAATTTAAGGACAGAAGCCACACAATCATCTTGATTGATACTGTGGAGCATCTGACAAAGTTCAACATGCTTTTAGGATAAAAGTCCTGGGGTTGGTGAGAGGTGTGCTGCTTCTGTTCTTAACATCTGTCCCATAGGTCACTGTATCTGGGTTTGCATCGGTACCATTTTGTCTTTATTGCTGTAGCTCTGCATTATACCTTGAAGTCAGGTGTGATGTTGCTTCCAGCAGCATTTTATTGTTCAGGATGTTTTTGTTTATCTAGGTCCTTTTATGCATCCGTATAAAAATTTCTCCTGTGAGGGAATCGTGCTGGAATTTTGATGGAGATTGTATTGTTTCCATAAATTACTTTTCCTGTGAGGGAATTATGTTGGAATTTTGATGGACATTGTGTTGAACCATAGACTGCCTTCGGTAGTATGGCCATTTCCACAACATTAGCTCCTTATCTTCTGATGTCCTTTCCAGCTTCTATCTGCGGCACTATATAGTTTTTGTTGTATATGTCTTTTGCTTTGAATTTATTATGAATAGGATTGCTTCCCTGGTAGCTCTCTCACTCAGTCTGTTTGTCTTTGGCATATGGGCAGGCTATTGATTTTGCAATCTGCCACTTTGCTGAAAGAATTTATCAGCTCTAGAAGTTTCCTGGTGAAGTCTTTGGGGTCTCCACTGAATAGAATCATGCCATCTGCGAGCAGGGCTACTTTGAGGCCTTCCTTTCCTATTTCCCTTTTATTTCCTTCTCCTATCTTGCTGATCTAACTAGGAATAAAGTGGAAACACTTGACTTACTTCTGATCTTGGTAGGAATGCTTGAGTTTTTCTACACTTTACAAGCTACAGGATTTCCCACATTCTATGGACGCTGAGTGTTTTTATTTGTTCCTCTCTTAGTACGGACTGGTGACTGCTGTCAAACACGGAGATTTTTGCTCTTGTTCTCGGTTTTGGCCTTCCTGGGATGGGCCATATGGCTTCTGTAGCATGAAGATGATCACAGAGTGCCTTTGTTAATCTGTTAATGTGCTCAGTTGTACTTAATGGATTTCTTGCACTGAGAACCACTTTGCATTCTGGGAACAAGGTGGAGCCTGCCCTTCATGTGGTGCCAGTGTTTTAGAATTCGCTGAGGCCCAGTGTTGTGCCTGTATTTCTTAGGAGTTTTACTTCTGTTAGAGCTTCACAGCAAATTGGCCAAAGGTGCCCTCTCCTGGTCAGGTTTTTATGCTATGATTGTGCCAACTCCATCCACCAAATAAGTCGGGAAGGTTCCCATACTTCCCACACACACACACACTCTAAAAATTAAGGAAATGGTAGAATTAAGACTCTAGCCCAACAGACCCAGGGAAGGCCTCCAGGAGCTCCAGAGCAAGGGGTGGTGGAGGGGGGTGGAGAGGGAAAGAGGGAAGGAGAGAGGGAGGGAGGCAGGGAGGGAGGGAGGGAGAAAGATTTGCACCCACAGGCCAGCAGTATCTCTAAGTATTGCTGAGAGAAGCAGTGAGGCCTCAAGGCACTCAGAGGAAGGCCAGGGAGCAAAGGCCAGCACAGTGCCACAGGAAGAGTGGAAGCAGGAGAGGGGTGGGTTAGTCTAAGGCTTTTGAAAGAGAAGCATATGTCCACACCTCAGACTTGAAATGTTTTTATGTTTTAGTAAGTATGGCAAAGGCTGACTTTTGAGAGATCTGGACCTGGCTCTGAGCTGTACATCTGGGGAGTCAGGACAGAAGACAGTGCAAGGGCCAAGGCCCAGAGCAGTGGTTGGGGCTGTGGATGTCCTTGGGAATTATAAGGGCCGAGGGCCAGAGACCCTCATTAAGATTTGGAGAGCCAGAGGCTCATAGAGGGCATTAACAGAAACAACAATCACAGATCGGATGCAAGAAGCTGGACCGTCTGGAGTGCTGATGGCTTGCCAGCGACCAGGAAGAGCACGGGAACTGCATGCTGAGGAGGCATCAGCATAGTTCAGTTCTTTTGTGAGGGCACAGAAAGCTGGGACTGAAAATATCCTTAGTTTCAGCAACATGGAGGTCAGATCACTGCTCACACTGCTCCTCCCACAGCCTTCTTTGGTTTTATGTTTTGTTGTTTCATTTTGAGACAGATAGGTTACCTCTGTTGTCTGAACAGGATTTCTACTCCTGAACTCAAAGCATGTCCCCTGCCTCAGCATCCACTGTGCCGGGACTGCAGACCCCACTAGTCTGCCCTTGTTGGAAGGACCTCATCCTTCCCTTCTGCACATCCTCTTGCCTTTATGTCTCTCCCTGAAGAAGTCACCACTCTGTTCCAGAGGCTGTCATTCCATTGGCTTGACTCCCATCTTGGGTTCTGGCTAGTCCAGTCCAGGGACTACCATGGGCCATTTAGACTGAAACCAGAATGCACAAAAATCTCTATCCTCAGGCTTGGGACACAATAATGCTCTGCCACTCTCCTCTCCAGCACCCCTTCCAGATACCTGCTCTTCCAACTCTTCCTGGAATGTGTCAGGCATACCCTCAAGTCAAGGCGTGGTCCTATACCCTCTGCCCAGATCTCTGAAGATCTTCTGAGACTTTCTAAACCCCCCCCCCGCCTCCATCACGCTGTGTTTTATTGCTTAAGGGTGGTGTGCCTGGCTTACCCTGGTGCTGGTTAGTTTTATGTCAAGTTGACATAAACTAGAGTCATCTGAAAGGAGGCTGTAAGGCATTTTCTTAATTACTGGTTGATTTGGAGGGCCAAGTGCATTGTGGGTGGTGCCATCCCTGGGCTGGTGATCCTGGTTTCTATAAGAAAGCAGGCTGAGTCAGCCACAGGGATCGAGCCAGTATGTAGAACCCCTCCATAGCTGTCTCTGTATCGGCTCCTGCCTCCAGGTTCCTGCCCTGTTTGAGTTCCTGTCCTGACTTCAGTGATGAACAGCAATGTGGGAGTGTAAGCCAAATAAAGCCCGTCTTCCCCGACTTGTTTTTAGGTTGTGGTGTTTCATTGGAGCAATAGAAGCCCTAAGACAGTCCTTTACCGAGAAGGATTAGGAGAACAAGAACTGTCACCCTGTTTGTCACCACTGTGTCACAAGCACCTGTTGAAATGGCTGTGGTTAGAAGTTCAAATTGCATTGACTGGATGATTGAAGGGAGTAGGGAGTGGAACTGGTTGGGGAGAGGACAGCTAGCATTGCCTGGTAGAGATGTGCTGGGAGACCATCTCTCCAGTCTTCTAAGCTTGACTCCAAAGGCCATGGTCCTACCTTTGGAACCCTCTGAACCTTCACAGCCAAGCATTCCTCCTGGGACAAGAAACCACAACCAAGGAGGAGAAAATTGGATCTTGGGTTGCATGGCCCTAGCTTTTATTTACCTTCAGCCTTATCTGTCTAAGCTATGTGCTCACCACCACCACCACCACCACCACCACCACCACCACCACCACCACCATCATCATCATCATTTTCTTCTTTCTTTTCCCCTCTTCCCTCTCATCCCCCTCCTCCTCCCCTTCTTTCTCCTCTTCCTCTTCTTCTTACCTTTGCTCGTGGGCCTCCTTGTCTATGTTCACTGTGCCTCGTTTCTCTCCTCTGCACATTAGCTGACACGTACACCCAATGAAGCCATCTCAAGAGAGTTCCCCAAAAGGATGACACATGGGTGGGCCAGAACACACCTGGGGAGCACTGTTCGATCTGCAGTGTGCCCCACCCATCCCCTATCCACACAGCAACACGGCACATCTGTGTCCTGTCCCAGACTGTCTTTGAGAGGGAAAAGCCACATCCCTGAATATGATGGCCCATGTAGAACAAGTGTCATGGACTTGAGATTGAGATTGAACACAGGACACACACACACACACACACACACACACACACACACACACACGGGACACTGCTTTGTTACCCAGTTAATTGGAGAAGTGCACCTTGGTGGCTTCTAGGAAGGAGTTTCCACCATCCTCTCTGGGCCCGGACACTCATTCTACTGCTAAATGGACTCACTGGGAACCTTGCCACAATCTGTGCTAGTCAAATCTTTGTCAATTTGATACAAGTATTATTTGGTAAGAGGAACCTCAATTGAGAAAATGCTTCCATCCGATTTCCTGTAAGAAAGAGTGTAGGGCATTTTCTCGATTAATGGATGATGTTGGCAAGCCCAGTGCACAGTAGGGTTTCTGGTGTCACATTTGGGTAGGTGATCCAGGGGTATATAAGAAAGCAGAATGAGCAAGCCATGAATAAACAACCCAGTAAGCCTCACTCCTCCATGGCTTTTGCTTTAGCCCTGCCTCCAGGTTTCTACCTTGAGTACCTGCTCTGACTTCCCTCAGTGATGGAGTGGGACCTGAGAGCTGGAAGCTGACATAAATCCTTTCCTCCCCCAACAATTATGTGCTTTTCCTGAAATGAAAACATTAACCAAGTCCAGCAAGGGACCTTGGATACCAGTGCTGGAGGATTCCCAAACCTTCATCATGTGCACCCACCACCCACTTCGGCCACCACTTTTTCAAAGTAGATTTCACTCCCAATTCCCATTTGCTAAATCTCTCTCCTAAAAACCATGCATTGGCGCGGGGAGGAGGGACGGGGGATTAAAGCTGATTACAGATGTTACAGAAGCCATCTAGACTCTGAGCACCAGGTGGGAGTCCAGCAGGATGGTGGGAAGCAGCCCAACTCCTCCTGAGTCCCAGTGCCTAGCCTGGTAAAAAGAGCTGTGTGTCTTGTCTCAGCCCATCAGGGATTCCCATGTGAGGCCGGGCCTCCCAGGGAATGCAGAAGAACCCATGGGGTCCCTCAGGAAAATGAGCAGCTCCTTCAAGCGTGGCTCACTCAAGAGCTCCACTTCGGGGTCCCAGAAGGTGAGTGAAACTTTGCTTGATGCCCAAGGGCAGATGGACAGCGGGGAAGAGGGACATGGGTCTCTGTTCTGTTCGAGTGTTGCTCCAGTGAACTCTTGTCTTCCAGGTGTGTGCGTGTTGAGTGTGTTGTGTGCATATGTGTTGTGTGTGGATTGTGTGGATTTTGTGTGTATG
>JAQHUG010000214.1:3195031-3214916 GCA_028555095.1 Dicrostonyx torquatus | reverse complement strand
CCTGCCCATCTTTTCCCCTCCTCAGTCAAAAGGGCCACCTTCTCCTCCAGTGGGGGGTGGCTAGATCAGAAGCCCTCTCCAAAGGCCTGCTGCACTCCGCCGGGCCCTTCTCCTCCAGTGGTGGTGGGTAGATGGGAAGCCCTCTCCAAGGGCCTGCCGCACTCTGTCAGGGCCTTCTCCTCCGGTGGGGGTGGCTAGATCGGATGCCCTCTCCAAAGGCTTACCTCAGTCAAAAGGGCCAACTTCTCCTCCAGTGGGGGTGGCTAGATCAGAAGCCCTCTCCAAGGGCCTGCCACACGGGCCCTCCCTACAGTGCATTCTTATGGAGACATTTTCTCTGTTGAGGTCCCCTCCTCTCAGGTGACTCTAGCTTGTGTCAAGTTGGCATAATACTAGCCAGCACAGGCGACTTCATGATTCCAAGACAGAGAATCCTGCCCTTCTTCCCTTCCAGGAGTGGGATGGATTCCTGGCGTGCACCCCACCAGCCATTGTGGCCCCTGTAGAAATAGGTCTCTTTCAGCATTTAAACCGTGTTAGCTTGTGTTTTGGGAGACCAAGGTTCCTGATAGTTGAGTTCTTTCATTCTACAACTGCTAGTTATTCCAGAGAGTTCTGAGGCCCACCTGCAGGCATGACTTTCTGGGAAGACTATTGTAGTTTCCCCAGATAGAGGTGGGAACAATAGATCAGAGTAGTGATTCCAGCCAGTTCTAGTCTGGTGAGCCATTGAGTTTATTGGGATTACTTGGAGAAGTACAGGTGAGTCAGACAATGCAAAAAGATGTATTACTCCACCCACCGCCAAGAGTCTCCTCTCTCTCAGAAATTGTTTACTGCTTGTGAAACTTCAGGGAGAGCCTCTGAGACAGGACTTCTGGTGAGTTGGGTAGGCCTTGCTTCTCAGCACACCAGAGAGTGGCGCTTCAATCAAAAGGAAATAGCTACACATCACCCTCTAGTATATCCCTCGGGGACCCGCCAGGGTCACACAGTTCCATCTCACTTGCTTCTTCCTCACTAGATTGCCTCTGCCCCTCAATAGGCAGTTGTAGGAGGTTTAGCTGTTGTGTAGGCTCAGGAATGATGTAAAACTGAAGCTGTCCTGAGATGCCCTCATCTGCCTGTCTGTCCTCGGCTGTCCCAAAGCTCTACCCCTTGTCAGTTTCCTCTCTGCACCTCCTTTCTCTTGCGGAACTGTTGGCTGTCATTCAGAGTTCCCTTGCCTGAGTCTTTCTGCTCAGAATCTTGCCTTACCCAGAAGTTCAGCCCATAAGATGATTTCTGTAGGTTAGATACACAACTCAGTGGGAGAGCACTTGCCCTGGTTTTGATTTGGAGTGTGTGCGTACACACACACACACACACACACACACACACACACACACACACCACACACGGTGGTGGGGTACAGACACAGACAGAGAGAGACTTTCCTGGAGATAGCAGGCCTTGCACAATTCCGAACTGCAGCCAGAGGGCAGCTGCCCACAGGAGTTCTCCACATGATAGACTCAGAAATACATGGGTGATGACTTCCAAGGAGGTGTGTGACCTGTGCCTTGCCCTGTGCCCTTTGCCCTCATCAAGGCAGAAACCCAAGGAGAGTAGGAAAACTCAGGGCCTCAGCCTGAGGCATTCACATGTCCACTCAGCAGGGGCAAATCTCTCAATTTCTCCATTGGAGAAATGTAAGTGTTTGAATCCTTCCCACCAGCTTGGGTAGCTCTGACGGTGGTGAGGTTGCATTTGTAAGGTGCAGAGAAAATGGAAACGTTTCTCCTCTGCTTGATGAGGTGTACATGTGTGGAACGCCTTGGTGAAGTCAATCTTTCCTCTAAAGATTTACTTTATGTGCATTAGTGTTTTGCCTGTGTGTGTGTGTGTGTGTGTGTGTGTGTGTGTGTGTGTACCAGATCCCCTGGAACCGGAGTTACAGACCATTGTGAACTCCATGTGGATGCTGAGAATTGAACCCTGGGCGCTCTGGAAGAGCAGTCAATGCTCTTAACTGCTGAGCCATCGCTCCATCTCCAGCTTTTTATATATTTAAAAATTAAAATATAATCACATAATTTCCCCCTTTCTTTTCATTCCTTCAACCCCACCCACTTGCTTTCATTCAAATTCATGCCCTCTTTACTCCATTACTGTGACATGTACATACATATGCATAAATATATAAATACCACCTGCTCAGTCTGCTTAATGTTACTTGTGTGTACCTGATTTTAGGGCCAACCAGTTGGTTCTTAATACCAGTTGGTCTAATCCCTGGGAAGACTCTTTCACTCCCAGCATTCTTTAGTTGTCTGTAGTGCTTTGCTTACAGTAGGCCCATGACATTTCCCCCTTCCATGGTAACATATTTATTGGTGAATGACCTTTAAAAAAATCACTTTGTTGTGAAAAATTTGCAAATAAAAACAGCAGCTGTCCAGACCCCAAGGTCTGTATGTCTTAACAAACATCTACATAGTTGGAACAGCCATTTTGAAGTCATGGAGCTTCTCTTTGGATTTTATGCTTTCACTATCGAGTGTGTGTGTGTGTGTGTGATTATATATATTTAATTTTTTTTCGAGACTGGGTTTCTCTGTGGCTTTGGAGCCTGTCCTGGAACTAGCTCTTGTAGACCAGACTGGTCTTGAACTCACAGAGATCCACCTGCTTCTGCCTCCCAAGTGCTGGGATTAAAGGCTTGCACCACCACTGTCCAGCTCTTGATTATATTTTTAATGCACATGTCTACCATAAAAAATTAAAATTCCATGACACAGTTAAAACTGGAAAAACCATTAACTTCATGTACACTGTCACAGCTCACATGTTCTTTACCTGAGTTCTGGTCTTCCTCACTGCCTGATAGTACCCTTTCTTGTTCTTCATTCTATGTTATTATACCTACACATACATTTGTTTACTTACATACATGTGTGCAGTATAGGTGGTTTTTCAAGACAGGGTTTCTCTGTGGCTTTGGAGCCTGTCTTAGAACTAGCTCTTGTAGACCAGGCTGGCCTCGAACTCACAGAGATCCGCCTGCCTCTGCCTCCCGAGTGCTGGGATTAAAGGCTTGCGCCACCACCCCTGGCCCTCACTTAATATACATTCTATGTTCATTCATTCTCCTGCAAATTGTGTGATTTAACTTTTCCACAGAGCTGAATAGTATGTCATCTTACATATGCACCAGATTACCAGATTTCCAGCATACATATTTCTTTAAATTGCTCATTCTTTTGCCTTATGGTCTTTACTTAGGTCAGCGGTTCTCAACCACTTGTGGGGGGGGTCATACATCAAATGTCCTATATATCAGATATTTACATTATGATTCATAGCAATAGCAAATTTACAGTTATGAATTAGCAACAAAAATAATTTTATGGTTGGGAGTCACCAAAATATGAGAAACTGTGTTAAAGGGTCGCAGCATTGGGGGAACCACTGACCTAGATGAATTTTCTTTCTTTTGTCCCTTTTGATTTCAAGCTTTCTACAGCTTTATATTAAAAGTAGACCAGTTATAAATGGCATATGGTGGTTTGGGGTTTTTAAAAAATAAAGCATGACATTTTAGCCTTTTATATAAAGCATTTATAATATTACATGCAACATAATTTTTGACACACTTATGCAAATCTTCTATCTTATAATTCATCTGTCTTATGTTTGAGCTTCTTCTATATTTCCCTCTCTTTTCTGCCTCTTTTTTTTTGTTACTTATTAGATGTTTTTGTTGCTTTTCTCTCGATTAGAAGACCTATTCTTTTTCTATTCTATTTTTTTATTTTTTTGGTTTTTCAAGACAGGGTTTCTCTGTGGCTTTGGAGCCTGCGCTGGAACTAGCTCTTGTAGACCAGGCTGGTCTCGAACTCACAGAGATCCGCCTGCCTCTGCAGTGCTGGGATTAAAGGCGTGCGCCACCACCGCCCGCTTTTTCTACACTTTCATTGTTCCCTAGGATTCTAGCTAGATAACTTTTCAGAATAGAGTATTAGCCCCTTGGGCAACCTAGATATCGGGGTGCCAGTTGTTTTAACCTCACCAGCAGAGACCTGAGGAGCTTTCCCCCTCTACCCACCTCAGTGGCTCAGTGAGGGCAGGTGACGGCTGCACAAGCCTGGTGGTCTGAGTTTGATTCTCAGAATTGACGCAGAGGTGGAAAGACAGAGATGACTACAAACATTCTGTAATAGCTACACTCAGACAACAATGACTTTCAGATTAGTCTCCTGTGCTCCAGCTGATCTACCATCCTTGCTCCCGTCTTCTCAAAGGCACACGGTAGGGTTGGGCTCATACTGTGTGTGACCCTATGGAACTGGCTTCTCCCACTAGATGACTTGCATTGAGGTCCTCAGTATCTGTGCCTTTTTCTTCTTTAGAGACCGTAATACTATCTTAAGTGATGCACAGTGTTCAGCTCTTGAACAACACCCTGTCTCAGCTGTTTGGCAATTGTAGCACACGATTCTGTGTTACCCTCTCGGTACAGTTCGCGCGCCATTGTACCGTATGTGAGCCGGGCAAGGGCCTGGAGATTAAAGAAGACACAAAGAGACCTGGGTCATTGGAAAGATCAGCCGAAGGCCGTTTATTGAACTTTGGGGAAATCCTCCTGTACCTAACTGCTGCACCAGGAATTCCCCCCAGGCAGGTGGGAAATTGCCACACCTAAGCTGGAGTAAACAATGCCCTACAGCTAATCACCAGGCGGGGCAGAGGGAGCATAAACACAAACAAACAGTTTCAGCTGGCTGACCAGAAACTGTCCTCCGTAACCCCAGGAGCAGAGGGCAGACCGGGCCCTGCAGGCAATTATGAACAGTTACCATAAACATCTGTATGCAGGGTTTTGTACAGACGTACGTTTTGTTTGTTTGTGTTTTTGAGACAAGGTCTCACTTTATAACCATGGCTGGCCTGGAACTTGCTTATGTAGACCAGACTGGCCTCCAACTAGTGGCAATCCTCCTAGCTCTCTGCCTACTGAGCCCTAGAAATTATATTCATGTGCCATTATGTCTGGCTGGACACTTACGTTGTGAATTCATTCCACCCTGGGACATGTGGCAAAACAGGGTTTAGCTCAGAAGAGGCTGCCTGCCTACCCTTCAAGGAGCCATTTTAAAATAGCACCAAGGAAGGCTGTCCATCTGCATCCTTGCTATCATCTGCGGTGTCACTTTTTGCATTTTAGCTATTGTTATAGATATTTTGGTGTATGCTATTGCTGTTTGAAATGCCTGCTGTTCCTGACACATGATGCTGAGCATCCTTTCCCAGGGTTATTTCCCATCCCTGCATCTTCTTTGGTGAGGTGTCCAGATCCTTCCACTATTTAGAAGTGGTTATTTGGGGCCAGTGTGATGACTCAGTGGGTAAGGTGCTTGCTGCCAAAACTGAAAGCCTGAATTTGATTCCCTAGGATCCACATGGAGAGAACCGACTCTTGCAAATTGCCTCTTGACCTCCGTCCATGTCCCGTGGCACACATTTGCCCATCCCCCAACAAACTAGTAACAAATCATTTTCAGAACTGTTGTTTTCCTACTCAGAAGTCCACTCTTTCAAAGTTTTCTAGAGATCATCAAGTCCTCCCTGAGTTTTCAGAGTTTTATGTCTATTTTGATCCAATTCCTTCTTACTCTGAAGTTTGTGGATATTTTCTTCCAGTCTCTGCTTCTCGTTCATTCTCTCAAAGACACCTTTCAGGGTGTAAGTTTTTCATCAAGATATATTTTTAAATTTATTGATTTTATGTGTGTGAGTTTCTGCCTGTCTGTATGTAGATACGGGCACCACATGTGCTCATCAAGAGGGGTTTGGGTCCTCTGGAACTGGACTTACAGACAATTGTGAGCCACCATGTGGATGCTGGGAAGTGGGTCCTTTACAAGAGCAATTAGTGCTCTTAACCATTGAGCCATCTCTCCAGCTCCAAACTTTTCATTTTAATAAAGTCTAACTCATGATTTTTTTCTTTCATAAGTCCTTCTTTTGACTACATCTAACAAAGCATCGCCAAACTCAAGGCCACCTTGATTCTCACAGGTTGGGGTGGTGGGTTGAATAAGAATGACCCTCATGGGCTCAGGCATTGGAGCACTTGGTCTCCAGTTGGTGGAACTGTTTGGGGAGAATTAGGAGGTGTGGCTTTGGGAGAGGAGGTGTGTCACAGGGGTGGGCTTTGAGGCTTCAAAAGCCTCACACCATCTCTAGTGCTCTCTCGAGGTCCCGGCTGTGGCTCAGGATATGAGCTCTCAGCTGCTACTCCAGCTCTATCTCTGTCTGCCTGCTACTGCGCTCCCTGCTGTGACAGTCATGGACTCACACCTGAACCCTGAGCCCCCCAAAAAGTTGCCTTGGTCACAGTGGTTTATCCCGGCAATAGAAAAGTGACTGGGGCAGCTGTCTTCCAAAGGCTTTGCAGTTGTGTGGTTCACTTTTCAGCTCTGTGATCCATTGGAGTCAGTTGCTGTGGAAGGTGTAACGCTGGCCACCGGAGTAATTTGCAGCCATTGTTGTATTAGTTCTTGCCTCTGCTCAAACTGCATTCGTTATATTAACATGAGTGTGAGTGTATTTCCACACCCTCTCTTCTGTTCCACTGGTCTTGTTACCTGCTTTCACCACCACTGCACTACTTCACTTACTTTACAGCCACTCTGATGCTCGTCCTCCTCCCACTTCTCCTCCTACCCTTTCTCCCCATTCCTCCTCCTCTTCCTCATTCTTTTTCCTCTTCTTCTTCTTCCTTCTCCTGTATTTTATTAGCTCTTTCACATTTTCTGCCTCTCTATAGTTTGTCAGTATCCAAAAATAGCATGCATTTTCAAAGTTTAGTTGGGCTGTGATTGGACTCTACAGAGAGTGTTGAAAGGAACTGACATGTGAAGGTTTTTGAGTCTTCCGACCTGTGAACATGAGATAGCCCTCCAACTGTTTATAGCTTGATTTATTTTTTTCATTGGAATTTAACAGTTTTCTTCATGGTTACTTTTGTTTTCTTGTCTCTTTTGCTAAGTTTGTCTCTAGATACTTCATTTGGGTGCTAATGTAAATAGTACTGTGTTTTTCATTTCAAAGCCAATTGTTCATTTCTGGCACGTGGGAAAGCAGTCAACTTTGTCTATTATCAGAATGTCCTGCAAATTTGTTGCAATCATTTTCAAATTTCATCAACTTTCATGCCCGCTGTTATGTCCTGAATGTCATCAAGACACCTGCTGACAGCTTTTCTTCTTTGTACCGATGCACCTTCATTTTCTTATATCTTGACACTTTCCCCATGATTTTCAGTATGATTTTGAAAACAATGTGTCCTCCTGAAGGGGTCTAGGAACTACTTTGTCTTGCTCCTGCTTCTAGTGGGAACAATTCTGCCTCCATACCGTTATGTGTGAAGTGAGTTGAAGCTTTGCTTACAAGCTAGGGTCTCTACTATTTCTTGGAAACGTTTCTATTTATCAATGCATGAATGCTGAATGTTCTCAAATGTTTGGCATTCACTAATATGATAATATAATTATCTTCTTTAATTTGTTAATAGGATGTATTTTGTTAATTAATTGTATTAATGCTGAACCAGTCTTACATATCTGGAATAGATCCAACTTCATCATTTTTGCATGGATTCAATTTACTAATATTTTGTTGAGAAAAATTCATTTTCATTTTTGAGAAATGTTGGTATATAGTTTCCAGGCCTCATAGTAGTTCATCTAGTTTTTATATTAGGGTGACACTAACAGCATAAATGAGTTAGGAATTGTTCATTCTGCTTTCATTTTCTGAAAACACTACCACTTAAAGTGAGTGGTTTGGTCTCCAAATATTTGAAGATTTCCTAGCTACATTTCTTTTGTTCTCTTCTGGTTTGATTCCATTTCTATTCTTTTAAACTTATTGGAGTTTTATTTTTTAATATATTATTTTATTATTTTTGAAAATATCACATATGAAAATGATATATTTTAATCATATTCACCCCTTCTCCCTTTAACTCCTTCCAGATTCATCCCCATCCACCCACCCTTCCCCAGCTTCATGTCATGTTTTTACAATTGTAATCACTGAGTCCAGTTTGTACTGCCCATACAGTCATGGGTATGGGGGTAACTACTGCAGCATGGTTGGCCTTCTGGGAGCCACACCCTCAAAGAAAACTGGCTCTCCCTCCACTCTCTCTCCCTTGGAAGCCACCAACTGACACCAAATGCTCAGTTGTGGTCAGGGCTCATGTGCCCGTCTGTCACCCATGCTGGATTGTGGACTGACTTGATCATGCACAGGCAGCCACAGCTGGGAGCTCATGAATTCAGCAGTCTGATCTAGATGAGCCTGTTTCACTGCGGTCTTCCCCACTTGAGGCTCTTATACTCCTGCTGCCCCCTCTCCTGAGTTGGTCCCTGAGCCCTGGCCGTGGTGCTGTCTGTATTACATGACACCCATTTATGGCTGAGCACTCTGCTGGCCCTTCCCCTCCACTCTTTGATCAGGTTTGAGATTCTGCTCTGTCCGCTGCACAAAGAGACTTATCTGGTGAGGTCTGAGAGCCACACCAAGGAAGTGCATCTCATGTCACAGAATACAATCCCTTTTAGTGAACCTTCAGTGGGGTGTGTATTCAGGCATTCTGCAGTCGTGGATGGAGACTTTCATATATCTGGTTCCAGGCTATGGATGCTGCTCTTCAGCTCAGTTATGCCTTTACTGATAAGTCCTTACTGATTTTCTTTGGCAGTTAAAACTATAAATTACCGATAGAGGTATTTTGTGTTCTCAGTTGCTATAGTAGATCTGTGCACGAGCCCTTGCAGCTTCACGAGTCTCTGCCTTCTACAGATTGGCACCATGCCACTAGGCACCTACATATTCATTAAGGGTAGTGTGTCCTCTTGTGGAGCAGGCCCTTTGTCACCTTCATCTCTTCCTGAACACGGCTCCATCTGAAATGACTATAGCGATGCTAGCATTTTTTCTGCTTAGTATTAGCATGCTAAAACTTCCCCTTGTATTTTTACTTTAATCTGTGATTTTACAATTAAAATTGAGTGCCTCCTGTATCAAGCCTGACTTTACCAAGTTAAAAATGGACCAAAGACCTTAGCTGAAGACCTTAAATGCTGAGACTTCTGGAGGAGGTGCAGGGGATGCTCTTCAAGACTTCGAGACAGGTCAGAACTTTCACAACAGACCTGCACCAGAACAAGAATCAGCCCTGGGCATCAGGAGAAGGATGGCGTGAAAACAACGGAAGCCATCAGCGGAGCAACACAGAAGGCCCACAGAATGGGGAAAAATGCATGCCAGATACGCTGTAGACAAGGCGTTAATCTACAGAATTTACACAGCTCTGCAGAAGTTAAACATCAAGAAAATATAACTACTAACCAACAAATGCACTAATGACTTGCATAGAGAGTTTTCAAATACAGGAAATGCCCAATAGCTGCTTAAAAATGTTTCAGGTATCCCGTGTCGTCAGGGAAATGCAAATTTCAACTATTTTGGGACACCACCTCTCCCTGTTGAGGATGGCTAAGACCAAGGGATCTGACAAGTGTTGGGAGAGAATATGAGGAAAAGGGTGCACTTTTCACTGCTGGTGGGAGTGCAAATTAATACAGCCTCTATGGCAAACAGGTTGGACGTTCCTCACAACAGTAAAAATAGAACTATGACATGAGCCAGCTCTTCCACTCCTGGGCAGACTCCCAGGAAGGCCATAGACTGCTGGAGAGATGTTTTTACACCCGCGTTTACTGCTGCTGTATTTAGCCTGGACATCCATCAACAAATAGAGAATGAAAATGTGGTGCATATAGAAAAGGTATTATTATTCAGCTGAAAAGAAAAATGAAATTTGCTGGCTGGTGGTGGCATATATCTTCAATCCCAGGCCAGCCTGGTCTCCAGGGTGAGTTCTAGGACAACCAGGCTACACAGAGAAATCCTGTCTCAAAAAGCCATCCTCCAAAAAGGAATTTGATGGAAAATTATGATTTGGAAAATACACTATTAAGCTAAGTGATCCAAACTCAGAAAGAAAACAAACCAAGCACATTTTTCCTCATATGAGGGTCTTAACCTGTAATGTATACATGAATATGTGTAAACAGGCATAAATGCAGGTTTAGCACAGCATTTAGAAAGGAGAACCAAGAGAGGGTAATACTAGCTGGTGAGAAGGATGGAGAACAAGTCATTTTTTCATGATTCTTTTTAATCAAAAGTGTCTGGACATATTTAACTGTATACAATAAAGCATCCTTGAAATTGATGGCAGGAATAATTTGAGATATAAGACAATGTCATCTTCCTTCAGGGAATATTTTTGTTTCTTTTTTTTTCCCCAAGCACTTTGTGTCACTGATACTTTAATGTCACCTTAATTAAGCTCTAAAAACCAAGATTTCCGGGGTCACCCAGAAGACCCCCAATCTCAGTGACAGTCCTATGCAGACAGGTTTATCCACCCTCATCCTGAGGGAGTGTGTCCTAGAGAGGTTTATCTGTTGCTTTCCTAGACACCATGACCAAAAGCACATTGGGGGAGGGAGGGGTCTACTTCACTTCCAGTCCATCATGAAGGGCAGTCAGAATAGGACCGTGGAGGCAGGAACTGAACCAGGGACCACTGAGGAACCCTGCATACTCGTGGTTTTACTCATGGTGTTCTCTGTTTGCTTTATTACATACATGCCCAGAGATAGCATGTATCTATGCTATGTATCTGTATGTATGGTGGCCTGGGCCTTCCCACGTTAATCACTAACCAAGACAATGCCTCTACAGGCTTGCCTATAGGTCAGTCTGATGGAGGAATGTTTCCAGTTGAGGTTCCCAGATGACCTGTGTTGACCCGATAAAAACCTAATCAGCACAAGGCAGCTCTTAAAACCCAAACCCAGAGCTCAGGGAGTTTATGACAGTCTCTACTGAGGCCTGAGAGCCAGAGAACTCTGCTCAGCATTGAGAAAAAAAAAACCACCCTCCTTCCCTACAGACTACAGCTCCTTAAGGAAGATGGGATCTGTGGCCAGAGCTTTAAGGCAAAGGCACTGTCTCCAGAAGCCCCAGGAGCTAGGCTTGGCCACCCACCTTAAAATACCAACCAAGGAGACGCGGGATGATGAGAAGCAGATTTAATCAATGCACAGTGGGATGAGGAAGTGATAAAGGAGTGCAGTGATCCCAACTCCATCTTTAGGGCACTGACTGGGATGAGATTTAGGTTTAAAGAAAGAAAAGCTTGAGCAGAAGTAAGAAATGAATTTAATCCCACAGTTCTCGTCAAGGTGTAGTTCTGCCCATGGTCCAGCTCCAGCCCCACAGACTGGCCAATCGGTTGTGAGTCTGGTTATGACAGTCGTCTCCTGAGGGGACCAGTTTGGTCATCTACATGATGAATTGCTCCAGGATGTAGGTTCTCCGACATAGATAATTATTCTCATATTGGGGGTATTCTGTCCTTCCTGTGAGGCCTTGATCATCCTCAACCCCCCGGGGTGACTACAGGTTTTTGAAAATGACTTTCTGTGCCTTTGGTGTATAGGGAATGAGATAGTATCAAGTGTTTCTAGATAAACGTTCGCCTAGTGATTAAAACGTGCTGAGTGATGAACACGCGCATGCGCGGTGGTAAATAGATGTTTTCAACAGAAGAGGGACAAAGGCGAAAGGAAGGCAGAGACTCAAGGCTTCCAGTTCCGTTTTAGTTATGTTGTGGGCTCAAGTGGAGTCGGTGGTTTTTAGTAAAAGTCAGATCCACACGTTTTCCCCAACTGTGTATCACTGAAAAGGCAAATTCAGGTTAACTCCCACCAGAGGCGCTATAAGCAAGGACAAAGCCCATTGGGCACTGGCGTGTGCTTGAGAACAGCAGATTGCTGTACAGGCCTTCCTGTGAACAGCGTGTACTCCCACGGAGGGAGAAGCAGAGGCTTCACAGGTGTGCCAGGGGAAAGGTCAAAGGTCAGTCAGAGGAGGAAAGCGGATCTGCAGGGTGTGTTGGAGACCTCTAACGGGAAGGGACAGAGTTAACTGGCTGGGCAGGTGCCGCCAGGTAGAGCCCTGTCGGCTGGGCTGGCAGACCGTTCTGAATGCAAGTGGTCTTCTGAGAACTCTGTGCCGGGGTCAGCCGCCAGGGCTGCCTTGTTGCTGGTTTTCTCTAGGTCATACCTGAAAAAGGATAAGAATTGGACAAGGCAGGGCAGCTTCTTCTTCCCCTTTTTATCCTGAAGAGAGATGGAAGCCTCCATCCATCAGATAAAGCAGACAGATGCAGTCAGTGGCCATAGGAGTAATTTCCGTAGAAACCTCAGAGGGAGAGGTGAGTCTCACCTCACCAGAGCCAATGAGGCCCTCAGCAGGGACCTTCGGAAGCCTCCTGCCTTCCAAGAGAAGCTCAGGGCATCTGCTGTGTAATGCAGAAAACTCACCAGTCTGGGTGGAAAGCTCTGGAGCCTGAGGAGTGAAGCTTCCCAAGTTTTTCTTGTGCCATGTTGGGCCTGACAGGGATTTCAAAACAAGAGAAGTTGCAGTTATATTTAGGAAGGGGTTGGGCTGTCCAAAAGTAAAGAAATTTTCTCACTGGGTGAGAGAGTCCTCGGTGCATATATATTATGAGCCTCAAGAGAAAAATCTACACCAAGTCACCTAAATTCTGCACACACACAGAGGGCTTTTGAAAAGACCCCAGATCTGACTAGGCCAGTTTCGAGAATATATATATTCATATATATGAGGGATCATTTCTGAGTTAGGGATTTCTCAAAATAGGTGTCACTCCTTTTATCTTAGTCACTAGGATAGGCAACTCTGTCTCTGGGGAAGAAGGAGCCATGCATTGTGGAAAGGAGAACACTCTGCTAAACGAGGCCTCCAAGGCCCGGGAACTGCGGACAAGCTCTAGAGGACCCTGACTAACACAGGCTCATATTGTCTTCAAAGGTTATTATCCCCCAAGTTGCAATAAAAATCCATATTTTAGGAGTGGTGACATGTTACTCGAAAAGTTGTAACTGGAACAAGCTCCTCTTGATGGTTCTGAGTGCTCCTGCTCACCGTGCAATGCATGGAACAGAAGTCATGCCTTGTCTGGGAGCATGCACGCTCCGCCCCCAAGGATCCCAATCTCACTCACCTGGAGCATCTCCCACCCAGCCTGTGCGGAGGCACGACTGCCTGCCTAGGGAGCTCCCGCAAACCAAACAAGTTTGCAGCCAGGCCTAGGCAAAATAAGTTCTAACTCTGGTTCCTGTCCAGATTTCTCCTCGGGAACACAGACATCTTGAAACAGGAGAGGATCACATTGACTTGCCTGTAATGAGACCTACATTCTGGGAGGTTCGCCATAGCCCCAAGTGACTGAAGACGCATGAGTCACAGTGTTTGAAAGTCCTCCCTGGGTCCCAGCAGAGGGTAGTCAGCTACACCGGGTCTGTTGGCTTCCAGCACAGTGACGCTGGGACTCCAGCCAGTGGTGGGGTGAGGATTGATGAGGTGCTGGGGACATGGTTGGCCATCTCTAAGGCTTTCTCCAGGGACCATCCAGAAGCTCCAGCTGCTGCCTGCTGTTGTAGGAAAGCTCAGGGCCTGCCCATATGAGCACGCCCGTTCTGGGCCCACAAACCCTTGAGACATCAACAGAGCTGCAGCCCAGGGCCCTCCTTTGCTGCGGCCACTACTGCCATCATCATTGTAGAGATTATCCTGCAGACTAACGCATATCAAGTGCTTGGCAGGTCCTTTGCACCAATGTGTTTGTTCTCCAGAGCACATCTGCCGCATTACAACATAGCCTCTGAGATGCAAGGGAAGGAGGAAAAGAGAGAGAAATGGGGAAAAAAAAATAAAACCCGTAGGAGCTGAGAAGGAAGCACCGTCCACTTGAGATCTGCTCATGGATTCTTTCTCCCTTGGATGTCTGGAACCTGCATCACCAAGCAGAAGGGTTAATGCCACTCCAGCTAGTCTGGAGCTGTGGGGGGAGCGGCTGTGTTCCTGGGGGAAGGCTGCTGTGGTACTAAATTATCCATAGGCCTGGAGTCTGTAGGAGGGTCCGTCTTTATTTCTGTGCTTTGATTGGTTAAATAAAGATTCTGCCTGGCTTGTAAGATAGGTCAGCCCTTAGGTGGGCGGAGTAGACAGAACAGAAGTTCTGGGAAGAAAGGAAGTGAGAGAGTCAGTCGCCAGGAAGATCCTGCCGCAGATGGAAGTACCGTAGATCCGTCCGGAAAGTCACCCACCTCGTGGTGACATACAGACTTTTATAATGGGTTAGTTTATGAGGTGAGGGCTAGCCGGGAAGAGGCTAGAGATAATGGGCAAGGCAGTATTTAAATTAATACAGGTCTCATGTGGTTATTTCGGGCATAAGCAAGCAACCAGCAGCTGAGCGGGCCAGCAGCTGGGGGCTTGGGAGCCAGGCACTGGGAACACAACACACACCTCTCCCCTAATTACAACAGAGTGCTCTGGAGAATGGCCAGCAGATGCTCACCCTGGAACTAGTCCACTCCCTGGAAAGACCCTCTGCCCTTCAGACACAGAGAGGAATTCCCAAAGCCTGAATTCTTAATTTCTGAAGATCTTACTCTCCCTGAACTGGGAGAAAAACACATTTTAACTTATTCAGTCCCTGGAGAAACAGATAAAGTTCAAGGCAATCAATGGCATCGGGCAACCTCTTGGTCTTTGCCTCATCTAGTCGTTCATGATGACATCTAACCAAGTCAAAGACTTTAAAGTTACGCCGAACTTCCTCTGCTCACACAGGCGTTGTGTGACTTTCCACTTAAGCAGTCATTTTCACCCTCCGCCCCAGGCTCTCTAATCTCTAGCTGAGTCAGGGGAGGGTAATACTCCTCGATTTAAATGAGTAAAACAAGTTTCAAAGTAGGAGCTACGGAAGCCTGCCCCTGCTGCCAATTCCAGGCGCGGCAGTGTTTCCCGCTGCTATCTTGCCTCAAGTAAGACGTAAAGGAAATGGATTGGCAATTCTGACTGAGGGTGTGGTACTTACTTTTCCAGTCTGCCTCAATCCTCCCTCCATCTTCAGCATCATCTCACCATCCCCTTCCTTGGTCTGTCCTGACCTGGGAACTGTGCTCCAGCTCACAGGGGCCATGGGCCTACTCTGATGCCCCACAGCTTCCGATTACAGCAGCTTTACCAAATGTGCCACCCAGACTCCTATCCAAATGTCTACCCCCACACGTAAAAGCCCTCTAGCTTTCTCTTGAGAGAAAGGTTCTCTCCCTTTCTGCCTTCTGGTTCTTGCATATCTGGATGAAGAGCTTCCGCTCACCTTTCTGGAGCAGTTTCTCCTCCCAAAGTTCTCCATCAAGGGATTCAACCAAGTTCAGGTCAAACTGTGCCAAAATCCTTTCATATATATTTAACATAACTATTTAAATATATCATTTACATTGTGTTGAGTATTATACGTCACCTAAAGATGATTTGACATCTACAGGAGGGTGGATGCAGCTTCTGGACAAATACAATAACATTTTTTGAACATCTGAGGGTTTTGGTACCTGGCCACTCTCAGGCAGATTCGCTGTGCCCAGGGACACCCTCCTTTCCAAGCTCAGCCTCCCCTGTTGAGGCAGAACTGCAGCAGCCTTGCATCTACCTCCTGCTCCTGGTGCAATTCCCCATTGGAGCCAAATGCTTGCTGCCTAGAAGAACCAGACCTGCTCCAGGGCTGCTGTGGTACGAGCCTGCCATCCCAGGTGTCTACCCAGCTCACCACCTGGGAAGTCGAGCATTGGTACACAACCCCTGCCCATTAGCACAACAGGTGCCAACCTTTGGTGGACCCAGAGATGATTAATCAAGGAAAGGAAACGGCAGACTTTCCCCGGTTCCTGGCCTGGCTGGGACCCCAGCTGCATTCTCTGGGGGAATTCAGACTCCGGGTGCCTCTGGATACCTGTCCAACTCCTGCCATGATCATTTGCAGTTTGCTGGCTCTAGGGAGGTCTACCCGTTCAGTCTTTCCCAGCCTCGGGGTTCTACTGTGGACAGTACAGCCAGGCCTGTACCAGGTCATGTGTTTTTTGGGAAAGTCAGCCATCTGCAGTGTCCTCTTCTGCAAATGGGAACCTGTTCAGGCGTCCCAGCCGCATATGACACACATTCATGGAAAATCAGATAGGGGTCTGCTCCAAGGAGCCTCCCAGATGCGTGGTGAAGAGCAGCCCAACCCAGGGGATGTCAAGGAGCCTTTCAGGACTGACTGGCCTTCCCCAGGCAGGGAAAGCACACCAGAAGCCGGGGCACATGTGCAGGCGTGTTGTTACAGCAAATCCAAAGAGCTCTCATTGTGGTGGCCTGGGGGTGACTGTGACCCCAGTCAGGCAGATTGCTGGCAGGGTTGGGACAGAGAGGATTAGAAGCCTCACGTGGGCCTGAAAGTCATGTGGGACTCACCCAGCATTTGCCTTGGATTCATCTCAACCTCTGGCCCAGCCCTGACCAACTTGAAAAGGCTCAGCAGTAATTAGAAGCATGTGGCTCCCCTTCCTGGCTCATGAGGGCGCGGGGGGGGGGGGTCATTGGCCGCCTGACGTGGGGCTTCTGAAAGAATGATTAGATCCAATTGTCTCAATTATGCAAAGTGGGTTGACATTTGTAGCACAGAAGGCCTGGCTGGGGCAGGGGAGGTGGGGACCACTTCAAAGAGAGCTGGATCTCTGTGCATACCACACTGAGCAGCCTGGAAGCCAAGTCATGGGGCCATTGTCTCACAGAGATCATGAGGCCTGGGCATGGACACTCACATGCTCTTCATGTGGGCTGCTCTTAAAGAGTGAGCCCCCCTCACCCAGTTTCCTGCCTGGGCCAAGGAAGAGGCTGGAGGAGGCCAGGTTGAACCCTTCCTGTTTGGCAGCTGAGGCAGGTAAGCCAGTAGTGGAACTTGGCTTTTGGCCCCTTGCTTCTCTCTGCAAAGGTGGCCTCAGGGCCTCCTGGGAGTGAGTACTGGATCCAGACTCTGCCTGGGTTCCCAGAGGCTCGAGCTGACTGACGGTTTGGTTGTCGGAAGAGACGGTCTGTGGGGTCAAGGAGCGGCTAATACTCAGAGTGTCCCTGGGTGGCAGTTTCTCCATGCAGGTGCCTCGGATTTGCTGGGAAGTTTCAGGGCTGGGCAGCACCCACCCTCTCTGTTTCTTACCTCACCCCTTTCCTTTGGGGAAACAGACATCTTCCTCAAAAACCCCAAATCACCTAAGTGCACAGGGTGAGTGTGTACTTAGAAGCCTTCAGCACAGGAACGTTGGGCTGCTAAAGTTTAATTAGGTGTGGGGGAAATATGGTGGGGGCCCCATGCCTCTCGTTGATCCTTCACAACAGAAGTGTGGACTGCACTCTAGACATGTTCAACAGCACATGTCAAGGCCAGGAATCCCACATGGAGGAATCTGCCCTGAGGGTAAGAGGACAGTCACCCAGTATTGTGTACCACAGTGCGACCCAGGGTTGTCCAGCAACAAGGCGGACACAAATCCTGGTCTGTCCATATGCAACATGAGACACTTCTACATGACGGAGAAAAAGGTACGATCACCATGCTCAGAGTAGTCATAGCCTTGAGATTTGTACTGCCGGTGTCTAACCATACATCTAATGTATCTGTAGAAAAAAAGACAGGAGTGAGCAACTGGAAACATGACCAGTTGTCATTGTAGCGAGGAGGCCTTAGGAGCACCTGCTCATTTGTTCTTCTGTGTGTTTCTCCTTTTTTACTTCTGGAAGTTTCTATAACAATTTCTTTTTTAAATGAATTTATTTTTATTGCCTGTATATTGGTCTCTTGCCCATATGCATATCTGAGTTAGGGTGTTGGGTCCTGAAGTTTGAGACAGTTGTAAGCTGACATTCGGGTGCTAGGAACTGAACCCCAGTTCTCTGGAAGAGCAGTCAGTGCTCCTAACCACTGAGTCATCTCTCCAGGTCTCCCCCCAACACACGCATAGAAACTTCTTTAAACCATAAAAACTGCTTAGTTAGCGGGAAGAATGGCAGTGTGCAAAGTGTGTACTCGCCTTGATGAGGTGCAGGCATGGAGAATGAAGAGGGGAGAGACGTGCACCCCGTCATCTGTTTGGATTCAGTGCAGCAACAGGACTAAGGCCAGGCTCTCCCCAGGGGGAAGACAGGTCTGACTGGGGAAGGCTTCTCTCTGGCAGTGTCTTGTGTGGCATTTATAGTTATATTTGTAGCTTGAGTTGGCCACTCTCTTGCAGTTTATTTTAGAAATAAGAAAATGTCACGGGAAATGTCAATTCATGTCATATGTGTTTGCTGTGATTGTTGTTTGCTTAATTATTTTCTAGAAATCTAGAACTTAATTTGACTCTCTCTGACTTCTAAGTTTGTAAATAGTACAATAAATGAGATGACCCCCAGACATTTGGGGTCACTTGTCATCCCCAGGCTAAACTGAGCAAAAATAGATTTTCCAACAAGCCAAAAGTCTCTTACTTAGGGACATTAGGTGGTCTTGAAAAACTCTTTTTACACATTGGGTAAACTTTTTTCAAGGTATTTTGGAGAAAGACAGTCAGACTGACAGAGAGACAGAGACAGAGAGAATTGATTGGAGCCTGGGCTTGGAAACTGGAAGATCCCCACTGGGAGCACAGTGGGGCCCTATCCACCTCTATCTTCCGGAACCTAAAGGAATTCACTATCTAAACACTTCCATTATAAAAAGAGAGTAACCTGCCCACTGTGGCAGCACATGCCTGTGATGCCAACACCTAAAAGGCTGGGTAAGGAGGAGTCATCAACAGGGCTACACAGTGAGATTGTCTCAAAAAAAAAACAACAACAAAAGAGGCATGCTTAACTAGAGACACATTGCCATTGGTGACCTGGCTAGGGAACTGACCTGCTGATCCCGCTTTTACTGGCTCTGTTAGACTGGGCAGTGGGCAACTGAGATGACGGTGCTAGAAACCCCCATGGCACAGGAAGCCGATTGGTCCATGCCCCAGACACTCCATAGTCAGGGGTAATTCTCCCAGGCTCCCGCAGAACGTGTATATTACTATTAATTCACCATTTTCCAGAAATCACCTTTAGTTGGCATCCGAATGTGTGTGCAAGTGTGTGTGTGTGCGCGCGCAAGTGTGTGTGTGTGTGTGTGTGTGTGTGTGTGTATGTGTGTGTGTTTACAGTGCTAGAGGCCACTTGAGAACAGGCTCTCCCCAGCAGCTGGGCCTCCTGTGTTTCCTATGTCCCCTTCCTTCTGGGTTGCCACCCCTCCAAGTTTCCCCTCTGTGACTATGGCAAGCACAGGTCACAGGTATCCTCTCCCAGCAGAGCTCACCTGTCCCCTGTGCCTGCCCCTCCCCCTGGGATTGCTAATGCTTGATGTGCTTGTAATTGAGTGCATTCCTGTCTGAGGGCCTCCTCCTGACAACAGCGCCAGGACAGGCAGATCCTCTGGCATGGGGCAGGAAAGCTGGGTTCAGGGAAGACCTCCCATTTGTTAATGACTGTAACTGAATATGCAGAATATGCTAACATGTAGAATATGTTCAAACAGACAGGAGAGCTGCAGGGATCTTTGTGTCTCTGCCTTCCCAGCACTGTGATTACAAGTGGGTGCCAGCTGGCTTGGCTTTCTCTTTGGGGGCATGAGGCGATAGTGAAGGTACCTTACTGTGGCCTTGATTTCTGTTTCTCTGACAATTTGTGATGCTGAACAACTTTTCAGGTGTTTATTGGTTACTGTGCATCTCCCAGGGAAAACGGCCTATTAAAAAGTCCTTTGCTGATTTTTCTTTTAGAATATATCAGTTATTCTCTTTTAATTTCAGACATATGTACACTGTGTCTTGATCATACTCAACCCAAA
>JAQHUG010000214.1:3165552-3185894 GCA_028555095.1 Dicrostonyx torquatus | reverse complement strand
ACCCATCGATTGTGTTTTATATCATAGGTAACGCCAAGGCCATAGCTCAGCCTTGAGTGAGACATTAGGTTTGATTCTCCAAAATTACAGAAAGAAATACACACACACACACACACACAGAGAGAGAGAGAGAGAGAGAGAGAGAGAGAGAGAGAGAGAGAGAGAGAGAGAGAGAGACTAGGAAACTTCCTATTAATGTCATTTAATTTTTTAAAAAAAAATGATTGATTGTACTCATGTGTAATGGTACATGGTTGGAGCAGAGGATAACATGCAGGGATCTGTTCTCTCCTTACATGTGGGTTCCAGAGACTGAACTCAAATCATCAGGCATGGTGGCAAACACCTTTACCCGCTGACCCGTCTTGCATGCCATATGATTTTTTTTCATGAACCCTGGTGATGGCTTATGGAATCTAATTTTCATTCTTTTCTTTTCCAGGGTCAGAAAGCTTGGATTGAGAAAACATTTTGCAAAAGGGAATGCATCTTTGTAATTCCCAGTACAAAAGACCCAAACAGGTATGTTGGATGCTATTGTGGAGGTATTATCTGAGTCAGGGCTTGTCCAGCATGCCTCAGCAACTATTCTAATGTCTGTGGGAGAAGGGAGTGGAGGCAAGGACATGCCAGAATTTGTCACCACAGGAGCCATTAATACACATTCACCGGGCTAATAAGCGCCTTTGTTGACAGGCAAATGAGTAACAGAGAATTTCTCTTTGTACCTCTTCCCTGGGCTCTCTCTCAGCCAGATCTTTGGAAGTCTCAGGATATCTTCTGGGGATATCTTCTGCAGCTCAACTCCCTAATTTATTTATACGAAGGAACTTCTATTATTGGAGATGATTGAAACAATGTATCTACAAAACACACGACCAAGCAATCTTTTCAAGTACATGCGATCATTTCCAAGGCAGACCTTAGACCAAGATGTGATGACATCAGCCTCAATATTGTCAAAGAAGTCAGAGCAGAGCCCTGAACCATAATTCAGTAAAGTCAGAAATCAATAGAAGAAGAAAAAAATTAACAGCTCATAAAGTGAAGATACTCCTCAGTAACCAGTAGATCAAGGTTGAAATCAGATGGGGGATAAAATATTCCAAGATAAAGTAGAATAAAGATATAACACACCAAAGCAGAGGAAATGCACTCAAATAGGCCGAGAGGGAGATTTGTGCCCATAAACCCTGGATTAAGAAAGAGGAACTTCTAAATAAACATCCTAGCCATCCACCAGCAGCCATGGGAAAAAGAGCAGCAGAGTGCACAGAGAGCAAGCAGAAGGCAGCCCTGCTTCAAGAGGAACGAGGCGGCCCACGCTGCAGGACAGAGGGACTTCGGGGACAGAAGTCAGCCGTCTTGGAAAAGAACAAAACTCTGGGAATCAGTCAGCCAAGCTGATGAGGACTGGAATGGCAGGTTGAAAGGGACAGCCAGTCTTAAACGAAAACCAGCATGAACAAATACTGTGCTTTGTACAACAAATTAGAATTTAGCAAATTTCCAGAAAGGTACAAACTACCGAAGCTAGCTCAGGGGAGAAATACCCAACGGAAGCACACTTAAGTAACTGGTGCGATTAGGATCAGTGATCTAAAGCCTCCCCATTGGTCTTCATTAGCAGTCAGAACAAACCCATGTCCAGACAGTCTCTCTCCACTGACTTCTGAAGCCATTCCAGAAGAAACAACACAAATCCTCCACACACTCTGCCCAAAACATGTTCGGGGCACTCTGCCGACTTGTTGAATGAAGCCAGTAATACCGATTCCCAAACTGAGACATTAGACATTAGTGAAAGAAATGAATGAAGTTCTAAGCAGTTTGGAAACCATCCCTGCTTACATATCCAAGGATATGTCACTATTAAAACAACAATGCTCACAAAATGACCCACAAATTCAACTTAATCCCAGATGACAACTAAGCTTGATATCAAGTTGACTGGATTAAGAAACACATCCATTAGTGGCTCACACTTCTGGGCTTGTCTGTAAGGGTGGTTACAGGAAGGGGTAGCTAAGGGAGGACGGTCTGCCCAGAGACACCATCCCCAAGGCCGAGACCCTGGCACAGCAAAAGAGAGAACAAGGACATCTAACATGGGCCTTCTCGCTGTGTCCTGGCCTCTGAGAGGTGACCCGTTCTGTTTCTCCCTCTCCCTGCCATGATGGACAGAGGTCTCTGAAACTGTGAACTAAGACTTTCCTCCTTACTCGCTATATCCTGAGAGGTGACCGGTTCTGTCCATCCTTCTCCCTGCCATGATGGACAGAGCTCTCTGAAACTGTGAACTAAGTCTTTCCTCCTTATTGTGACTTATTTTATTGTTCAATTAAAAAATAAATCTCGGGATAGGATAACAGGGAATAAAGCTGAAAGAGTCACAGAGTAATAAAAAATCGATCACCTCCCCCTCTTCTCCACCTTCCCCTATCAAAAAGACCACATATCTCTTTTGGCCCCTCCTCATTTTTCCTGTGTGCTCCTTTATCTTCTTCTAGTCAACCAGAAAACTCTATGGTTCACTCCAGCTAGCTGAATGTGGACTCTGCCCACCCAACTGATGTCCAACTCCATTTGTAGTCTTGGAGCAAGAACACAAACAAATCTCCCGCAACACCTCCATGTTCCCCACATGACAGCCACAGAAGCCTGACTAACATTACCCCTCTGCTGGCTTTGTTATAGAAACTGACACTTGAGTTCTAAAATGTATGTGAACTTTTGTAAGAACCCAGGACAGTGAAAACAACTTGAAGGAAGGGAGGGAGGGACAGAAGGTGGGAAGAATGGGGGAGGTAGGGAAGAAGGAAGAGAGGGAGGGGGGAGATGGAATGGGGGGATCCAAAGGGGAAAGGAGATGAAAGAAGGGAATGGAAAAGAGAAACAAAGAGAGGAGGAAGGGAAAGAATAAAGGAAAGGGGAGAAAGGCAGATGGAGTGGGGTGGGGGGAAGAGAAAGAAACCCCAAATATCAGCTTACAACACTGATGAAGGAACAAGTATTAAAGGAAAGCCCCCACGTTGGTACCAAGGCATCACTCTGTGCCCTTGCTGTTCTCCCTAAGGGACATTCCAAGCTTTGGTGGTTCATTCATAAACTATGTGGCAGCCAACCAGGACAGTGGCAAAGGAAACCCTGGACATACATGGAAAAACCAGGAGCCATGCTCAGAGGAGACTAGGAAGGAGGGCAGGCCAGAGGTTCTCTTAGGCACTGAAAATCAGAATCTGCAAAGCCCAACACATGGCTGCTCAGGACAGGATGACTCAGCCTTCAGTGCTACTCGGGCAGACAAAAAGTTTTAACTAAAAACCAGAAGAACCCTGAAGCACCGTAGAATTCCAGAAGGTCACTTATCTACTCCAAGGCTAGGGTTGTACTGTGCCACAAACTGCTCAGCAGTGTTCAGAGGGTCCTGGGGCCTGTTAATGTCCTCAAGACAGCAGAAAGATAACCACTTACTCAGTGAGAGAGAAAGGCCATCCAATGTGTTGTAAACAGCCTGGTAGGAGAAGTGAGGTGTTGCTTTTTGGAAAAAGAAATGGCCGGGATCGCTTCTGTCCCTCATGAAGCTGATGACTAAGATATTCTTGTGGCTCTGGTTAGACCCAGCTTGTCCATGCAGGCTGGTTTATACTCACCGATGGGAGGGGAGGAGAAATGTTGCTGAACAGTCTGACTTTCTCTTCTTCTAGGTGTTGCTGTGGGCAGTTCATTAACCAACACATCCCTCCACTGCTGAGCGGGGCTCCCAGCTCAACAGGGGAGGAGGGCAAGCAGGTGGACACTCAGCCCGGGAAATGGTCTGTCGTCAAACACACCCAGAGCTACCCAACAGACTCCTATGGGAGTCTCGAGTTCCAGGGTGGGGGCTACTACAATAAAGCCATGGTAAGAGGGGTGATGGGGCTCTGTGCACAAGGACCCAGCCTTCACCAGTGCCTGTCTTCCTCTGACTTACAGCTAAACCTTCATAGGCACATTGCCGCAAGGCCACGCTGTAAATCTGTGTGGATAGATTTTTAGATCACCGTAGAGTACACGCAGCCTCCATGAATCCACCCCAAGCTCTAAACACAAGGCACACCCTAGCCCAACCTTGCACACAGTCTCCATCTGGCAGGAGTTGAAGCAATGGCCATGGAGGAATGCTCCTTACTGGCTTGCTCCTCATGGCATGCTTAGTCTGCTTTCTTATACACCCAAGGACCACCTGCCCAGGGGTGGCATCCCTCACACGGTCACAGGTGACCTCCCACATCAATTATTAATCAAGAAAACACCCCACAAACCTGCCCACAGGCCAGTATGATAAAAAGCGCTTTCTCAGCTGAGGTTCCCTCTTTCCGGATGTCCCTGGCTCTGGCTTGTGCTGAGCTGACAAAAATAAACAAACAAACAAAATAACAACAAAAACCCCCACCAGCATCCCTAGTGATAAACAGTTCTTCAAACAACAGTACCAGTGACAGGGGAATTGACACCCTCCGTGGTGCTTGTGGAGCCTCTACAAGCATTCTCCTCTGAGCTCAGCTTCCCTGTGCCTTCTCAGACAACAAGAGGAGGGGAACAGTCCCTCCCAGTTTGCTGTCAATAGGGAATGCTAGCTCCCTTTCTGGTGCGTCCTGCAGTGAGGGGAGGTGCCAACCCATAACCCCATGCTGCTTACTCTTAATACTGTTTTTGCAATTTCATTTCATTTGGTCCAACATTATAATAATAATAATGTAAATAATTAATAATAATAATGTAAATAATAATGTATATAATACACAATAAATAAAATTCAGTTATGTTCCAAATACCACAACGTAAGATTTTCTGGGCTAGCACCCTACATATTAGAATGGACACAAAATGGCAACACAGAGGAACCATGGCCCCTGACCACTGACGTCTCTTTCACCCTGAGGAGAAGAAACTAGTCCAGATGTGGGCCCATGACCCTTCCCTACGCATTCAATGATAGCATTCCTCAACTTCCTGGACCATGGAGAATCAATTCTTTCATGGTTAAGTTTGCAAACAAAGTAAAAGACACTGAGATATATTTGAATGTCCGACAAAAGAAGATAGAATCTTTGGCACAGATCTATACCAGCTCTTGTGTGATGTGCTGCATTTAGTAAAGATACTGTGCTAAGTCACTTAAAATATTCATTTTAAACCATTCAAAAATTCACATTTAGACAGGCACATTAGCCTGGTAGATGGACACTACATTTTAGATGGGGGACTTTTTATTATTAATTGCCATTTTTTATTTTATATTTTTTAAATTGATTTTCATTGAGCTCCACATTTTTCTCTACTCCCTTCTCTTCCTCTCCCTTCCCCTTCAACCTTATCCCAAAGTCCCCATGCTCCCAATTTACTCAGGAGATCTTGTCTTTTTCTACTTCTCATGTAGATTAGATCCATGTATGTCTCCCATAGGGTCCTCATTGTCTAGGTTCTCTGTGATTGTGATTTGTGGGCTGGTTTTCTTTGCCTTATGTTTAAAAGCCACTTATGAGTGATTACATATGATAATTGCCTTTCTGGGTCTGGGTTACTTCACTAAAAATGATGTTTTCTAGCTCCATCTATTTTCCTGCAAATTTCAAAATGTCGGGTTTTTTTTCTGCTGTGTAGTACTCCATTGTCTAAATGTACCATATTTTCTGTATCCATTCTTCGGTCGAGGGGCATTTAGGTTGTTTCCAGGTTCTGGCTATGACAAACAATGAATGCTACTTACTATGAACATAGTTGAGCGAGCACATGTCCTTTGGCACAATTGAGCATCTTTTGGATATATAACCAAAAGTGGTATTACTGGGTCTTAAGGAAGGTTGTTTCCTAATTTTCTGAGAAATCACCACACTGATATCCAAAGGGGCTGTATCAACTTGCATTCCCATCAGCAATGCAGAAGTGTTCCCTTTACCCTACAACCTCCCCAGCATAAGTCAGATGAGGGACTTTATAAATAGATATGTAAAGTGTGAGCTTTAGAGGCTAAGAAACCTGCAATGAAGGTCCAAGTTCTTCTAATTTCTCTCCCTACTTAATAAATGACACCTTCTTGCTATATGTTCACATACAGGATGAACGAGTAAACTCCCATGGGCCTCTGGAGCACTTCCCCTTATCTACCCCTTACCACTTCTGCACTAGGATAGTTTTCGCAAGTGGTTGTCATGGTAACACAAACATTTGGATCATGGCACTGGTGTCTTGTGTTTTCCTTTGCTAAGTCTGGCCATCTTTCCCCAAGTTCTCTTTAGTCACTTGGCTGCAGATTAATGCAGAGGGCCCAGGTCACAGAGAGCCTTGAGGCCCTGAGGGAGTTCTTCCTTGGACACGTGTGGTAACCCTGCTCCCTCTGACAAGACAAACAAAACCAAGACCAGCAGCTGAGCACTGTGCATTCTTTTGCAGTATATCCGCGTTTCCTATGACACCAAGCCGGATTCCTTGCTCCACCTCATGGTGAAAGACTGGCAGCTGGAGCTCCCCAAGCTTTTGATATCCGTGCATGGAGGCCTCCAGAGCTTTCAGATGCAGCCCAAGCTGAAGCAGGTGTTTGGGAAAGGCCTGATCAAGGCTGCCATGACCACAGGGGCCTGGATCTTCACCGGGGGTGTGAGCACTGGTAAGAGGGGCCCTGCCCTTGCTGGGAATCGACACATCTGAAACTCAGCTGAGGTTGCAGAGGGCCTCGTAATGAGAACGGCCAGGAGACTGGGCACATGAAATGCTGATCCCAAGTGTAACAAGAGGGAAACTTATTCAGCAGGGCTTTCCTGTTATTGCGACTGATTTCTCTAAAGAGTATAAACATAATTTTGTTAGGTGACTTTGCATCACCGAACAGGCACCTGAGGTAATCAGCTTCTAAAGGGAAAAGGTTTACTTTGGCTCATGGTGTTAGGTTTCAGCCTACAGTCAATTGGCCCCATGCCTTTGGACGTGTGGCAGTACCTCATGGCGGGACTGTGTGGTGAAGCAAAACGAAGAGAGGTGGACAACTCTTCAAGGGCACACCCCAGTGACCCCCCAAACCACATGCTGGGTCCTCTCTCTTATAGTCTCCACCCCCTCCCAATGGTGCCCAGCTGGTCACCAAGCATCTAATATGGGACTTGGGTGGGGACATTTGAGGTCCAAAGCTCAGTGGGTTAACAGAGATGGTAGCGAGCATCTGAGTCACCCAGTCTAGTCATTGCTTAAGCATAGCCATGGACAAGTGTCCTTTTCCATGAGCCATTAGGCCTTGGGGCATATATGAGTTAAGGAGCATGCTTAGTGGTCTGCCTCTTGCTGTTAGCAGAACGTACCCAAGCACTACCAAGGAGATCCCAGTGACTTACGGCTTTGAGACACAGAAATCAGTGGAGGAGGTTCTTGCCCAGCCGCCGTGGGTGCTCCTCTTATTTTCCAGAAGTTAACACAGGAGCAATGGTTATGATGAGCACAGACTCATGGGATGGTTTCTCTTCGTGAAGGGAACAGGTCCCACCCCTGATCCCGGGGATTGTGGGGGCTCAGAGCGGGTATCCCTGAGGTTTGGGCCTGACACGTGACCTGTGGTTGCTTACAGGTGTCGTCAGCCATGTGGGGGATGCCTTGAAAGACCATTCCTCCAAGTCTAGAGGCCGGCTCTGTGCAATAGGAATCGCTCCGTGGGGCATGGTGGAGAACAGGGAAGACCTGGTTGGCAAAGATGTAAGTTTTCTCTGAAGACATTGACAGTTTTTAAAAATTGAAGTCTGTGTTTTGAGATCATTTTAAATTCATACTTTGTTGTAAGAAATACCCTTCTTACTTCCTCTTTAACCCTGACAGCCACTAACGTGTTACATAGCTCTATAATGTTTTCTGTTACTTTCAGGACATTGTTTCACACAGTACGCAACCTTAGAGGGCTGGGTTTTTCCAGCCTCTCTAATTCTCAGGAAATTCAGATTGTCTATGCTCCTTCCCACTGCTGACTGGTGTTCTGTGATATGGATATACCACTGCAAGTTGTTTAGAACCTTGAAGAATATCTAAGGCTGTTCATAACTGGCCTATTAAAAAGAAAGACAGTTCAGTGAGTGGGTATAATGCTTGCTGAACATGCATGAGGACTGGTGTTTGAACTGACAACATTCATATATAAAGTCAGGTGTGATCACGTGTGACCGTAATTCCAGGGCTGGAAATGAAGTCAGGGTCCTAGGGCCTCATTGTCAGCCAGTCTAGCAAGTCAGTGAGTTCCACATTTAGTGAGAGACCTTGTCTTAAAAAATAAAGTGGAGAGCAATTGAGGAAGATGCTCAGGTAGACCACACACGCACATGCACACATTTATGTGTATACACCATGCATACACACATAGAAGTACACACAGAGACATCAATGTGTGCCAGGATTTTGTGTTACTGCCAGTTCTCAATTCTCTGTAGTAAATAAGTGTTCAGTTACCAGGTTGCCATTATCTAAGGCAGCGGATCTCAGTCTGTGGGCTGGTACTCCTTTCAATCAATTTCTAACAATGACAATACACCCTGCATATCAGATATTTACATTATGATTCATAAAAGTAGCAAAATTACAGTTGTGAAGTAGCAACAAAAAATAATCTTATAGTTGGAGGGTCAGCACAACATGAGGAACTGTATTAAAGGGTTGCAGTGTGAGAAAGGTTGAAAGCCACTGATAGAGCAAACAAGTTTCTTTTGGCTTAATACGCTAATTGTGAAAACAGCCTCCAGTGTGCACAGTACAGAACCGAGACTAAGTTTACGTGTGGTATGTGTGCATAGTTCTTGAGCATCCTGTGGCTCAATATTTAAGTCCTGCAGCTTTGACTGGTATCGTGCACTTTGTTAGGTCACAAGAGTCTACCAGACCATGTCCAACCCTTTGAGCAAGCTCTCTGTGCTCAACAATTCCCACACTCACTTCATCCTGGCTGACAACGGCACTCTGGGCAAGTACGGTGCTGAGGTGAAGCTTCGAAGACAGCTGGAAAAGCACATCTCCCTGCAGAAGATTAACACTAGTAAGTCCCGGGAGGCTGTGGACGTCAGCTGGGGCCTGGCTCCAGCAGGGTGGATGCCAGCTGAGAAGGAAGTTACCCAAGGATGTTTAGGGTTTCGATTCTTGCCAGGTCCGTGGACCATGGTTAGACCCTTTGCCCTAGCCACCATCATTGTCGGCACACAACAGCCATGTAATGCCTTGCCCAAGTTCATAAGTTGGTCTGAGAAGTACCCCTGCACTGTTGTCATGGTGATGATGCTGCCCATCATTTTGCCTTCATTCTTGTTTACTGTAGTTACAGCTATTATTTTCTTTAATGTTTTATTAGAAAAACAATTTGTTCTCAAAGACTTAGCGTGATTCATCCTATGAACAGATAAGTATTGTAGGTCATTAAATATCTCTGTAGAATTGGATCTCTCACATGGGCTAAGATGGCCAAATGAGGAAGTCCCTGAACCTGGCTGCAGAGCCATCTGTTCCTGATGGACACCATCCTTGCTGCTCCATTTGGCACAGCTTTGAGGAAAGAACACTCACTGCTGGGGCAAATTTGAGGATAAGATAAAGAGAAAGGACTGGCTCCTAGCCAGATGAAAGGATGAGAGATCTAGTTAGAACAAGGTAGTTGGCATAACCTCCTGGGACATGCTCACATGCAAAAACTCTGCCAAACAATTGTTAAGTGCTCTCACAGAACATTTCATTCTTAACATTATCAGCAATATCTTTGTGCACAACAATCTAGGCCTGGAAAAGGCCATAATGTAAGGTACTGTGATATCACTCAAGAGGTTAGGATTGGCGTGGCCACCATGAGAGGCTATGGATTTTCAAGAACCAGTTTTAAAATATTCCAATCAATTCTTTGAAAATTCCATTCAATTTATTTTTATTATGTTCATCCCCCCTGCTTCTCCCAGATCTGTCCTTACCTCTCTATCACTGCCCCACCCCAAATTCATGTCCTCTTTTTAAAAAAATAACTCATGTGTCCTATTGGACTGACCATGCACTTACAGGTGTGGGGCCATTCACTGCAGTGTGGCTAACCTACCAGGGCGTCACAGTCTTACAAAAGTTGTCAACCCCTTCCCACCTCCATGCTGAAATGCTGACCGGCTTGATCTTGAGCAGACAGCCTCATTGCTGCAAGAGCAGTGTGGTCCTAAGAATCAGATCCTGATGGATAGATTGCTTTTATTTGCTTTACACTTTAAGTTTTTTTGACTTGTAAGTTCTAACTGGACCTGTGACTTGTGGGCTTCCCTTTGTCATCCTTTGCCTAGGCCTCTGAGTGGGGCAAGGACAGCAAAGGGGGGCTCAGTAGTCACCTCTACTGCAGAGAGCACCATGAGCCTGAGTCAAAAACAAGTTCTCCTCTGCTTCCGGAGATGGGGTCACCATGCTGCTGGAGATGTAAATTCCCAAGCCTGCTTGAATGGGAATCTCAAAGACAGCGGCAATGCCATTTTGATCCATTTGCCGTTATTCCTTATCCATGACATACCTTCAATGCTTGTTTGCTGAAACCAACTTAAGTTCTTCCAGCAGGAGATAACAAAGTTGTCCTGAAGAGAAAGTATCCCCTGGGGAAGGCCTGGCAGGAGGAATTCCCTCACTGACATTCTCCAGGTTTCTTATAACCTGTGCTGGCAGATTTTAGCTGAAGCTCTTGAGAACTGTGAAATCAAGGACATTGCCCCTAATTGACACTTGTTGTTTGAACACAACTCTGAAAACCTGGCTAAACCTGAGCAGCAAACAGTGACCCTGTATACCAGCAAAGTCTAAAGTCCAGAACTTCACTGGCCACAGACAGAAAACATTCAGGAGAGAAATTCAGTCTGTAATTAATGTGTACAGTTTTTTCCCCTAGTCATTATCCCTAAACAACAGAGTATAATAATTACTTCCAGGCCATTACGTCATGTCAGGTATTTTAAGTCCCCTAGAGGTGGTTTGGAGCACACAGAAGAATGTAGATGTAGATAATACACCATTTCATATAAGAGACGTGAGCATCTTGAATTTGGTGTCCAGGGAGGTTAGTATGATGTTCTGGAACTTATCCCCAGTAGATGCCAAGGAGCAACTATATATGTCCTGGCCAGGCAGGGGTGACATTATGAGGTAGACAAATTTGTCATCAAGACTCCACTCCCACAGTCCTCCCAATATGACCTCAGCTTCCCGGACTTCTCCTGTCACCTCCTGCTTCCTTGAGCCCATACTACTGGAGCTGTTCCCACTGTGTTCTTGAGGAGCCCCACTATTTACTTGTTTTAAAGCAGAGACAGATCCTGGAAGTATGTCGTTAGAATTGGGCTAAGAGTGGTCCATGTTTTTGTCCCTAAGATAATATACTGGGGCCAGAAGTGCTTCAGACATCAGAGTTGATGAAATTTTGTCCTATTTGCATAACCTTTACCACTGATCATCTCCAATCCAAAAAAAAAAAAAAGTCCCTGCAATGCTGCTGGTTTTAGACTTGAGATATTTTGATATTTAGATTGGGGATGGTTAGCCTGTACTGCCTTGTTCCAGGCTCTGGAGGCAGTAAGAAGAGCATACTGCTACACTTTTGCCTCTTCAACGTCCCAAAGGCAAATAAATGTGTTCTTATAGTTCAGATCCATTCCTCCTCAGGAGTTAAGTAAGGCACTGTTTCTTTTACAATGGCTCATCTGTGAGATGGTGCTTTGACCTCTAGCCTGGCATTGTAATGCCAATACGGGAGAGGCCCTGGATTGAGCTAGTTCCTCTCTAGCTTGTCCTGCCCACCTTACACTGGATAATCCTTAGAAGACAACCTTAGAAGAAGCGTGGGTACTTCACACCCAGGCAGGACATTAAAGGAACATTCTTAGCAATGCTTCTTCACTCTCATGCCCAGGTGTCCCTGTGTCAGGTTCCTCACAGGAGGTAGGTCACATGGAAATGTGAGGGAGCCCAAGAGTTTGGAGGTTCTGAAGTTCCCAGTGAGACCATGGTATGAAGTTGGAATGCAGGAATGAACACAGTCACCCTTCCCTTACTTAGTCTGCCTGTTGGTCAACACTAGCGCCACAGGGGCAGGAAGCTTGGACTTTTTGCTGTGTCAGCATTTAAGACAAGTTGGTGATGCTGGCTTGAAGACCAAGTGTGGTTGTGTTGCAGGGCTGGGCCAGGGTGTCCCTGTCGTGGGCCTTGTGGTGGAAGGCGGCCCTAATGTGGTTTCTATTGTGCTGGAATACCTCAGAGAAGACCCTCCTGTCCCCGTGGTGGTTTGCGATGGCAGCGGACGTGCCTCTGACATTTTGTCCTTCGCACACAAATACTGCGAAGAAGGAGGGTAGGATTGGCGTGGGATGAGGGATGGTTTTCTGTTAGGCTGAGGAGAACATCTGACTTGAACCACCCAGACATCCCAGAAATGTCTAACTCATAAGGAGTTTTCTTGACCTCCTCTCCAGTTCCCAAGGTCAGTGTGAGAGCTGCCGGGGACTCCTATTCCTGACTGAACCCTCTCTCACTACTGACAGAAGCTCCTAGCCCTCACTGAACCCCCTCTCTGAACCCTCTCTCTCACTCCTTTATTTTCCCTTATAAGTCTCACAGAGAGCTAAACTGAGGCCAATTTTTAATGCTGCTTTTAGGCCAGGGTGACTTTTTGTCTCCTGGACACAGATCTTGGCCATTAGCAATCACAAATCAAAAACACTTGGGTGGGCAAAGTCGCCCAGTTTACTCGGAAGCTGCCCTAATTCCCCTGCTTCCTTCTTTATCTTCATCCCTTTGAACAGGACCATAAACGAGTCCCTGCGGGACCAGCTCCTAGTCACCATTCAGAAAACATTTAATTACAGCAAGTCACAGTCCCATCAGCTGTTTGCAATTATCATGGAGTGCATGAAGAAGAAAGAACTCGTGAGTGTCTTCAATTTCTTTCCAAACACATTCCACGGAGAGAGCTGTTCCTTGTCTCCCTCTGCCGTGCATGCTTTGATGGACTTCTGCACACTTCAGCTGACTTTCCCAAAGGGCAACTTAGAAACTCATTCCACACTATCTGCCCGTGTGCACCTGTGGGGAGGGGGTGGGAACAAGCCTACAGGTGGTCCCAGGTATTCCAGACCCTTAGCAAACATGGGGCGATGTCACACCAACCACGTCTCTCAACTCGGAGATGCCAACCATAAATCAGACTCAAAGTCCCTGGGAAGAGAGACATGCAAGAGCCCTTTAGATGTGGTTACAAAGTCAAATTCACTTCCTTTTGCAAATGCAGGGCTCATTTTCTCTTTCCTTCCTTCAACTGTATTTATGAGGCATTGGCCCTCCTCATTCACTTATGATAACGTGAATTCAAAGTTCTAAATTGGCAAATCCCCTGTTAAGGTATTCCTTCTGATTAGATGGGTGTTCAGCAGTTCAGTTGGCTGTTTAGTGAAGATCCTGAGTAAGCGCCCTCCTCCCCAGGTGGGATAAATAATAAACTCCAAACCCAGGGGAGGATCCCATCAGCAAGAACAACATGGGGACTCCTGGAGACTGAGAACTTGAGAGCTTCCTACCCAGCCTTCTGCTTCACTGCTCCAGTCTTTGGGTTCAGCTTTTTTAAAACAAAGCAGCTCAATCTTCCTCTTGTTGCCTTCACTCCGTCTCTTCCGCATTCACCCGTTTTCAGGTCACTGTGTTTCGGATGGGTTCTGAGGGTCAGCAAGATGTCGAGATGGCGATTTTAACCGCCCTGCTGAAAGGTGAGCCTCGGGGGAGGGGTAATTCAGATTTTTGTCTTTCCAGAGCCTCCTGGCAAGGGCTTTGCCAATAATGAGTGCTCCTTCGCTTCCCCTCCTCCTTAAGAACTCTTAGTAAAAAGAACCCTGAGCCGGCCAGGTTGCCTGGGGTGACCTCAGCATGAAAGGCTGGAAGGACCGGACTCTGAGAGGGCTTTTTGTGGGCATGGATGTTACCGAATCATCAGAGCTGTTCCTACCCATAGCTGTCCCAGTGGGTCTGGTTCTGGAACACTGCACCCTGCCTCTAAAGGCAGGTTGTGATGAGGAGCTTATGATATGCCGGGTGTCTCTCTGTGGGAGGCACATTTCCTCCCTGCCTCTCATCTAGTCTGGGGCCATAGGGACAAGAGGACATTCACCACAGACTTGATGCTGCACTGGGTGCTGCTTCAGGACTTATGGTCCTTAGTCCAGCTTGGCAGAGTTCTCTCCTTTTTAGATGAGAAAAGAATGAATTAGTTGGCTCCTCTTCCATCCCTTCCAGGAAACAATATCCAGTTGGCTTGGGATGAGGTTGCCTCTGGCTTCTTCTCAGGAAACCTAAAAAAACAAAAAGCAGAGTTCTTAGCTTTGGTGGTCATTTGGGGTCAAGAAAGAAGAAATAGGTGCTTATTTCCAAACCAGATCCCACTGGGAAGTGAGAAGCCCAAGTTCCCTCCCCAGAACCTGGCAAACTCGGGTGGTCCAGACACACACGAGGAACACTCACTTCTTCCTTTCCCAGGAACCAACGCATCCGCTCCTGATCAGCTGAGCTTGGCACTGGCTTGGAACCGAGTTGACATAGCACGAAGTCAGATCTTCGTCTTTGGCCCACACTGGCCGGTGAAACTTTTTGTCTGTTGTTTTTGTTTTGCTCGAGACAGGGTCTCATGTAGTCCAGGCTGAGCAAGAATGTGCTATGTAGACAAAATTGGTCTCGAACTCCTGATCCTTGCACCCTCCAGGTGCTGAGGTTAAAGGCCTCTGTGCCTGTTGGAACAGTTTTCAGTTTAGAATATTTATTGCGACTTGGCATGGTGCTGTGTTGGTATGTCCTTGATCATGACAGGGATCTCAGGAGTTGATCTCAGGGTTCTGATCTGGGTAATCCATGAGATTATTGGAAGATGCTGCTGTTTAACTTCAAAGAAAGGCAGGCTCTGAGCACTGATTCCACACGGAGTGGGTCTTCCTGAGGAAACTAACCACCAAACCTTTCATCATCGCTGGTAAAAGAGAGGGTTTTTATCCTTTGAAAGAAGAGCATCAAAATTAGCAGCAGTGTTTTCTTCTAGGGCGCTGAGTTTTCAGGCTGTTTTGTAAAACTTTGGGGGGGGGGCTAGAGAACTCTGCGTGTTTTGTGTATGTGATGGGATTGCTGTGTTCTTTGCTCTAGTATCTGTGGGATGCTTTAGTGCACTGTATGCATCAAGTCTGTGCACAGCACACGTGTGGCGAATGTGGATTATGATATATGGGTTGTGATAGAAAGATGTAGTTTAATGTGTGATGTCTGCGGGTTTTATGTATCTGTGTTGTGTGTGGGGGTGGGGGTATGAGTGAGTGTGAGAGAATGGAAAGTGTGACTTTTGTCACATCTGTAGAATTGTGTAACACAATACAATACCCTGTGTTGGATATGATCTCACCTGACAGCACAGACATATGTACTGTATGATGTGTTTGTGGCATGATGTGTGGAAGCAGGCACGTGTATGTGTGTGACTGGCAGGCATGTATATGTGTGTTTTTATTGAGGGATACTTTGTATGCTTGTGGCTGAGAAATGTATATGAAAAAGAGACATGATATGTGTGTGGTTGGAAGATCACGTGTGTTGTGATGGAGGGCAAGTTGTGTGTATGTGCACATACATGCAACCATAATGGTCACGTGCACTTAGTATGTGTATGAGTGACTCAGGTGTCCTTAAGTCACTCCTCAATCAAAGCAACTTCTTTGCTCTAAAAATTAGAGCATAAACCAGTGACAGGCTAGAAAGTCACACAAGGAACCCAAAAGAATGTCAGAGACACCATTTCCAGCAATTGCTCAACCCATTTTGAAGTGTGTAGATGTGGTCCATGCCAGCCCACATCCTTTTAAAGGTGTGGTACCTACAATGTTACATCCTATGTTGCGTGTGATCTCATCTGCACAGCACAAATGGCTGTTGCCTGCCTTGTGCTGGCTCCATCCGTCCCTCGGCACAGAACCACACTCATTTCACACCTATTAACCCATCTGCAGAAATCCCCTAAGGGTTCTGTCATGCACACCACCTGCTACTCAGATCTCTCATCCCACAGCTCTGCGGATGTGGTAGCCTTTCTAGGGCCAGGCAGAAGGCAGCAGGTCTGGGAGCCCGGTAGGTGGGGTCGGGACTCTGTTCCTTATTATTTTCTCTCTTGCTGGATTTAGTCTACCGTGTTACAACCCTATCAGGGTTTGTAAGACTCCGATTACATCATCCACCTGACTTTCCTCGTGGCTGAAGCAACTGCCACCAACACCCTGGTCTTTTGCTAGGCTACCACTCTTCTCTCGTTCTCTCCTCTTTCTCCCTAATATTCCATTTTAGTGTGGAGTGTCCACCTCTAAAGTGCAAGATAGCTACATGCACCCATCAGCTGCCCTCTTCTGGGACAGCCCCTGAAGCCCCTCCTAAAAACCCCTCCTCTGCCAGCCCAGGTTACAAGCTTTTCGTCTGAGGTTAACCCATGATGCTCTTGGAATCCCGGATGTCAGCCAGGAAGCAGAGTAGATGAGTTCACCTGAGCAACTTGAAACTCTCTTCCACCCTTGTGCCTTCTCCACTCCGCACAACAGCAAGGCCAGAAGCTGCAGCAGGGAAAGGCTGCTGCTCCCCACCTGCTCACCGTGTTTTCAAAACTGCGCACTTACTCACTCACTTAGGAAATGTTGGTTGATGGCTGCTTCTTGTGTCTGGGGCTCTTGTGTCATGCGTTGGAGACACCGATGTGAATAGAGAAGACTCACAGAAGTCTGTAACCCCGGGGCACATGTGAAGGTGGGGCAATGGAAAGAAGAAGGAGGCTGCTTTGGGACAAAATAGCAGATAATTACTGGATTCCAAATTATAGGAGGAGCTAAGACAGAAGATAAGCATGTATAAGAGAGAATATAGGGTGATAGTTTGTAATGGAATACCAGAAAGACATTGCTGAAAAAAATGAAGTGGACACTGAGTCTAAGTGGTGACCAGACAGATGCTGGCTTCCGGGTAGGAGGAAGGGCACCTGGAACAGACTGAGGCAAACGAGGGATGAGAAAAGGGAGCATCATGGCTAGAGTACAGAGTGAGAAAGCGCTGATTCTGAAGGCTGAAAGCTGGCCAGGGTGTGTGCTGCTGAGCCCTGCAAACCCAACCCAGTGCTGAGTGCTGGCTGGGACCTAAAAGCTGGGGGTACGCAGAAAGTTTTCTTTGAGCAACAGTATTTGTTATCTTGCACCATTTCTGAGGGTCAGGAACTTGAGGGTGGCTTAGCTGGGCAGTTCTGACTTGGGGGCTCCCATCAATGAAAGCATGGAGTTTATCCTTGGGTAACTGGCTTCTTCCACTTAGCATAGGTTCTCAAGGGCCCCTCTTATGCAAAAATTCTATGTTTAATGTCTTGGGAGTCATTGCAATCTCTTTAATAACAGCCGAAGTACAAATGCTCTAATTTCTCTACTTTCTCAAAACCGTGTTACCTTCTGTGGTTTTGTTTTTCATCCCAGTGGATTGGGAGGGGGCATCTCAGCTGGTTTTAGTTTGTGTTTCCTTCATGATGCCTGGAGGTGATAATCTGTGATGTCCACTTGGAGACATGACTGTTCAAGCCTTTTGCTTATTTTTGAATTGGATTTTTTGCTGTTGAGTTTTAGGCGTTCTCTCTACACACTCTGAGCCAGGATCCCTTTTCATAGTTTTGGTTTGTAACATAGGCCCTCATCCTATAGCAGTGGGTTCTCAACCTGTGGGTTGTGACCTCTTTGGGAGTCACATATCACACATTCTGCATATCAGATATTTACATTATGATTAATAACAGTAGCAAAATTACAGTTATGAAGTAGCAACAAAATAATTTTATAGTTTGTGGCCATCACAGCATTAGGAAGTATGAAAACCAACTGTCCTACAGGAGGCCTCTACTCTTTCGACAGGATCATTATTATCACTATTACGTTCTCTCTCTCTCTCTCTCTCTCTCTCTCTCTCTCTCTCTCTGTCTCTTTCTCTTTCTGTGTGTGTGTGTGTGTGTGTTTAAATGCATGTGTCTGCAGGAGGCATTACATTAGATACTTTGTCTATCCCAGGATGCCTTGCACTGTCTGTTTCAGAAGCACTGGGAGGGTACCATCCATGGCAGCCGTGTAACCCTCTAATGGTCTGTAAAGTGATCCATATGAGAAAAAGCATCTGGATGTAGAGATAGAAAACAAAGCAATAATGGGATAGAATTCAGGAGTTTTGGGCATGAAACATGATTTCATATAGGGATGGGCTATCAGCAAGGACACTCTGCTCCACAACTTGCACAACTGATAAGTTGGGGCCCCACCTCATGGAAGTGAGGGACACTGGAAAGGACTGCTTTGGAGGAGAGTCTCCTGGACACACTTCTTTCTACCTCCTACTTAGTTTTTGTTTGTTGGTTTGATTTGGTTTGGTTTGGTTTTTTGAGACAGGGTTTCTCTGTGTAGACCTGGCTGTCCTGGAACTCACTTTGTAGACCAGGATGGCCTCGAACTCAGAGATCACCTGCTTCTGCCTTCTGAGTGCTGGGATTAAAGGCGTGTGCCACCATCGACTGACTTAGGTTTCTGCCTTTTTTTTCTTAAGTCTTCTTGGGTGAAGAACTTTTTTTTTTTAATTTTAAAAAACCTTTACTTTTTTTTTAATGAATATTGGTATTTTGCCTGCATGTATGTGAGTGTTCTATATATATGCAGTTCCCATGGAGGCCAGAAGAGGATGTCAGATCCTCTGAAACTATAATTGCAGACAGCTGTTTGCTTGTTTTTAAACTTTTTTTGTTTTGTTTATTTGGGTTTTTGAGACAGGATCTCTCTGTGTATCTCTGGCAGCCTGCCTGTTTTAATAGTAGGCTCTAGTTTGTTCTCTGAGGTTCACCTGCTAGAAGCTTTGTGCCCAGAACAGTGGTGTTGAAATGAAGGAAGCCTTAAGAAGTGAGGTCTGAAGCAGGGAGGTGGTGGTGCATGCCTGTAATCCCATTACTTGGGAGGCAGAGGCAGGCAGATCTCTGTGAGTTAGAGGCCAGCCTGGTCTACAGAGTGGGTTCCAGGACAGCTAACACAACACAGAGAAACCCTATCTTGAAAAAACAAAGCAAAAATGAAAACAAACAAACAAAACGGATAGCTGTCATTCTTCAGACCCATGACTAGCTCCTGTGGAAAAGGTTGTGATAAAAAAAAAAAAAAGATGCTCCTCTTCCCCATTTCCTGGCTTTTCTGGCTTCCTGCCTCACCAGCCACAGCTGCTCCCACGGTGGGTCTTCCCCCATGTTTGTGATGCAACAATGAGGCCTTAGGCAGTGCTGACTCTATATTTTTTGGAGTTTCAGCCTCCAAAACCATAGGTTATGCACAGTGTCAAGTCCTGGTATTTTTGTTGTAACAGCAGAAAGCTAACTAATACAGAAGTAAAGAGTCCGTGAGACATGCAGGTGCTAAGCTCACCAGAGGAACTCTGGGGAGGAGCGTGGACTAAAACTAGACGGGGAAGATTGTTCATGAAGAGTGGCCAGTGGTGTGAGCATCAGGAAGACTGCTGAGGGAGAGAGCAAGATGAAAATGAAGAGGGCTGGGGCAGAACCCAAAAGAACCTTGACATTGAGGACTGGCCACACCAAGAAACTGGTTAAGGGAGAAAGCAACTGTTAAGTCACATGACTAAGGGCTTGACATGAAGGGGGCTGGATGATGCCCAGGTCCTGGGCCCCAGCACTCTCACCAGTGACCAAAGTCAGAGAAATGGACAGAAAGAATAGCAAAACAAGTAGAGGGAAGGGTGAAGTGGAGGGATATGGACGACTCACCAGTAGAGTGTGATGGCAGGAGCAGAGGGCCCATGCTTCTGGCCCTGGCTGCATTGCCATGACATACCCCATGCTCCACACTTACCAGGAGGTCAGTGGACTAGGTCTCCTTCCTAGTCCACTGAGTGAGCACCCTCTGCCTTTGAGGTCTTCATCTGTCAACACACTGCATGTGTCCTTGAGACCTTCCTCCCTCACTCCATCCTCAAGGCCTCCATGTATCACTACACTGCGTGTGTTCCTGGAGCCTCCATCCATCACCACACTGCATGTGCTCCTGGATCCTCCATCCATCACCACACTGCATGTGCTCCTGGATCCTCCATCCATCAGCACACTGCATGTGCTCCTGGGTTCTCCATCCATAACCACACTGCATGTGTTCCCAATCCTCCACCCATCACCACACTGCATGTGTTCCCAATCCTCCATCCATCACCACACTGCACGTGCTCCCAATCCTCCGTCCATCACCACACTGCATGTG
>JAQHUG010000214.1:3111616-3165242 GCA_028555095.1 Dicrostonyx torquatus | reverse complement strand
CCATCACCACATTGTGCAGCTCCAAGGCATCTGCTAGAGCCTCCTTAGCCATAATAATCTTCAGCTCACATTTCTTCCTGGACAGCGACTTGCACTGTCTGTTGCCTCTGGCTCATTCACGGTTACATTCTCCCATCATTAGAGGACTATCAGCACACCTCTGGTACCTTTTAATTTGTTTCTCGGCAGCCTTCCCTCAAAATGCACTCATCAATCAGCATCTCATTCACTCCAAATACTCACAGCCATTGCATCAGACCAATTAAGTCTTTGTGCTCATAGTGAACAGTGGTTCACAGTATTAGGATCTTCTTTATCAGACAGCCAGGCCATGGTGACAGAGTTTGTATGTATACATGTGTGCATGCCTATATATGTGCTGGTGCATATGTGCTCTGGGTGTATACATATGTGTGTATTCAAGTACATGTTCATAGGTTTACTCATGGGTGTGTACACCTTCCCCATGTGCGCATGAAGGCATTATTTGCATGGATATGAATGTGCACATATGTGTATGCCTTACAGCGTGTACAGGTGTGTGTACTATGCACGTGTGTGAATATATGGGAATCTATGCCATGTGTGTATGTGTGAGAATGTAGGTATGTGTATATACTTCGTGTGTGTGCATATAAAGTTTGGGATGTCACTATACTTGTCTTGGAGTAAGGGACAGTCTTGGTCAATGCTACTTGCTGTGAATTGCAGCCACTGGGAAGCCTGGCCCCTCCAGTGGACAACAAAATCACAGAGAAGGAGAAGAAGCCACCCACAGCCACCACCAAAGGGAGAGGGAAAGGAAAAGGCAAGAAGAAAGGCAAAGTGAAAGAGGAAGTGGAGGAAGAAACGGACCCCCGGAAGATCGAGCTGTTGAACTGGGTGTGTGCAAAGTCCTTGCTTGTGTGTCTTGCGATTGTAGAGCCCAGAGTTGGCTTTGCCCTAGTTCTCCAGGGGAGGGACACTCTAGTTACCTTTGTTTCATCCCCACCAGGATGGAGGATTGATGGAATAATGCCAATATTTCAGTGACACTAGTGTGTTTACTGCTGTTTAATAAATGGGAGTGATTGTCATTATGGCATATGCTTGTCACTGCAGAGGCCCTGCTTGCCTGTGTCTCAGCAGCAGGGGGACCTGGAAGCATCTTGCATGGGTGTCTTCAGCTTCCCAAGCTTGGTAGCTGCTTCCACTCACCTATCACCCCTCCCCACACTACCACTAGCTCTATCATCAAAAGGGTTTTGTTGTGTGAATTGTAAACATGTGATTAGTTTCTGTACCAAGTGTCTGCATGCCTGCCAAGCAGAGAGAGCAATGACCAGGGCTTCCTTTTGGAGTGGTACCTTTGTCTCATAAATACAAGTATATAGCCACTCACTCACATAGCACCCCAGTGGCCTGGGACATGCCTACATGGTCCTACCACCACCAAAAGATGCTCTCTGGCCAAGAAAACAGCAGAGAGAAACTTAATAGGTCAACATTGGGATAGTTGTCCTAACTCATTAAAAGTTTTTAGATTGATTTTGATTATTTTATGTATAGGAACATTTTGCCTACATGTATGTATATGTACCGTGCACTTTCCTAGTGCCTGCAGAGGTTAGAAGAGGCCCTGGATCCCCTGGGGCTGGAGTTAGCAGACAGGCTATAAACAGGCGTGGGAGTGCTGGAAATTGAGCCTGGGTTCTCTTCAAGAGCAATTCGTGCTCTTAGTGTTTTGTTTATTTGTTTGGTTTTGTTTTTGATTTTTGAGACAGGGTTTCTCTGCAGCTTTGGAGCCTGTCCTGGAACTAGCTCTTGTAGACCAGGCTGGCCTCGAACTCACAGAGATCCGGCTGCCTCTGCCTCCCGAGTGCTGGGATTAAAGGTGTGTGCCACCACCACCCGGCATGCTGTTAGCTTTGAGTCAACTGTTGAGCCCTCTTGATTTAATTTTTAAAACAAAAGTCCCTTATAAACTTCAGCAGAGCACGTGGGACCAGGCTGAGCAGAGAGGAGAGAAGGTTAAGTATGTTTATTTAAAGCTAGCAACCCTGGGAAGCAGGCCGGGTGCAGCAGCCTTAGGAGTGTTCTTGGCTGGCATATGTGAGGTCATGGGCTCAATTCCCAGCACCAGGTTAACAAACAAAACTGCAGGGAATGCAGCTCAGAACATTCCAGAATTTTCCATGGTGTGTCCTGATGTCTCCTGCCTGGAGTCTGGAGAGAGGCAATTTATGGACTCCCTCCTGGATTTCACGCAGGTGAATGCCTTGGAACAAGCCATGCTGGATGCTCTTGTCTTAGATCGGGTTGACTTTGTGAAGCTCCTGATTGAAAATGGAGTGAACATGCAACACTTCCTCACCATCCCGAGGCTGGAGGAGCTTTACAACACCGTGAGCATCCCTGGGAGAAGGCTGGAGGCGAGCTAGCCCAGAACACTCTTATCACCTGACACATGTTATGCAAGCACCACAACAAAAGCTCTCCATTGAGTACAGACAGCTGAAGCTGGAAGGCCAGTGTGTAGCGGGGCAGCTAAGCTAATCCTCATTTGCTCCTGGCTAGTGTATATTCATATTCTTAGCAACTGTGCCGTGACAGCCAGTCACTCCAGCTAGAGGAGACAGATGATTCTTGCTGTCCAGTGGGCTCACATCTTCAAAAAGCCACCTCTGCAGTGAAAGTGTCCGAAGTTGAAAGTGTACTTGATGGTTCCAATCCACTGAACATCAAGACACAGAATGCCGTAGCGTCAGGCTTACCCGGAACTGTGGCGTATGTGGAGAATGAGGAAGGGACTGTAGCTCACTGGCCTGAGGAAAGGATTCAGATTCCATTTCTCACAACCAGAGAAGTCAAAGATGACCAGATGAACCCCCGTAAGTCTGCATTTACATCCTAAGCTCGTGACGCAAGAGGACCTCATGTCCTAAGGTAGCAGCAGACTAAGCCATCACCAGGGTTATTAGTCCACTGTTGCTTGGGACCCTGCTGTTTCCCTGGTTACAGGGAAAACAGATTTTAACAGGAGGTGTGCTGTGTCAGAATGGGGACTGTGTGGATAAATTTTGCCTTGGCCACACTAGTACAATTCAAGTTTTGAAAATTTATGTCTTCTTCCATCATTTGAAGACTTTCAGTGACAGAAATAGTGTAAAACACGCAGATATTTAACACTGCAAGAATGCTAAAATTTATTCAAAGCATTTCACACACATTTAAATGTGGTAACCACAGCCAGTTGCCTTATAACATAAATGAGTCAGTGGTATACTGTGAACCCCACAATTCACCAGGGCAGAATTTTGTTCAAGAGTTAAAGAGCCAACCATACTGATTAAGGCTGCCTGCTTCCCTTTCAGAGACTGGGCCCGCCCAACACCCTTCATCTGCTGGTGAGGGATGTTAAGAAGGTGAGTGATCCACCCTTTACCGGCTAGCACCCGCCACGAAAATAGTTCGTAAAAACAGTATTCTGTTTTGACATGCGTTCCCTTCTTATTTGAGGCATAGGGAGCAATGGCGCCCTCTCTTCATAATGGGAGTTCAGTTATAACTTTAGAAAGAGAAGAACAAAGGGTGAGGGAGATGACTGTAAAGTGCTTGGAACTGTAGCTTGTATTTCTAGAACCCAATAAATGCTGTGAGATGCTGGTAAAGGGGCTTACTGGCAAATTTGAGAACCTGGGCTTGATCTCTGTACTCATACAGTAGAAAGGGAGAATTGATTTCTACAGGCTTTCCTCTGACCTCCACAGGTGCACTGTGGTGTGTGTGTGTGTGTGTGCACTCTAACACTCACACTAAATATATAAAGCTGTTTTTTTTTTAAATCTAAGCTGAATGGTCATGGTGCCCCACCTTCCATAACCCAAGCCTGCCAGAGGTAGAGATAGAGAATCCAAATATTAAGCTGGCAAACTCCAGGTCCATTAGTGCCTCTACATCAATATATAAGGTAGGAAGACATTGAGGAAGACACCAGACAACAACCTCAGGTCTCCACATGCATTCACACACATGCATGCATGTGTACCTACACGCACAAACATAAATACACACATGTATGCATATCAAACAAACAAATATACAAAAAGCAAAACTAAAACTTGAAGTATCACAGCCCAGGAGCACACTGATAACAGTGTAGACTCCAGAAGAACCGACAGGAGGCTGCTCAGGAGGTCTGTGCGTCCTGTGTAGTGCACCAGAGGCTCTCAGCCTTTCTAAGGGGACTGGCTCTCCTCATTCTCCAGCCTGTGTTCCTGTGGGGTCTTGCTCACTCGGTCCTACCCTGGCATCTCTTGTTCTTGTCATCACAAACTAGAGATGAGGTCAGGCTCTCGTAGGAGCAATCTATCTCTCTAGAATGAGACAATAGTGCTTTTGGCCATAGTTCTGGATGGCCTGATCGTATTTCTTATCATCATTCAGTTCTAAGAACATGATAACGTGATTTCTACAAAGCAGAATGGAATCAGTGCATGGGAAGTGAGGACCTCAGAGATCCCCAGACACAGAGCCTTTTTCCACACTCTTCTTCCCCCTCAAGACCCAGGTGGAAGAAAGACTAGGAAGTGTAAACTTTCTTCTTTTTCTTCTTTTTTCCGAGGAGGAGATTATATATACATATACATAATATTATATATATGAATATATGTAAGCACACATGTTTAATTGTAACACACTTTAAAAAGGAAAGCCCTGCCCTTGTACACTTTTAGAGTAGACGACTGACTTCCAACCCTGTCTCCTTCCACTCTCATTAAATGAAGGAGTCCATGTAGGGAGTATTGTATTGTCAGCTGAAACTTTTCCCAACAGCAAAAACTGCATCCAAATAAGATTCGGCTGCTTACCAATCTAGGCTTCCCTCTGAACTTATTATTATCATTGTTATTTTCCCCACTCCCCTTCCATCCTTCCTTCTCCCCAGGGGAGTGTGGGAAAAAATAATATTAAGATAATAATAATAAGTCCAGAGGGAAGCCTAGATTGGTAAATATCCTAATCTTATTTTAATACAGTTTTTGTTGTTGTTAAAAAAAATAAGTTTCAGCTGACAATTCAATACTCACCTACACAAAATCCTTCATTTGGTGAGGAAGTGCAAACTTTCAAACTGAGAGTGATCCATGTTCAATCGCATCCATTTCCCAGCTGAACGACTTCAATAATCGCCTCCTCTCCTGTAGTCCTCCTGCCCACCTCTTGATTCCCTATTCATAACCAGCACCCCCAAATCATTCCATGGCAGCAGTCTGAACTTGAAGCATGTCCCAATACAATACATACACATTTCCACCAGGCCTGGCCCAGACCTGTGACCCCTCCCGGAGCACTCGCTCTTTTTCTTTTTACCCCATCGTTCCTGCTCCTGTGTCACCATCTCATGGAAACCCTCACTCCCCCATAAACAGTGCACCTAGGCACCTCCAGACACTCCTGAGGGTTCCATATGATGCTGCACTCCGCTCCTCACAGCTTCATCCCTCTCCCCGGCATCCAGCTCCTGGTCGCCAACAAGAAATCTTCCGCTGGGATATAGCTCAACAGTAGAGTGTATGCCTCCCATGTATGAAACCCTGGATTCAGTCCTCAGCACTGAAAAAGAAAAGTCCACGAGTAAAAAATACCCAACATGGTCAATGATCATAATAGGATCTTAAGAAATACAAATTTCAGGAACAAAGACTCAGCCAGTGTAGCTAGTCTAGGATTTGGATGAGTGCCACTCTTCAGACCATTGCTTCTCACCACTGGGACTCTGTCCCAGCAGACCCTCTTCCACATTGATAGATTCAGCCCCGTTGGTGGCTCCTTGTCAGATCAGACAGGTACTGGGTGTGTTTTTACTGAAGATCTGGTGTCCCCCCAGAGTCACTGAATACCATTCAGTGACTTTCACCAGAGAGGCTCCAGCCCTGAAAAATACATTGGCCGCCTATAGGTTCCCATAAGACCCACTCCTTCCCAAATGAAACTTGGCCCCTCCCTGAAGCTAGCTTCTCCTCTCCAAGGGGTCATCCAGGGTATGTGTCATACAAATAAATCCGCTTATATTCCACTGGCACCACACTGCTCCCTCCACCTTCACCTCCACAAACCACTGGCACTCCACAAACTGTGGCGTGCCATAGACTCTGCAGTGCCTGGGTTTTTAACTCTTCCTTCTCAGTGCAAGAGCTGATGCCAATTTTTGGAATCATCCCCACACGTCATATGGTAACAGACTGAACATGGTTGTTATAGTAACAGCCAAGTTGCTAATAGGGTGATGACATAGGCCTAACTTGTGGGATGCTGTCCTCACGGTGAACTTCTTCTTTTGCAGAGCAACCTTCCACCTGACTACCACATCAGCCTCATCGACATAGGGCTGGTGCTGGAGTATCTCATGGGAGGCGCCTACCGCTGCAACTACACTCGGAAAAGTTTCCGAACTCTCTATAACAACTTGTTTGGCCCTAAGAGGGTACAGATCAGCAGCCACACAGTGTCCTGTGTCCCCCAGGGTGGCATGTGGTTCCTTAATATGCTTCCCAATAAGTCTCCCCGTGCAGAACCCAGCTCTTCATGCCATCTGTCCCAGAGTACACGCACACTGCCTCTGTCCTGACCCTCAGTGTGAGGCTTCCTGGATCCATGTGCAGCCACTCATATCACCTCAAATACGGAGTCAGTCAGTGCAACCTGTCCAGCAGTCTCCCTCTTTCCCCACAATAGCCTCCCTCCTGGGTCCCATGTCTCTACTCTCTCAACCCCTCCTCCCACCAATCACTGGAGCTGTTGTCATCTTCTAGAGCATGAAAAAGCATCTGTTACCCCCCCACCCTGACCCCCGCCAAAGTCAGGGCTCCTTGCTGGTCAAACAATTATAGCTAAGCTCAAGCTATATCCAAGGAATCCAAGACAGCTGTGGCAAGCCATCCCCACCCTACCACAATAGATTCTATTCCTCTACCAAAATTAAAGCTAATTCCTGTCCTGCCCTAATGCTTCTGGTTGCTCCAGTCCGTCAAAACCCCAGTCATGTAAGCATCAGATCTGCGGGGAGTAGTCCTCACTCCCACTCCACAGTCCGTGCTGGAGATTTGTGTGACTCTACTTCCAAGGAGGGCTGTGTGTCTGTCTTTCCAAACTGACTTCTGCTGACAGAAGCAGTGTGTGTGCAAGCCATTCCTCCTCTTGCTATTGATTAGCAGTGATACAGAGTATTTAACTTAATTCACACAGTACTCACAGTTACCTGAGTAAATTTATTTCTTTTCCTGCTTCTTCATCATGCAGCCGAAAGCACTTAAACTTCTGGGAATGGAAGTAAGTAGAGCGGGGTTGTTTATGACACTTCGGTCACTTTGTGGAAATGGTTGGATTCAGAGTAACAGAAGGTTGAGTGATGTTTTCCATGAATAAGTACACTCTATACCAAAATATTAGACGGGTTGAAGGAATCATCAAAAAGGTCAGATACATTTAAAAATTTAAGTACTTGGGGAGGCTATGTTTTCCAGTGTGTGTGTGTGTGTGTGCGCGCGCGCAGGTGAGAGATTGTCCTCACATCTTCCTCAGTTGCTCTCCACTGTATTTATTGAGGCAGAATCTCTGCCTGAACCTGGAACATGCTAGTTACAACACTTTATTAACCAACTTGTCCTGAGAAAGCTGTCTCTGCCTCCCAAGGGCAGGACTACATGAAGGTATGACATCTGCCCAGCTTCTTCGTGACTTCTAGGGATCCGAACTCAGTCCTCACACTTCAGAGCCAAGTGTTCTATCCACTGAGCCATCTTCCCAGCCTAAGCTTCCCGTATCTTAAAAAATTAATTTTCTTTTTTGTCAAGAATTTCATACGTGAATATAATGTATTTCTATCAATCAAATCCACCCTCATTCATTCCCCTCCAATTCCTCCCATAGCCACAACTGCTCTTCACTCACAACTCCGTGGGCTGTTTCTTAAAGCCACTGAGTTCACTCGATGCTCCCTGTATGTACATGGATGTAGGACCATCTACTGAAGCATGGCTAACCTCTCAGAAACCTCATCCCTGAAGAAAACTGGTTCTATTTGCCCTCATACACATCAATTACCAGTTCTGCCTCAGCTAGGGGTGGACTTTATAAGATCCTCTCCCATTCATGCTGGGATTTTGGTTGACTTGATCTTATGCAGGTCTTGGGCATACAGTCATGACCACTGTGAGTTCACAGAGGCAACGGCCCTGTCATGTCTAGCAAGTACTGTTTCAGTGAAGATATCAGCCACTCCTGGCTCGTAACAATTTCTCTTCCCCTTTTTCTGCAATGGCCTCCAAGCCTTGGAGAAAGAAAATGTGATGTAAATATCCCCATAGAGATGAGCACTCCACAGTCTCTAGGTTTGAAAGGTGTTCTGATCTACGAGCATTACAGATACCTATGTCCATTTAGCAGTTTATTAGGTTATCCCCAAAGGCCTCTGACCTGGTTTGGGGCCCAGTAGCAGGCACAGGAACAAGAGTTCCATCTGGCGAAGCTAGCCTTTAATCCGGTCAGAAAGGTGTTGTCGCTACCCTAACATTCATGTTGCTATCGCAGCAGTGGCATGTCTTGCCAGGTCAGTCATTGCTGTAGCTCACAGGATTCCCTGCAGGGTAAGGGATGGTAGTGTGTACAGAACCTTCCAGCTCTGTGAAAGTTAGGGATGACTTACCAGCTTGACTCAAGCATACGGTGTCCACAGCAATGGGGTCTTATGATCAGGTTCTAGAAGGTAGAACAATGATAGCAATGATAACAGCCCGCAGTATCTGTTGAGGGTGTGTATGGGATAACAGATACTTTTAGAGATGGAGGCTACCTAATTAATTCTATAAAGTTTGTAAAGTCAGTTTCCAAAGAAATACTAGCAGAAACCCTTAGAGAACAATGTTACTTCTATCATTTAAAAACCATAAAATACCAAAGAACTCAATAAAACTTTGTAATGTCTAAATAAAGAATTAAGATTTCCTAAGAATGCAAATAAAATTTAATATTAGTAAGTCTTTAATATATTATCTTATTGTTAATATAATTAAGGAAAAGATATGACATGATCATTTATCAGTAGGTGTTGATGAGGAAACTCAAAGCTGTATGACATTCCAAATATTTTTTTAATTAAAAATAAAGCTATTTTTAAAAATAAAGTTATTTTTATAGAATATATTCAGATCATGGTTGTCTCCCATTTCCTCACAGATCCTCCCCACCTCCCAACTCTTCCAAGTGCATGCCTTTTTTTCTCTCTTAAAAAAAAACAAACATGGGGGCTGGAGAGATGACTCAGAGGTTAAGAGCACTGATTGTTCTTCCAGAGGTCCTGAGTTCAATTCCCAGCAACTACATGATGGCTCACAATCATCTGTAATAAAATCTGGTGCCCTCTTCTGGCCTGCAGGCATACAGACAGACAGTAAACTAACCAAGAAAAGAAGAAGAAGCTAAAAAAGAGCATGAGAAATGCAGATACACACACACACACACACACACACACACACACAACCACAAGCAAGCAATCAAAGCCTATACAACCTCAAAAGCAGAAGCCATAATAAACAAGCAAAGGACCAGTAAATTTTTTTCTTTTCTTTTTTTTTTTTTTAAAAAAAAGCTCAGACAGCAATATGAGACAAAAAAAAATCTTCTAAGATATCACTGAGTTCATTTTTGTGCCCATCTGCTGCTGGGTATAGGCTGGCCCTTAAATCTGGTTTGTATACCCAGTGAGACTCCTTTGCTCACAGTTTCAACTGGAAATAGCTTTTTGGCTGGGGACAGACGTTGATGCCCACTTTCTCATCTCGGTGCTGGGACCCTGTCTGGTTTGAATCTGTGTAGGCCCTGTGCATGCAGCCACAGTCTCTAACGGATCAAACCCGTTGTATCTGGAAGACACTGCCTCTTTGGTGTCTCCCAGTGCCTCTGGATCTTTCTTCAAAGCTCCCTGAGCCCAGAGGAGAGGGCCTTGGTGAAAACATCCCATTTAGAACTGAGAGTTTCAAGGTCTTTGCACAACATCCAGTTGTAGGTCTCTGTAGTTCCCGTCTACTGCAGGAGGAAGCTTCTCTGATGATGGCTGAGAGAGGAACTGGTCTCTGGGTGTAGAGGAATGTCATTAGGAGTCATTTTGTTGTTGCATTTCTTTAGCAAAATGACTGTCAGCGAAGAATACTATTTGACATCGGGAAGATCAATTCAAGTACCCTCATCATGGGACAAAAGAGTTGACAGCACCATTAACAAGAAGCTTTAAGAATGAAGCACTAAGAAAAACAAGACACAGACACACAGCAAACAACAACACCCCGGAGCAGTGGGAGCAATGCTGCAGCTCAGAGTGGGGCTTGGCTATTGCTGAGTATGTTTAGGAGTAAAACTGCCATCTTCAACAGCGTCCCGTTCTGAATGATTTGATAAAAAAGGCTTCAGTTCAGAACTCACAGTGGAGGCCCAACTCCGGCTCGATCCTGTGAGCCCCGAGTCTTCTATTATTCCCTTTCTCAAGTCCTTCAGTCTGGTAGGACCAACCTGGTCACAAAGATCTGCTCAGTGTGCCTCCCGGGCCTGCTTTTACTTTATATTTCATTTCCTCGAAGACAGGCACTGAGAATGCGAATTCGTCCAGGCTTCCTGTCTTACAAAGTTGAACTTGCTCATTTCCATTTTTCCTAAAAGAGACTTCCAAGTTCACTTTTACAAGACTTTACACAACATTCTAGCCTCTTTTGCCTGTCCAAGCTTAGTGATGCGTAGATCTTATTCTGAGTTTTCTTTTTAATTACATTATGCATGCACACATACCCACACACACATGCATGCACACACACCCACACACACATGCACACACACACAAAATATATGCCAGTAGAGGTCAGTGGACAGCTTGTAGAAGTCTGTCCTCTCCTTCTGTCATGTAGGTGCTGGGAACTGAAGTCTTTGATTTCTGGTCCTTAGGCTTGACAGTAGGAGCCTGGCCCACTTACCAATCTCCTGATTTTTAAACGATATACATATTCCTTCATCCCTTTTCCCCTTCCCCTTATTTTTTGAGACAGTCACTGATTGGCTAGACTGACTTGGCCATCAAGCCCCAGAGATCCTCTTGTCTCTGTGTCCCAGTGCTGGGGTTACAAGCTCTTGCTGCCTCGGCTGACCTTCTACACCGCATAAGGATCCAAACTCAGTTCCTCACACAGCAAGCCTTTACTTTAATCTGAGGGGACTCTCACGCGGTTGCCCAGGCTTGCCTTTGACTCTCTCAGTAGCCCAGGAAGGTCTCCGTGTTACCTGGTATTACTGCACTGTCTCCATCAGTTCTTAGCTCAGCTCTATCTTAGAAACAAGTATCAGTGTTCTGCTGTGTTGGAAGATGTCCCTGAAGAGACAAACAGCGACTTTGCCTTTCCTGTTGTGCCATCTGTATTTAGTTTATGGGGAGGTTTTTCAGCTGTTTGCTTTGTCTCCTAGGTTTAAACTTCTGAGGAAGAGCAGCTGCTAACCCGGTGGGATAAGTTACTCAAAGAGCAGCGTTCCTTTTCAGATCACTTTCTGCTTCCCATAATAAACATGCAGGGTCTTCTCAAAGGAATCAGTATGCAGAGTGGAGCCCAGAGCCTGGGGCTCACCAAGTCTCCCCGCTGCTTCTGACATGGGAGTCTTCCTTTCTCCTTTAGCTCCCGAAGAGCTAATTTGTTGCCAATTTAAGAAGAGCCATTTTTTTAGAAAGCTGTGTTCCTTTCCTCCCAGGATGATGAACCTCCAGCCAAAGGGAAGAAGAAAAAGAAGAAGAAGAAAGAGGAAGAGATTGACATTGATGTGGACGACCCGGCCGTGAGTCGATTCCAGTACCCGTTTCATGAGCTCATGCTGTGGGCTGTGCTCATGAAGCGCCAGAAGATGGCCGTCTTCCTGTGGCAGCGAGGGGAGGAGAGCATGGCCAAGGCCTTGGTGGCTTGTAAGCTCTACAAGGCCATGGCCCATGAGTCCTCCGAGAGCGAGTTGGTAGATGACATCTCTCAGGACCTGGACAACAATTCCAAGTGAGGATCTTGAAGGAATGTGAGGCCAAGATTGGCTGCTGCCCTGGTGCTGTCCCCTTGAAGGCATGGCCACTGAGGACCGTTGTGGTTGAGGCTCACTCATAAACCGCCGTGCTCACCATGTCTGTCAGTATTTTCCCTGCTGTCCCCTGGGCTATTTCTGTGTTGTTACTGATTTAGTCTGCTGCTTTCCCATGCCAGTTATCAAAGCCCACTTTTGTGCTAACAAGGTAGTGAAATAGATTCCCATAAAGAGACACCCACTCATGCTGTATAAACTCCAATGCAGCTACACACTGGGCTCTGAATATCAGGAGGACTTCTGGATTTTTCTTCCCCTGTAGCTGGGGCAGATGACTAAAGGGGGCTGGTACTGGTGTTTTCTCTTCGTGTAGATACCCACATTAGGCTAGGTCTTTCTGTTTAGCTCATTTCTCCTGGGGCAGGCCTGGAAAAGGAGGGCAGAGTACTCCCAGATTTCAATGTGGCTCCTTTCCCCTTCCCCCTATTGGAAGAGGGGTTGCTCCATACATTCGCTGTCAGAACCTGGTTGGGTAGGGCCCTGGACTTGATCCCATTGGGACTTGGCCACAGCAAGCATTTAGCAATACATGGGTTATAGCTCATGTTGTGTTTCCTGGGTTCGCCCTGTTTCTGCGGGCTTGTCTGCTACGGTGAGCAGTGATTCTGTGTCTGCCTGCAGCCCCTGCAGTCCAGGTGTAGAAGTCTTCCCTGTGATGGAGTGAAGACGGGATGCTGATCTCCAGCTTGTTCAGCGTTTCTTCTGTTGTTAGGAGCAACCAGCCCTTTCCAAGTTTGTCACGTGCCAGACGGGAAATATGAAGCCCAGGGAAGACTTTATAGGCATATAAACTTGAGGCAGATCGTGCCAGCATCCGAGGGCTTTGGAAGCCTTCTACTTTTGTTCTTGATGCAGTGATTTCCAAAATGATTAGTAGGCTTCTAAAAGTTAGAACCCGAGGCTTTAAATGTTTTTCTCTTAGATTTATTTTATAAGTATGAATGTTTTATCTCTGTGTGTGCACGCGTGCACACACACACCATCCTGCCTGCATGCTTGGTGTCTGAGGAGGTCAGAAGAGGGTGTCCAGTCCCCTGGAGTTGGAGTTACAGGTGGTTGGGAATCACCATGTGGGTGCTGGGCACTGAACCCGGCTCCTCCATAGAAGAAACAAATGCTCTTAGCCACGAAGCTGTCTCTATAAATCCTGAGCCCAAACGACTTTTAGAACAGAAATATGTTCACCTACCTTGGGTGATGCAGCCATTCCAGATGTAGTCCTGCCTTCTAGAGCATCCTCCCTTGGTGATATGTCACCCTGCAGCCTAGGACCAGGACCAGAAAGTACTGTACACTGTAGAATCTTCAAGGTACAGGAAGGGCCACTCTCCCTCCTTCATCTTCATCTTCATAACTTCAATGAGATGTCCTATAAATGGAGAAGCAAAACCAGAAGGGAATGATCACTATGTGGCCATATTTTAATCACATCCCATGCAAAAAAGTCAAAGGAATAGGAAATGGCTATTGCTGTCATTAAATATTGGAATTATGGTCATGAGGAAAAAGGGACAAACTATTTTCAAAATACAGCTATGTCACCTTCTCCAGGCCCTTGACTCCTACACTTACCCTGCCATTAACAATCAGATGTCCTGCTCTGGACCCTATGACAACTACACTTTGTGTCATTGCACTGAGCATGTTGAATTATCTTGTAATCAATGTCTTGTTGAAGTTTTACACAATACATGAAGAGCACATGGTTTAAATGATTGGCTTATGTCAACGCATGAGCATGTCCAGCAGCCACATTTAAAAACAAGCAGCCCCTCCATGCAACACCTAACAAACACTCACAAGCCATCCTGGTGTTCCACCAGCCCCATTCCTTGGGTCCTCAGAAGCAGCCATTGGTTACTACCTTTTGCAACCCCACAGATCTTGTCTTTTCCATCTGCCTCATTGTTTTATGTGCAGCCCAAGTAAAAGGCTTTGTCTCCTGGAGTCCTGAAGGACATAGTTAGGTTTATCTAAAGCCCTGTTTGCAGGAAGAGCAAACTGTTCCTTCTCTAACCAACCACAAAGCCTGCTACTTGTTGTCTCCTTCCTCTGGTGACAGGTCTTAAGACCTTAAAGAGGACATTAAAGCCACTTTCAATCCTGTGTTCTCTGTCTTATGGCTCCCCATATCCCCATGGACACGTACATTTAAGTACAAACTCCTAGCCACTGTGGCTTCATCACCACCGACATCTTCTTCCCTCCAGAGATTTTGGGCAGCTTGCTGTGGAGCTCTTAGATCAGTCGTACAAGCACGATGAGCAGGTGGCCATGAAACTCCTGACCTACGAACTTAAAAACTGGAGCAACTCGACCTGCCTCAAGCTGGCCGTGGCGGCCAAGCACCGGGACTTCATCGCTCACACCTGCAGCCAGATGCTGCTGACTGACATGTGGATGGGAAGGCTCCGTATGAGGAAGAACCCTGGCCTGAAGGTGGGTGTGATGCCGTCATTAGGCTGGGATCACAAAGACAGAACACCAGGCTGAGCTCAGTAGCTGTAGCTTGGTTCATCTACAGCAGCCCTGTGGTACAGGAGCTCATTTTCCTCCATTTCAGTCACCCCATCACCCACAGCCTGGAAATGTCAAATGGAAAATTCAGGAAATAATCAATTCATAGGATTCTTTCACTTGTTTGTTTTGGGGGACAATAAGGCCTGGTGTAAACTAGATGGAGACTCTGCCACTGAGCTCCACCCTAATCCTCTTGCTTGAGTTGTAAATTGTGTATTGATCCGAGCAGTATGATGAAGTCTCACGTGATCTCACTCTATCACCCCCACCCCTGCAAAAGACCATAGATCACATGCTTGTCCGGAGTAGATTTTATGCAAATATTGTGTCACTAAATGACCATAAGTGCCTACAGGTTTTGGTATCTAAGGTCCTTGAATCAGTAAAGCACACCTCTGGGTTGACCCTGAGGGCATATCCAGGAAGGATTAACTAAGGGCAAGAGGGGGAGACCCACCCAAATGTGGATAGCATCAGTTCATAGGCTACAAATGGATGAAACAAAGAGGGAAAAGGGGAAAGCACAAAGTACAGGCTCGGGCCCTGACCCTGTCTACGAGGATGGCAGCTCCTCTCCTCTCCCCTTTCTCCTTCCTTCCCCACTATAATGATTTAAAACAAGTCTTTCCTTCCATAACTTGTTTTCTTAGGTATTTCATCCCAACACACAAAAAAAGTAATGGACAGAGACTAGACTCTCCTTGGATTATCTTAGCTTAAAACTGGGTTTGTTCCTCATCACCTAGGTGATCCTGGGGATCCTTCTCCCACCCACCATCTTGTTTTTGGAATTCCGAACATACGATGACTTCTCATATCAAACATCCAAGGAGAATGAAGACGGCAAAGAAAAAGAAGAGGAGAATGTGGTCAGTGGCACTCAAGAGGGTCACGTGGCTCTCATTTTCAGTGTTTAGATTTGCTTTACCATGGACTTAGAAAGCTTGCTAATAGGGGCACTAGAAGAATTTTCTCTTGTTAAGGCCTCTTTGTGCTGGGAATGGGGTAGTTCCCGCTTGTAGGCCACCTTCCATGTGCTGGGGATGACCTAGTCACACCTGCAGACTGCCTGCCATGTGCTGGGGATGGCCTGTTCACATCTGCAATCTGCCTGTCATATGCTGGGGATGGCCTGTTCACATCTGCAGTCTGCCGGCCATGTGCTGAGGATGGCCTCTTTGCACCTGCAGACTGTCTCCCATGTGCTGGGCATGGCTTATTCACATCTGCAGACTGCCTGTCATGTGCTGGGGTTGGCTTATTCCCACCTGCAGACTGTCTGCCATGTGCTGGGGATGGCCTGTTCACACCTGCAGATTACTTGCCATGGGCTGGGGATGGCCTGTTCACATCTGCAGACTGCCTGCCATGTGCTGGGGATGGCCTGTTCACACTTGCAGACTGCCTGCCATGTGCTGGGGATGGCATGTTCACACCTGCAGATTACTTGCCATATGCTATGCTATTTTCCAGGATGCAAATGCAGATGCTGGCTCGAGAAAGGGGGATGAGGAGAATGAGCATAAAAAGCAGAGGAGCATTCCCATTGGAACAAAGATCTGCGAGTTCTATAATGCGCCCATTGTCAAGTTCTGGTTTTACACAGTAAGGCTCTCCCCAACGATTGCCCTTGATCATGTGGGGACTACTGAGCTACACCAGAATCAAGAAAAATTTCAGAGCTTCAAAAAGTGTTCAAAGGTTCATTAAGATAAAATGAGCCATAAAAAAACTAGGACTGAGAATTTTTAAATTAGATCCCAATACATTGTCATAAATATTTTATAGATGTGGGAATATTGGCTACCCCAGCACCACAAGACCATTTCATAAAGCAAAGTAAACATATTCTATTTGCTTAAGAAAAGGATTTTAAAAATATTTTTAGTAATTGACACTAGGGGAAGTTTTGTTTGGCTTTAAAATAAACAAAAAACAGGGGCTGGAGAGATGGCTCAGCAATTGAGAGCACTGTCTACCCTTCCAGAGGTCTTAGGTTCAATTCCAGGCAGCCACATGGTGGTTCACAACCATTTGTAACTCCAATTCCAGGGGCCCAACACCCTCTTTTGGTTTCCACTGGCACATGGTGCCCAGACACACATACAAGCGAAATACCCATACACATAAAAAAATTAAAAGTAAATGTAAAAAATGTTTTAAAATAAAAATAACCTGTGAATTAGAGCCAACTCACAGACCCCATTTTTTTTTCCACTAAAATGGCATGGTTATTACAAGGCTATAGCTTGTGTCAGCTCTCTGTCACTATAACCTGCCCCCTCTCAACAACTGATCAATGTATAAAGAGAAAAGGGTTCCTTCTGCTCATAGCTCTGCTGTTTCAGTCCATGGTCAGCTGGCCCTGGTGCTTCTGGACCTGTGGTAAAGTCATACATCGTAGCTGGGAGTCTGTAGCAGAGCAGAACCACACTTCTCACAGATGACAATAGAAAGGAAAGTAGAAGGAGGACTAGAGTCCCGATGTTACCTTCAAAGGTCCACCCCCACTGCCCTCCCACTAGGCTGCATCTCAGTCTGGGAACACATGGGCCAATGGGAGCATTTCCAATAGAAACAATCGCAAGGCTGAACCCAGATACACAATTAAAAGGGCAACAAAGACTTTCTTCTCTAAAGCTCTCACCAAACAGTGTGCTGGGCCATAGTGGGTCATTCTCTAGCCAGAGAGCTATACTCTCTCTGAGAATGTGACTCACTGGTAGCAGCGGCAGGACAGGACACAAGAACAGATTGGAACATCCTTTAGACGGAACACGACTACCTACATGCAATCCCAGTGTCGTGCCAGGAGTGCTAATGCCATTTTGGAAAGCCAGCTGCATACCCCTTCCAGCTGTGCCCCTTCACCATATGCCTCACCTCTTCCCCACCTCTATTCTACCCCTTTTCTTGTCAAAAAGATAATTTGTTATGGCCACAGAAAATCACAGGCCTGTCATTGGAAAGTGAGGGGGCTCTTTGGCCATTGTTGAGGGCCTCAGAAGACAGTTCATCAAAACGTTCTCTCTTCTAAACTCTCAGTTGTCTGTCTACAATGGGAGACAGGAAGGCTAAGCCACCTTTGCTTATGTGTGTAGAAGACACACCAGCAAATTAACAAAAAGTTCCCTTGTATGTTATGATTTCTGCGACTTCATGACAAACATATGGTGGAACATGGACTCTAGGGCCTGTTTGGTACCAAAATTGTATGACGGCCCCAACCTACTTCAATTTCTGCACTGGTGATGCACAGGGAGGAAGGGTGTCCACTAAGCAGGGAAGGAAAGAACCTCTTTAGACGAAGCATTGAATGCTATCTCTGAGACACAACCTCCAGCTTTTCTCCTTCAGATCTCCTACTTGGGCTACCTGCTGCTATTTAACTATGTCATCCTGGTGCGGATGGATGGATGGCCCTCCCCGCAAGAGTGGATCGTCATCTCCTACATTGTGAGCCTGGCATTAGAGAAAATACGAGAGGTGATTATTGAAAAGAACGATCCCTCCCTCCCCACTAACTGCTGGGTTCAGTTTCAGGTTTTACTGATGCAGAGCTGTGTGCAGTGGTGGCTGCCCGGGGGCCCTCCCTGTGAAGCCTCACCGTCCAGTCATTCTATTCGCTTGCTTCAGATGTACATGCCTTCTCCTTCTGACTGACTTTGAACTCACAGTTCCAAACACAAAGCAACGTAAATGATGCATGATAACAACAAATAGGTTCGAGTGTATGGAAGAGGTGTAGCAGATTCTGCCAGCTACTTGACAGAAGCCAGGAAGTATAGGTGGCCACAACTTTCAGCTGTCTTCTGGGACCTGAGATTAAAACTGAGATGGCAACTTTTTAAAAGTGTGTTTGTGTGTGTGTGTGTGTGTGTGTGTGTGTGTGTTTGTGCACGCGTGTGTGAGTGTACCCATCACTTGCCTGGGTAAGCATACAGGTTGGCTTAGACTAGACTGACTGGTGAGAAAGCCGGAATTCCTCTGTCTCTGCAACAGCCCCCGCCCCATCACTGCCGGAGCCCAGCTCATAGGCACATACTATCTTGTCCAGATTTCATGTGAGTTCCAGACATGTAAATGCAGGACCTTGTGCTTGTCCAACAGGCACTTTGCTCACAGATCCCCCTCCCGAGCCCCGGGAACAACATTGGTGCTATAACTTGGGACTTTGCATCACATTGTGTGTTCGCACGGTTGGTGTCTTGTTTCAGAGGAGCATGGAAGAAGAGTTCTTGGCGAGAGGGAATGGGGGAAGGAGGCAGGAGAAGGAGCTGAATGAGGTGTGGCTCCAGAAAGAGGCTGTTCTCTGTGTAACCCCATAGGTGATCCACCCTGCAAGGAGGGAGAGGAATTTCAGACCCACATCAGTGTTTGGCTCCTAGAGCAGCTGTGACTCCAATTACCCGAGGGTAGGCCTCCCAGAAAGGGGCAGGTGTGGGCCTCACAGCAGCACCTGCAGTAAATGGGTGGCGTGCCCACCTGGTGAGAGGCTCCAGGGAACCTGGGCAGGGCCCAGAGCATCTGCCGCAAACAGAAGGGTCCGGATTTTAAACTAAGGGCTGTAAAAGAACAGACATGCTCGTACACATGGCACACATCAGCGTGTCTTTTATTTGAAATGGAAAGCCAAGCGTCAGTGTCTGCAGACAGCAAAGGAAATGCTACCTGGGCTGGGCTGTCACCCACAAGCCTGTGTTAATGCATTCACTGATAAATAGCAAGCTTTTATCCAGGCAGAACATGAACTTACAGCGAAGAAGCACACAGCACAGGTTGCTGACCTTTACCCAGTGGACACAGAACCAATACCGTTATCTTGTAATTACTATTGACCTCACCCAGTAGTTTGATGTCGTCAGTCAAGTGACTGGGCAATCAAGAGTGCTGAGAACTCTACACTCCATCCTCTTCCATGACCCCCGTTGTTTCTTCTCTAGCTGGGCTCCATTAGATTTCTGCAGCTGTTCCACCAGAGACTTCCCAAGGTGCCGGTCTTACCTTTATATAATTGGGGGCACATGTAGAAGTCAGAGGGAAACTTGGGGGAAGCCAGTTTTATCCTTCTACTTTTATGTGGGTCCCAGATGATCAACCTCAGGTCACCAGACTTGTATGGCAAGTGTCTTTACCCACAGAGTCATCTTGCTCACCCTCCATCAAGATATAGATCCTACCTATCGTTACAGGAAAGATGGGACAGCTGTCAGCCAGTACACACGGCTGGCTGAGACAGTGAGCCTTTCTATGTTAGTTGTTAGATGGTCAATACCCCACTGGCCCTTAGACCCAGGGATCTACCCATGATTTTCAAAGTTGAAAGGGTACCCTGACATGGCTGCCTTGTCCCCTGCCGTACCTCCACTGTGCCTGTCATGACTGCAAATACATGGCTGTGCATGCTGCAGGCGGAATAGCTTCCAGTATACTCCGTGGAAGTGTCCTTTTAGTCAGTGGTGATGCAAAAGGATAATATCTCACGCAGGAGGACAAATCTGGTTTAGCTTTCTCTGATTTCTCATGTCTAACTTGAGAAAGAATTTTGGCAAGCCTGTGTTTCCCAGCCCCATCCAGCCATCTCCGCCAGGTGGGTCATCCCTCTGCAGTCACAGAACTTGCTCCTGCTCTAGAGTTTTCCTTCTTTACAGTCTGGAACGTGAGTCAGCAGACATGAGTCCAGATAATTAAAAAGGGAATCAAAACGCAGCAGCTCTAATTACAGTCAGAAGGGGACAATCTGGAAGGCATTTCCCGTGTCTACAAAATCCCTGAATCGAAGATACAGAGGATTCCATGGAATGTCCCCTCTAGATATACCCTCTGCCTGAAAAATTCATGTGTGGAGATCTTGAGTCACAAAGGGCTCAGATGCCCTGAAATGTCCCAGCAGTCTTATCTTTCCTAGATTCTAATGAAGATGAGGTTTCTGATAGGACCCTCTCTGCTTACTGCTCTTTGGGGTTTACTTTTAGATCCTCATGTCGGAACCAGGCAAACTCAGCCAGAAAATCAAAGTGTGGCTTCAGGAATACTGGAACATCACGGACCTCGTGGCCATTTCTATGTTCATAGTTGGAGCAATCCTGCGCCTCCAGAACCAGCCATACATGGGCTACGGCCGGGTCATCTACTGTGTGGACATCATCCTCTGGTACATCCGAGTGTTAGACATCTTTGGTGTCAACAAATACCTTGGTCCGTACGTGATGATGATTGGAAAGATGGTTAGTAATAGCTCCCCATGAGTAACCAGATAGCTTGGCTGGCATTAGAACACTGGGCCAGGCTTGGGTGTGGCTTCCTTTGATTTCATTTGGTCTTTCCGTTGCAGCTGGTTCAACATGTACAATTACCCTGCGTGTTGATATCTTAATAAATTCCAACAGGAAACCAGGAGTTGAAGATTCTTATACACACATATATAGACATTTATCTCTTACTCTGTACCAGGAACTCAATATATGACATATTCCTTCTTCCATAGCCTGATCAAGTATTTATCAAATTTGTTCTGATTTTGTACTGATTATATTTCAATAGGAAGAGAAAGGAAAATATCCTCCACTTCTCTAAGAATTTGCTTCACTGTCCCAGGACATAAGAAAGCCTACGTTTCTTATTATATAGTAAGAGTTCATTATCAGGGGGCTGGAAAGATGTCTCAAAAGTTAAGAGCACTGACTGCTTCAATTTCCAATACCCCCATGGTGGCTCACAACCATCTGTAACCCTCTTCTGGCTTCGGAGTGCACTGTATGCATAGACATACATACAGACAAAGCACCATACACATGGAGTATAATATTTAAAATTTTTAAAGATAATTCCGCAGCGATCGTTATATCTCATTATACTTGCTCTGCCTCTTGGGGGCTGGAACCATCATAGAAACTCTTCACAGCAGGGTGTGGATTTCATGTGTTAGGAAGTTTCATCCATTTCAGAAAGCTTTCATAGACAATTCAGAGTGCTAACTTCCTAGCCTCTGGCAGAAGCCAGTGACAATGGGGCCCAAGCCTGGCTCTTACCTATAATCCAATAGACTCTGGCTTGTGTGCTCTGGCCTGGGGTGGTGGACATATGTTCTTTGTGCCATTAGTTTGAGACACAACCATGACGACATTTATTTGAGAACAAGCCACAGAATGTAAGGCTAACTATGACCCAGCAAGTTGTCCCTCCATAACTAAACTGGCTTATGTTAGGGCTAGTACAGAAGAAAGGCTATCTTCTAAGTTATGCAATAATCAAGTAATAGGATAATAAGTATTTTTAAAATACTTCAATAGAGCCAGTATATTTGAGCTACAGGACATATGGTTTAGTTAATTCCAGTAAGTAAGGACCCTAATGTTCAGGAACATTCAAAATTGGGGATTATAGGAACTAGAGAGATGGCTCAAGGAATAAGGGCACTGGCTATTTTTCCAGAGAACCTGAGTTCATTCGGTTCCCGGAAGCCATATGTTGGCCACAACTGTCTGTCACTCCAGTCCCAAGTGATTTGACATCTTCTGTAGGTGCTGCATATGTGTGATGGAGAGAAACTTGGAGGCGAAGCACTCATACATATAAAAAGGGGGTTTGTTTAAATTGGGGGTTACAGTAGTTTAGCACTGGCAATGTAGTTGAGTTCCTGCCTAGAATGTGTGAGGCCCTATTGCAATCTATAGCACCACACAAAAGGAGGGGAATGGGAGTTCTCTCTGTCTAGCATCTGGAGCACTGTCTACTCAGCATTCATGCCTTTATTTCTAAGAAGAATCTTCTCTTGCTGTTGTTCTTAGAAACTCCCATGTTTTCTGATGAGGCCTCCCTGCCTCTGTTAGTTTTTCGTCTGTAAGACAGGGTCTTGTTTTGTAGCCTTGACTGGCATGACAATCATTACATAGACCATGTAGACTCAAATTCACAGAACACCCCCTGGCTCTGCCTCCCAAGTGCTGATATTAAAGATGTGTGCCACCATGGCCAGCCCTTTCTCTATTTGCACTTAGAGTTACCAGAAGAACATCTGTGTAGGGGCGTGTCACTTAGCTTTTGTCACTATAAGAAAATACAACCTATAAAAGAAAATGTCTATTACGGGTCACAGTCATGGTTGACTGAGCCTGTGGCTTTAGGTGTGTGTCAAGGAAGCTCCTCATGGCAAAAGTACATGTTGGAGCAAGCATGCTTGCGGTATAAGGCAAGGAGGAAAGAAAGAGGAAGGAGATGGGGTCCAATAATCGTTCTGATGACTTAAGGATCTCCAACAAAGCCACACGTTTCAAAAGTTCCATCTCTGTCCTGGACTTGACCGATAGCATCAACCTGGAAACTAAACCTTTAACACACAGCCTTTAGTGAGGGGTATTCTAGATGCAGACTAGAAAACATTATTCAAATGCCTTTGGTGATGGGCATTCTAGAACTGAATCAGAGCAATGGGGCAGCAATAAGAGAAGCAAGAACGAGCCCAAGCAGATGAGGGCATCAGGGTTCTGGAATAAGATGCAAGCTTTGCATGGGGTATAAAAAGCTACCAGCCTGTGTGTTGGGAGGAAAGATGGGAAAGAAGCTTTTTGTTATAGCAATTAAACGGACACCTTTGGGGAGCACAATAGGGTGAGCCAAGGTGAACTTGGTCCACGAGTCAGTACTGAGGAATGCATGTTCTTCCTACGCAGATGATCGACATGCTGTACTTTGTGGTCATCATGCTGGTGGTGTTGATGAGTTTTGGAGTAGCTCGCCAAGCCATCTTGCACCCAGAGGAGAAGCCTTCTTGGAAACTGGCTCGAAACATCTTCTACATGCCCTACTGGATGATCTACGGGGAGGTGTTTGCAGACCAGATAGACCGTAAGACTAGAATTCATAGTAAGATTCTCTTCCCTGCTTCCAGGGCAGATGATCACCAGCTAGCTGCATGTTAATGGAAGAGCACTTATTAATTTGGAAGTAAAGTATTTTTCATTCTGCCACAGGCACTGGATTATTTCATGAAAAAATAAGTTCAGACTGTGAAGTGTAGATTTTGAGGTGCTGACTGTTTCTTTTTCTCTAAAGCCCACTCTCTGTAATTCAGAGATTCTCTTCCCCTGAGCTGGTGTACATTACATCACATGATATAACCCCACTACACTAATTTTTCTTCAACCCTGATATCTTCTCATGCCAGAATAAAGAAGGTAGGGTTAGTCCATGAAGCAGTGAGCACAGCAGGTGACAGAGAGCTCACACGGTCCTCTTCCTCATATCATCACAGACTGTTTCCCATATAGCTATCTATTTCTTCTTCACCATGGGTGTTCTTTTTGTAAAAATGCATCATTTCTAACTGACACATGATTTTACAAACTTACAATGTGATAATCCAATGCAGGTGTGCAGGAGTGCCAGTTTCCACTGTCAATGATAACCTGGATATAGTAGAGGAAATAGTTTGCATGTGAGGATGGGCTCTAAGCCCCAGCTCCTCGTCAGGTAAAGCTGGTAGGTGACAGTGCCTCTGTATCGTAGGGTGTGAAGCTCAGATGTCCTTGTGCCCATCACACCAGGACAATTCGGATTCTAATGAACCAGGAACTCCAGTTCTATTGCCATGCAGTGACCACATCTTGTCCCTCATCCTTTGTTATGAAGCACCAAGTCCAAAAGTGTCTCTGTTGCCTCCAGAGTTCTGCTCTTTAGAAACAGGAGGTTTAGAACACTCTCCTCTCATGTGAAATACAAAGTTGCCAGTATATCTGCTGACACAAGGTTGGACTAATAACTTCTTTGTAGCTTTTAAAGATGTCGTTATTGCAAATATAACAAATTTAACCATTCACTGTAGCCTTGTAAATCAGAACATCAAAATCTAATTTGGTTTTGAAAGTATCTTAGCCTATGTAAGCATATATTATTCCCTGTTTTTTCTATTGTATTTTAGTTAGCATACAAGAGAATGGACTTTGTTATGACATTTTTCCCATTGCATATCATTGTACATTGCTCTTATTTGTTCTTCTCCCAGTATCCTCCTTTCCCTTATTCCCCTCTTTTATTGGTCACTCACTCCCTTCATCTCTCCTTTGATATTACATAGGTGTGTGCATATTTAATATGTGTGTATATACATATTATAAGAGAGAAAATTTATTTTATCTTCCTCCATTACCCCTTTTTGCTCCCCTCCCTTTATGTCATGAAGACGGGGTAAAGGATGGGTTACAAAACGCCATTCTCTGGAGTCAATGTAGCTCTTACAATCAACTTCTCACAACTGTAGTTACTTGCATAGGGACCACACCAGACAAGGACTACCAACAAGACGAGGAAATGGGAGATGTTCACAGTTATCCTTTACCTCTGAACTATTGGCTATCAGTAGATTCTGGGAAAGGCGGGGAGGGCAGGAATCAGTGTCTGTAGTTGTGTTCTCTGCTGAGCCCACCAGACCCGAAAGATTAGCTCCAAATTCATGGACACACAGGTGGTCCTGATTAATCTAAGTGGGTCAAAAACCCACTTATTAAAATGAATAGATGGGAGAGCAAGATTGTGGAGAGGAGGGGAGGTTGACAGGAAAAATAGAAAGGTGGGGATGAAAGCGGTTTGTACACCTTGTATACATGTGAGAAATTGGTCTAAACCGAAATTTAATTAAACATATATATTTAAAGCAAACAGATAGAAGTTTCTGGACTTCAGATATAGCTGTGGTATTTTTTTGGTTCATGCTTTTAATCACACTGGTCAATGAGAGATGATAACGAGACAAACAAAAGCCTATACTTTTTCAGTAACATCATTCAGTGCAGATACTTCTGTATCTATTTGTGCCGCTGGAGGGTACAGGGAATGAATGCTTGATTGTCACACTCGAAAGCTCAAAGGGTCATCTGAAGCAACATCATGCCTTCCTAGCGCTTAACTTCCAAGCACACACCGTTGTTTATAGACATATGGCTAGATGGATATTCATGAAATGTGTTTCTCGAAATTAATAATGCAGTTACTTTACCAGGTTTGGGTCTTTGAGTATCTTAGCAGCGAAGCGATTCTTGTGTTGGTAAATTGTTTTATGTTCTTCTCCCTCATCCTCTTGTTTTCTTTCCTCCCTTCCTGGGACAATCGAAAAACAAAACGCACACTTCATCTCCAATGACTGTCTAGTCTACGCCATGGAAATCAATCGTAAGTTTACATGGAGTTGGTGGGATGAGTTTATGAAGGGTTTTACTAAGGAATCTTTTTTCTCAGCTGTTTACTGATGGTCTTATCCTAGTATTACACATGGCTTTGGTTTCCTAAGACCAGTACTTTTTTTAGACTGCAGACCATAAGTTCCACATTTGGGATCCTTGTGTTTTCCCCCTTTGGGAAATAGATCTCCTATGTGAACAGAAGGGTAAGGATTCATTTTCAAACACGGCTCCATAGTCGATCCGAGTGGGTGGCAGGGACTCCTACGTCACATGGGAAACCAAATGTGTTTTCAGAGTTAATGTACAATGAATGCAAGAAAATCACAAGATGGTAAATTATTAAAAGACAGAATAAGATTCTAATGGACAACATAGGGAGATACAATAATGGTTAATGGGTCTGTTTAATCGCCATTAAAAACTGATTACATACATGGTGTAGCTAAGCTGTAGAATGCCTGCCAAACATGTGCAAGGCCCTGTGCTCATTTTTCCCAGGACTACCAAATGAACAATAAAATGGTGAGGGGATGCGATGGAAAGAGAATGGAAAATGTTTACAAATGCAACAAGCTCACTCTGACTATCCCAAAGTAAAAACATGAATTTATTACCTTCTTTATATGGTTTGATATTTTTGTTTAGAAAATTATTGCTTATGAGATACAAAAACCAAATTAAGTCAAGATTAGGGGTGCATAGCTGTAATTCTAGCACTGTGGCCAGAGGATCTCAATTTTGTAAGACTGTGTCAAACTAAATAGGGCTGGAGATGGCTCAGTGGGTAAAGTACTTGCTGACCTGGGATAGAGTCCCCAGAACCCATATGAAAAAGCAAGGTGCAGCCACACATACTGGACAGGAAGATCCCTGGGCTTGCTGGCTCTAGTGAAGCCAATATAGCAAACTGCAGGTTCAGAGAGAGTCCTTGCATCAAAAATAAGGTGGAGAGCATCTGGTCTCTACATAGAGATGCACAGATGTGCATACACAGGCACATATGTATACATCCCAAAAGACAAAGATCATTTAAAACACATATAATAGATGTTTATCCTTTTGTTATATAAACAAAACAAGCCCCCCAAAACAGACTTCTCTTTCAGCTCCTTGTGGTGAAAATCTCTATGATGAGGAAGGCAAGCGGCTCCCTCCCTGCATCCCTGGTGCCTGGCTCACACCTGCCCTCATGGCCTGTTATCTCCTGGTGGCCAACATCCTGCTGGTCAACCTCCTGATCGCTGTTTTCAAGTAAGGATCACGACAGAGTCCTCGTGGCTGCTGCTCATTGCTCTAAGGGCTCCAGCTCAGGGTCAGAAAGTTATGGTGATACCTACAGTACGTTCAGAGAACTTTACTAAAACTTTTAAAGGAAGAGGGTTTTGTTCAATGTAGTCATAAATCAAGAGTCAGCACTTGACTCTACTAACTAGTATTTTATCACTGAAGCACGCATTCTAAACTAACGAAAATAATTTCTTATGCGAAAGTCTCCTGAGCAACAGAAGATTTGAGCAACGTGTGCTTTTCATTCATTACCAGAGACAAAAATACTAACTTTAAATGATTATTTTATATATAAAATATCAAATCTTATCAGTCAGAGCAGTAGAGTGGCTTAAATTACTAAATAAATATTTCTTTTTTTATAAAACTGCTCATTTGACATGCATTGAGTATGTTGACAACACTTTCAAGATGTTGGAAATTATTTTACGATATAAGACGGATTTTGAAAATAGAGACAAGGGCATCAAGGAGAGAAAAGCCATCCTCGACCATTCAACAAGTTCAAAACCAGCTTAGGCTACTTGAGACCCTGTCTCAGAAACCGAAGCACTCGAACAAAATGTCTTCTAACTTGAAGAATATGAAGGAAAACTCTCCCTCGAATTGTAAAGTCATACCATGTAACAAGACAAGGCTCTGGCTGGGGCTTAGGAAAGGAGAAAACTAAGGTCTCCAGACAATAGTGGGTTTTCTTAATGTCCCAATGCTAAGAATCACACACGGACTGACTCCTGCTGGCAGCTCAGATATGACAAAGATTGCATCCAAAATAGCACACCCTCAAATAAGCTCAATTATTAGTCAGCTGCTCATCTACACAGTAAAAAGGAGGTCACCTAGTCATCGGGAGTTGGAAGTTTTAACTCTTCAAAGTGCCTTTAAAACATGAAGTAGCTCACTGAGCGTGTTCATCAGCAGAGTCTGATGTGCATTTTCAAGAAAACAGTGTCAACCAAAAATTCAACACACTTGATGTGTCTTTGAGCGTGGATAATCCGCACTGATGAATAAGGCTAAAAAAAAAAAATGAGATGATCGAGGAATCTGCCTTAGTGAGATTGCACAAAGTCCATCTCATGATCGTCATTTAAACCGAAAGAGCAGGGCTGGAGAGATGGCTTAGAGGTTAAGAGCATTGCCTGCTCTTCCAAAGGTCCTGAGTTCAATTCCCAGCAACCACATGGTGGCTCACAACCATCTGTAATGAGGTCTGGTGCCATCTTCTGGCCTGTAGGCATACACCCAGACAGAATATTGTATACATAATAAATAAAATAAATATATAAAACAAAACAAAACAAAAAAAAAAACGAAAGAGCAGAAAGTCCTGAAATCCCAATAGAAACTAACTCTAAAACTGTCTTCGTTTGAAGCAATACCTTCTTTGAAGTGAAGTCAATATCCAATCAAGTGTGGAAGTTCCAGCGATATCAACTGATCATGACATTTCACGACAGGCCGGTCCTGCCCCCACCGATGATCATTTTGAGCCACATCTACATCATCGTTATGCGTCTCAGCGGTCGCTGCAGAAAGAAGCGAGAAAGGGAGCAGGAGGAACGGGACCGTGGGCTGAGTACGTTGGGGATTCTTCATTTTCATTTGTGGGATATTTTTTTTAAAGGTACTAAATAGACACTTCCATTGCAGCCTCACCAAAATACCAAGGTGTGTGAAAACCACGGCAGCCCGACTGCTGGGTGTTTCAGAATATCTCTTGTTTTCTGGGTATTCTGGCCTTGCTCACTTGTAATGGTGTTGGTAAAGAGCCAACGCATGGAGACCAGAGACTTAAAACAAACGTCTTTCTTCTATTTACACTTCCCTATGCTTGAAGACCCCTTTAAATGCATTAATGTGCTCCATCTAAAGAGGGTAAGAAAAGAAAAGTTTGGCTGCATATGCAATAATGTGCAAACTGTTTTCTGGGAAACCTTTCGCTTCCCAGACAGATGCAATTCACTTTTGTTTTTCATTAAAACGTGATCCATTTTGCTCTGATAGCATTTGGAACACGGTGACAGACTTTCTTTTGGGAGGGATCATGGGAGACTAACAACTACTTGAAGTAATCAGGAAAATGCTTAATCAAAGCCTGGCCATAAAATTCTCAATGACACAGCGACAGCTAAAGCGATTCTTCTAAAAGCAGTCCTCAGTGCCCCACACTTCTCCCCCACACAGAGCTGTTCCTCAGTGATGAGGAGCTGAAGAAACTGCACGAGTTTGAGGAGCAGTGCGTGCAGGAGCACTTCCGGGAAAAGGAGGATGAGCAGCAGTCATCCAGCGACGAGCGCATCCGGGTCACATGCGAGAGGTGCGACACACTCTGCACCCCAATCTTCGCGGGGTGTTCATTTCAAAACTGATTGGGTTTTTAGCTAAAATTGCATGTAGTTGCTCAGTGTTCTCCCGCGTTTTAAAAAGTCACCTTCCCTACCTCTGCAATAGTGATGCAAATTGTATATGGGAAATAATGTTCATTTTAAATAATCATGAAAAATGTACTTCTTCAAGTGGAGTGTTTACCTCAAATCCTATATCAGCTATAGGAAGCCACCATAAAATCCCTGCCTTTAGTGTGCGGTTCCCTTTGCCAAGCCAGGAGGCCTATTGAGGACTGAGCTCCCTCCTCACCCTGCATATATGCATAGTTCCTTGCTGCTGCAGGGAAGCCCAGAAGAAAAGGCTCCCATCTCTGGTATTACATGAAGTGTGAGATCTTGCAGGGCTGGAGTAAGGGGTAAGTGTCTAGTTTCCCTTAATCTCCCCAATTAGGTAGGATCTGTCTGGTAGAGAGAGAAATATGACACTTGTTAACCATGCATGGATGGATGGATGGATGGGTGGGTGGGTGGATGGACAAATGGATGAATGGATGGATGGACAGATGAACAAATGGACAGACGAGTGGGTGGGTGGATGGCTGGGTGGGTGGGTGGATGGATGGATGGATGGATGGATGGATGGATGGACAGACGAACAGATGGATAGACAAGTGGGTGGGTGGGTGGGTGAATGAATGGATGGATGGATGGATGGATGGATAGATGAACAGATGGACAGATAAGAGGGTGGGTAGATATGGATGAATAAGCACATAAATCAACAAATGGCTCAATGAAGGACAGTCAAGGAGGAACACAGAGCTAGGAGTGTGCCAGTCTGATGTATTTCTGTACCCTAAACTGGGAATAAGTAGCCAGCAGAGAAAGGATAGGCAGTAACAACAAACTCTATATACATGTTTTTGAAATCAGAATTGTTGGGACCTGTATTTCTTAGGAAACACAATGCTAGCTTGTTTGAATCTTGCTAGCATGTTGTTCCTAAGAATGTCACTAAACTGGGTAGAAACAGATGCAGGAAACATGCCTAAGCAAGGTCTGGCCCATTTTGTATCTTTGAGTACTTAGGAGTAGTTTTCTGATACAGATACCAGTATATACTGAGAAACACAAACAAGATAGGATCTAAAAAGGGTTCTTCAGTCAGCCTTGACCAGCTAAGCCCAAAGACTACTGCAGAACTCAGATACATCATCAAACCTCTCTGCCGCATGCATGGCCTTTGATTCTGCCCCAGCCAAAATGACTAAATATGCCTCTGACATCTGGTCCCCAGTCCCTGCTGGCCGCAGTCACCTTGTAATCAACTGAGCCCAACCAGCTAAATCCAAAGGTTACCTGTACCAACATTTAGCCTTAATGAAGTACATTTTAAAAAAGACTTTGAAACACTCAACTGATGGCTTTACAGTAATTATTAAGCTTCTAAAACATACAAATTACTTCTTCATAATGTAGTAAAAATTTTCCAGTTAGGAGTTAGACCTTGACTTGAATGTTGTTGTAGTCAATCATTCACAATGGAAATTGTGTTTGGATTGGTTTTGCCTCTCTCTCTCTTCTCCCTTTCCCTAGCATTGTTTGGATTTTTATCATTCTTGGACCAGTAATTCATGAATGTAGTTATCAGGGCACTACCAAATTGAGGTTTTCTCTTGGGGCTCTGTGCACACGTAATAGGAATGAAAGTGTGCAGGGTAACAAACACACTACTTCCTGTTTTCTTGACTGAGGCCCCCACAAGAGAAGGGAACACATTCCTGCCCCTCTACTTCCTTTGACTGCTCTTTGCCAAGGCTGACTCACAGGTGGTTGCTCTAGGCAAGAGGAGGAACTTTCTGCCCAGGGACCAGACCACCAGAGGAGCAGGTGCCGTGCAGGCACTCGCTGTACCTAATTTGGGGTACTTGTGGTTACTTTCAAAACAGACGTTTGTGTGTTTGGAAATTCTTGCTGATTCTTCCATTCCTTCAGTCGATTCAATCAGTTCATTGCTGCACCGTGTTCCATTCTTTTGACTACTGATTGCTCTTCCCGTCAGTGGTATCTCTTTCAGCCATCGGTGCAGGGTCAGGTCTGGTTTGAAGAGACAAGCCTCAGACATTCTCTCACTACTCTGTTGCCCAGGAACCTCTGCAAACACAGACTAGGGAGTCTCATCACTGTCTGTCTCCCTGATGTGCCCACACAGGGCTCTGCACCTCAGTCATTCCCTTCCACCAAAGGTCCCAAGCATGTCAATGTGGGAACTCAACCCAGCCCTTCCCCCTAATGCTTGGGAATGAACACTAAGTTCTAATACTGATTTTAGTTATCAAATGTCAATATTTTATAACACCCAATGTTTAGACTGTCAGTAAGAGATTTACAGTATGACTCACTGTTAGATAACACAGCCCTGGGTTGCAGCAAAGGGTTTAACCCAGAGCTCCACCAACATACCCACAGGCTCTCATAGTTCTCTTAAATATAGACGACCTCTCCTGGGCTCCAGGTTCTACAAATGGCACCACCATTCAGCCGCTTCAACAAGGCAGAAACTGAATATCACCATAGCTTATGTCCCTTACCTTACTCTTCTTTGACTTCCTCAGAGCCCCTTGTCTTTTTTGACATGAGTTCTGCCCACGCCAACCTCTCTACCTGGTTCACCCACACCCACTTTCCTTATTCATCCTTTGCAACTCGGCTAAAATACCATTGCCATGTGAAGAAGTTCCCTGGCCACCAAACACATGTAACTGGGGCAAGATCATTGAACCCTAAGATGCAGTCAGCATGTCTGGATTCTGTCCACCATGATAATTTCATAAGGTATAAATAGATTTTTATGAATGAATGACTAAAAATCATTTATACTTCACTACAAATCTCTGATCTCTTCTCAACCCTTGTGGAATTTGAGGCAGGTGATGGGACTCAGCTAGGCTCCCTCCTGCTTCAGATGTCTGTGGTTTTGACGAGCCAAACCTGTCACAGCAGACACTGATATCCATGGCCTTCTATGCCAGAGCTTCTTGAAAATTATCATAGACTTGTGCATGAATCTTGTTATATAGCTTTACTCATTTTGTGTCTTCTAATCACATACAGGGCATGCAGCTCATAGAGTATACATTTAGATGCAGTTGATCCTGTCCTAACAAAACTGTTGATCTTAAATAGTCCAATCCTTTAATAACAGGCTCTGATTCTTCACGGTCTCTGTTTAGAGGTTTTCTGTCAGATTTATGTATTTGAGTTAAGGTTTTCAGTTTCCTGATGACTTGGAGATTCCTATTAAGAATGGGAAAGGCAAAGGACCATAGGACACACAACTCTGAGACATTTGATATCAGCTGGGCATAGTGGCATATGCACGAGAACTAAGGCAGAAGGATCATCAAAGTCATTCTGAGGTTTGTAAAGAATTCTAAAGAAGGCTCAAATGTGTATCAAAATGGGAAAAAAAGGAAGAGAAAGAGGAGGAGGGGAGGGAGGAGGAGAGTGGCGGGGAGAGAGGAGGAAAGGATGGGGAGGAGGAGTGCTTAATGCCAGCAGCACCCAAGCAAGGGTTAATGCTGGCAGGCATTGCCTCTTTTCTCAAATGGCAACAGTGGACAACCAAGAATTAGGGTCAGTAGGCTATATAGGAATAGCCACCGGTAAGACCAAGTCAGAGCTTGTTAACCCGAATAGTTTATCCTCATCATATGCATTAGTTAAATGTCTTGTTGCTGCGATAAAACGCCCACAAAAGCAGCTTAAAGCAAGAGGACTTTATTTAGGCTCATAGTCTGAGGCTCATCGTGGTGGGAGGCATGGCGGCAGGAGCATGAAGCTGCCAGTCTCCCTGGAGCCTCAGTGAGGAAACTGAGACAGAAGAATGCTGGTGCTCAGCTCACCGCTTTCTTTTTCCCATTATTCAGTCTGAGACCTCAGCCCATATATGGTGCCACCCACAATCAGGATAGGTCTCCCTGGCTCAGTTAGCCACCTCTGGAAACACACAGGGGTGTGTCTCCTAGTTGACTCAAATCCAGTTGAACTAAAATGAGATAAGCACTTCCTACTTAATGACTAGCTGACGGTTTGTATGGTTGGTAATTGCAGTGTCAACATCTCCTCGAAGTCTTCTGCAAGTCTAGTGTTGAGCACATGGTTCTCTTGATGTCCACATCTTTACAATGGGTCCACAGGGCCAACTGAGTTGGAAAGAGTCTTTTCTGAGGAAAACTTTGTCAGTGATTTAACTTCTGTTTTTCAAAATCAAGAATTATCTGGTCTACAAGAGCTAGTTCCAGGACAGGCTCCAAAACTACGAGAAACCCTGTCTTAAAACACATACACTCGCCAGGTGGTGGTGGCGCACGCCTTTAATCCCAGCACTCAGGAAGCAGAGGCAGGCGGATCTTTGTGAGATCGAGACCAGCCTGGTCTACAAGAGCTAGTTCCAGGACAGGCTCCAAAGCTACAGAGAAACCCTGTCTCGAAAAACCAAAAAAAAAAAAAAAAACAAAACAAACAAAAAAAACCACACACACACACAAGAATTACGTTATCACCAGGCAGTGGTGGCACATGCCTTTAATCCTAGATCTCAGGAGAAAGAGACAGGTGGATCTCTGTGAGTTCAAGGCCAGCCTGGTCTACAGAGCTAGTGCCAAGACAGGTTCCAAAGCTACGTAGAGAAACCCTGTTTAAAAATAAAATTGAAAAAAGAAAGAAAGAAAAGGAAAGGAAAAAAGAATTATGTTATCCACCATGGTTACCCTGTTCATGTGGCTTCAAGGAAGTCTAGCATCAAAATTTAATGTCTGAGTACAACAAATATGTTAGTCTCTGTTTCAGAATATGTGATGTATTTCTTCTTCTTTTCCTTTCAAAATTATATTCTGCTACCATTTGTATTGTTTTATTTTGTTTGTCTTGCTATGTAGTCTATTTTGACCTCAAATTCAATATCCTCCTGCCTCAGTCTTCCAGTGAAAGTACTTACATAAGTTTTATTATGTCTAATATCTTAAAACATACAGACTGGAGTTCACAAGCTACAAATTTTGAATGCAATTGGCCCTGTCCCTAGAGAGCCTTAGGCCTGGGCTAGCCAAAGCTGTATCCATAGATTCTGGTCAGGTGGGTATTTTTGTCACATTCATGAATTGGACTAAGTCTTGGGTCTCCTGTAGGCTTGACAGGAAGTCAACAATCCATGGCATTGAGATGTAATTGGCTTTCCTTTTCTCATGTGATAAGGAAGAGAAGGTGTTGGTACTAGAGACCTTAGCAAAGAGACAAGATGGTAGCAAGAAGAGGAATTGAGAGATCAGTCTTAGAAAGACATATAGAACATAAGAAGACAAAACACACAGTAGTGAGAAAGACATTTAGGACCAATCGCATCTGAATGCTTTCTTTTTTTTACATATAAATTTTCATTAACATAATTTTCTTTTACCCTTACAACATTTTTATTTAATACCATGAAATTTTATTTTTCCTTTTAATATTATTATTTTATTACTTAAAAAATACCAATCCAAATTCCCACTCCCTCCTCTCTTCCCACTCCCCTCCCACTCCCTCCACAGACCCTCCCGCCCCCACTCCAATCTTAAGAGAGGGCCATGCACCCCGCTCTGTGGAAAGTCCAAGGCCCTCCCTACTACATTTAGGTTGAGCAAGGCTTATATCCAAAGAAAATAGGGTCCCAAGAAGCCATTACATGCCATATAGACAAATCCCAGTGTCACTATCCATGGCCCCTCAGTCTGCCCCAACTATCAACCCCCTTCAGAGTTGACTCCCAGTCCAGTTGGAGTTGGTGAGCTACCATTAGCTCAAGCAAACTGTCTCGGTGGATGAACCCCTCATGGTCTTGAATTCCTTGCTCATACTCTCACTCCTTCCATTCTTCAACTGGATCTTGGGAGCTCAGTCCAGTGCTCCGATGTGGGTCATTGCCTCTGCTCCCATCTGTTGTTGGACGAAGGTTCTATGGTGATATTTAAGATAATCATCAGTCTGACTACAGGGTAAGGCCAGTTCAGACACCCTCTCCTCTATTGCTTAGGGTCTTAGCTGAGGTCATCCCTGTGGGTTCTTGGGTATTTTTCTAGAGTCAGGTTTCTTGCTACCTCCCTAATGGCTCCCTCAATCAAGATATCCCTTTCCTTGCTCTTGTATCTGTCCTTCCTCCATCTTGACTATCCCATTCCCTCAAGTTCTCCTCAACCCCCTCTTCTCCCCTTCCTTCCACCCCCTGCCTCCATGCTCCCAATTTTTTTTTATTGAAAAAGATTGAAAGATTGCTTTCATCTTACAAATTAATGGGAATCAAGGCTGCTTGAGCAGAGAAAGGAATGGATTAAATGCTGAAGCATTCTTATTCCTCATCTGACTTGGAGAACCTGTTTTAGTTACCGTTTTTATTGCTGTGATAAAGCACTATGACCAAAAACAGGTTGGGAGGAGGAGTTTATTTGGCTTACATATCCTGGGTGATATTAATGAAAGCCAAGGCAGGAACTCAGGGCAGAAATCTGGAAGCAGGAATTGAGACAGAAGCCATCAAGGAACACTGTTTGCTGACTCGATCAGCAAGTTCTTTTTATATCATTTAAAATCTTTGCCCAGTGGCAGCCCTGCCCCCAGTGAACCGGGACCACCCACATTAATCATTAATCTAGAAAATGCACTTCAGACTTCCTCTAAGCAAATCTTATCAATCACATGAGGCATTTTCTCCTTTGAGAATCTCTCTTCCCAATGATTACAGCTTTTGCCAAGTTGACATAAAACTAACCAACACAAAGTCAATTCAGAGCAAGATACAAACATTAGGCCAACAGATAAAAAAAAATACCAACTTCATTAGCAATGGAATTATACTGGGTGGTGTGGCTCAGGGCTTTTCAAATATACTCCTAGGAATAGGCCTGCCAGCTCAGCCACTGGCAGTAGTAATTATCACAGCCCCTGCTCATGGTCATCAGTCCCACCACACTTCTGTAGGACCAAGACAAACAGAAAACCACTTTCCTTGCAGGCAGCTGACTTTCAAAGAGAGAAAGTAAAGTGTACGGGTGGCCTGTATTCCAATCCACAACCCGCAACCCCCAACATGAAAATCCTTCTTCCTCCAGAAGAAATAAAGGCCATGAGAGTGGCTGGAGACACTAATGTAAAGACTGAGAACATAGAAGGGAAAAAACCAGCACTCAGGGCCACCCACGTGAGTGCTACAGTGGTCATGAATCCAGCAGGGGTGACTCTAGTAGCACAAGCTTACTTTTAGGGAACATATACACAGAAGGGCGATAGCCATGGGATTGTTTGGCAGAGTAATGAAGATGCAGCAATAATGAGACAGCATGGCATCGTACTAGGACCTGTCAGTGTAACCTCCGTGGCTTTCATCAGAGACATCCTTCTTAGTTTGGGTTTCTATTGCTGGGACAAAAGGCCATGACAAAAAAGCAAGTTGAGGAGGAAAGGGATTATTTGGCTCACACTTCCACATTGCTGTTCATCATAGAAGGAAATCATAGATGGAACTCAAACAGGGCAGGAACAGGAGGCAGGAGCTGATGCAGAGGCCACGGAGGATGCCATAGATTGGCTTGCTATCCATGGCTTGCTCAGCCTACTTTCTAACAGAACCCAGGACCACCAGCCCTGGGGTGGCACCACCCATAATCAGACTAATTAATCAAACTAATTAAGAAAATGCCCTACAACTGGATCAGATGACTCTAGCTTATGTCAAGTTGACATAAAGCTAGTGCAGCACTCACCCAATAGACCCAATATAAGGCTGCATGGGGCCTGGAGATTGAAGATACTCTACTATCCACAGCCAACCAGCTGGGACAATATTAGTGTCACCAATGGCAGCATAAACACATTTGATTGTCTCCAGGTACTATTTCTCTTTGCCAGGCTCTATGGTCTTACAGATGCTAGACAAAGGGTGAAAATCTAGGACTGTGGAAGAGAGAATCCAGGATGCCAACGGGCTTCACTTAGCAGCTGACTGCAGGGTCTGGCCCAAGTAGAAAGGTCCAGAAGAAGCTAGTGATTTTGATGCCTAGAATTCTAGAAACTGAGGAACAGCAATGGTGGTGTATAAATGAAGGACACAGAACTAGCATCCCAGAAAGCTTAATATTCTTGTAGTAACTGCTCTGTGTACTGTTGACTACAAAGAGTGAGAAAGATGGGAGACTTAAGGCTTGAGTTTTATTTTATCATTATTAGTCCTTGTTCAGTCTTTCACATATAAAATCTCTGCAAGTCAGGGCAAGACACTACCCTGGGTGTTCTCCCTATAATTACTAACCTTAAAGACAGTCTATGTAAGGAAGTAACTGGAAATTAAAATGCCTAATGTAAAATTTAGAGTGGATTAGACAACTTTATGATCTATGGATCGGGGATAAAATTATAGAGTAGGAATAGTCTTAGAACTCAAGTATAGAATACCACGGGATCTTGAAACATGGGTTTATACAAGAATGAACTGGACCTAACTCCACTAACATCATGTTTTGATGTGACTATTTAACTCTGTTATTATGGAAATGTTCTGTGTTATTTATGAGGTAGGTACCTTGCGTTCCATCTGAAAAGGTGGCTGTGTAAAAAATATGTTTGAATAACTGGCTCAGAGTAGAGCCCCACATGCCTAGGTCCTTTCCTTCAAAAGAGACACACGGGGTCTCACCATGCGGAGATGAAGGTGAGACTTACATTAACAGAACCGCCTTCCACAGGCCATCCCATAGGAGTTACTACAAAAGTCCCACATAATGTCCAGAAGTTCCATGTTGTTAGATATCATTGTTTTAAAATGATAATGAAGTGCTAGCTTCAATTTCTTTAACAAAAAACGTTTGCTCGAGCTTAAGTTTTATGGATATTACACTAAAACAAAAATACCCATTTAGTAAGCAGTATAGAGGCTCACGGAGGTGTCGAGGGGGTTAGCAATGCTACCCAATGCCACACAGTCGCATTCTTTGACACTCACATAGCACCTGCCGTTCATGGGGAACCTTCACATACACGGTTTCAGTAAGTCTTCCAACACAACTATGTTACAGTCACTCAATACTACTGTTGTTCTACAAGGGACTCTTGGTGACAGATGCATAGTAAAGGGAATTAGAGGAATAACTCCATCCCCGGCTCTAACAGGATTCCCAAAGTTGGTATGGGATTAATCAGAAACAGCCTCAGGTTTTTTCCTAAAAAAAAAAGAAAGAGAGAGAGAGAGAGACAGAGAGAGAGACAGAGAGACAGAGAGACAGAGAGGAAGAAACCTAAACTAAGCAAACAAAAAGAGTATGTAATGTCAACTATATTTAGGGTGCATGTTCTTAACAGAAGAACCCAAAATCAATCTATACTAACCTCTGAGTTGGACAGAAAAATATGAAGGGGTATGGGACACTGGAATTACTAATACAAATCTAAATTGATTAAACAAATTTGTTTCTGGCCTCCTCATGTCTTTAGAAAGAGGAAGGGTCAAAGAACTGGTGTTGGAAATTAATTGGAGTTAAAAAAAAATCTGCTCAAAAACAAGGGCCTGATGCATGTGAACCCAGAAAGTTTATAGACTACATTTGTATAAATTTACTTTCATATAATAGAGGGTGAAGGCTAGCCCTCAGGAAGTTTCTATTGCCCTGCCAGTTGAAAAACCCTATGTTTAGCACTCGGAAGTCAGAGACAGGTAGATCTTTGTGAGTTCGAGGCCAGCCTGGTCTACAAAGCAAGTTCCAGGACAGCCAGGACTGTTATACAGTGTTGAGAGTCATGGCCCCTTCAATAAGACCATAAAAATAAACAGCTTGCATGATCCTTCTTGAAATGGAAGAAATCTAACTATTTTTGTTTGCAAATAACATGGTTATCTCTGAGTTTACTAATTAATCAAATTTCACTATGAGTCTCTATCAAAGAATAGAGGTTTTTCATGTTAGCAGCTAAGCACATTGAAAGATGTCAAGTAAGCCAGGCAGTGGTGGCACACACCTTTAATCTCAGCACTTGGAAGGCAGAGGCAGGCATATCTCTGTGAATTCAAGTCTAGCCTGGTCTACAGAGTGAGTTCCAGGACAGCCAAGGATATAGAGACACTCTGTCTCAAACAAACAAACAACAAAGTAAATCCTAGATAGTCTATCATTAATATGTGGAATCACTCTGTGCAGATGCCAAGATTAGTAAGAAGTCACAAAGCATGACTAGAAAAGAAGATAGTTCATTGTCATGCTTGGAATGAAACTGGTCCTCATAGGCTTATTAATTTGAATGGTTGGTCCCCAGTTGGTAGAACTATTTATGAAGGACTAAGAGGTGTGTCCTTGTTGGAGCAGATGTTATCAAAAAAGTTCCTGAGATTTCTTGTGTGTGTGTGTGCTCCCTTTCTGCTTTGTGGCTGTGTTTCAAAATGTAAGCTCATCCCTTCAGACTACCACCCCGGATTCTGACCCTCTGAAACCATGAGCCACATTAAACACCCTACTCCATAAATTGCCTTGGTCACGGTGTTCTATCACAGCAGTAGAAAAGTAATTAAGCCAGAGGCTGGAACAGAGAGTGGATACTGCTGTGACCCATGTTTCTGAGGAATATAGAGGACTTTTGGGGCTATGGACTACAAAAGCAGAGCATAATGGGCCTTCCTTGTGGAAACTTGGAAGACAATAGTGTTGAGAGCTTGGAAACTGTGGAGGCCTAGTTCAAGAGGTTTCAAAGGACAGTATCAGCAACTGGGCTAGAGACCATTGTTGTGATATTTTGGTAATGAATGTGCCTGCTTTCTGCCCTTGTCCCAAGGACCAATGGACTAATTTGCTTGGCAGAAGAGATTTAGGATTAATATTGACTCTGTCATGGGGTTATTTATAATCACTCTTAAGTAAATCTGTAGTAAAAAAGGGCAAGCGGGACAAAAAGAAATATAAATGTATATTAAAGGAAGAGGAGGAGAAGCACCAGGAAATTTAATGTTGTAGTTAAGGCTTGTGTGGAAAGAAGTGAGAAGATTGGAGAGAGGTATGATCAGAGATGAAGTAAAGGAGGGGTGTCCCCAGGGCAAGACCCCACACAGCTAAGCTTCCAACTTCTGAAAAGGAATTTTCTTCTCCTAAAAAGCAACAGCAAATATTATTCAGGGGTTCTAGGTTCATCCCAAGCTCGTAGTCAGATTTCACAGCATCATCTGTGTGGATCTGGCTTTGGAACTATGAAGGCTACACAAATAAAGGTGTTTTGGACTCTTCTATCTGTGGTCAAGGTGAGCCACTGAGGCCAAGTGTGTAGCAGGGGAGCAGGCACTAAGAGGCCATTGCATGCAGCTGTGGAAGTGAAACCTGGAATGTGTTAGTGACAGGATGTTGGAGAGGCCAGAGATGAGGAAGACCTGTCAAGGAGAGCTGCAAACAGGGAGTGGATCCAGCCCAAGAGAGAGTGTAGTGATATTTCATTTATATTTTAATAAATAAAGCTTACCTGAAGTTCAGAGAGCAAAACAGCCAGTCACTGGCTCTTACCTCAACCTCAGTCCAAAATGGTGATCCTACCTCCAGGAATCTCAGAATGAGATGGTGTCTGAGAAATGTCTTCTCCCTTTTTTATAATCCTCTCTAGGGCTGTGATTAAAGGCGTGCACCACTGGGATTAAAGCCATGCACACACACACACACACCCAGTTTCTATGGCAGCTAGTGTGGCCACTGGGATTAAAGGTGTATGTCATTGCTGACTGGTCTGTAAGGCTGTAGGGAGAACCATCTAAGCCCTTTGGCATCAGACACTGAGCTACAGGAGTTGGTCTTGCATTAGCCCAGGATTTCCTCACTAGTTCCCCATTCCTCCCTTTTGGAATGGTCATGTGTAAATGTGCCATCGCATGTTGAAGGTGTATAAACTGCTCTTTGATTTTTCAGGGAGCTACAATTCATAGATTGGTTTGTGTCTCAAGAGAGGCTTTGGACTTTGAAGCTGTTGAGATTGTAAGAGTATGAAGCCGTTTAAAGTAGAGCTAAATGCATTTTACATGAAGTATGTCCACCAGCCATTTGGGGTCAGAGAGGGAAATGTGTGCTTTGAACGAGAATGGCCCCCCAATAGGCTCATTTATTTGACTACTTCATCCCCACTTGGTGGAATTATTTGAGAAGGATGAGGAGGTGAGACCTCATTGGAGGTGCGTCACTGTCGGTGACCTTTGTGGTTTCAAAAGCCCATGCTGTTTCCAGTGCTCTCTCTCTGCCTCATGGTTGTGAATCAAGACGCGATCTTCATTCAGCTGTTTCTTTGCTCCCCCACCATGGTCTCTAACTTTCTGAAACTATAAGCCAAATGGCACACTCTCTCTTTAGTTACCATGATAAATTATCAACAGCAATTGAAAAGTAATTAAGACATTCATACTTTGCTATTTTTATTAACCATTTCAAAAGTAAATGAACTCAGTCCATTTTCCCTTCTTTTTTCCATATATCCTGTAACATTTCTGCATGGGGAGAAAAGACAAAAAGCAGACAAAAAGGACCCCACCTCAGGTCAACCTCCTCTTTTCCTGCACAGTGATTAAAAATTGGCTTTCTCCAAGTGGCAACAGTTTTCGGGTTCTAACCAAGTGTCTGGCAGTTTCTCTTGGCTTCTGTTGGATGATGTAACATTTCTTCTTCAGTTTCAGAAAACAGCCTTAGAGAGGGGAGATGTAAGAGACCAAAATGGGGTCTCTCCCAGAGGCCAGGACCAGAGACCACGCAGTGGGACGGGAGAGTTAGAGAGGCGAGCAGAGTACAAGGAGAACAAAGAAACAATGACCTTGACATTGGGGGTTCTCCTTTCATGTGTGAGCAGCTGGCAAACTGCACTCTGAATTGGTTAATATGGAGGAGCAGAAAATTATAGAAGATGTCAGAGGAAAGATGCCTGTCTCTAAATATAGAAGTTTACCTCTCTTTAAATGTGCGCACAGTTGCATTATTTTTTTCTGGGATATTTGTTAAAGGATTTCTAGTTTGACTGCTGCAGAGGCATTGTGGTTTAAATACAAAAGGAATCAATAGAGGTAATAGATTGAGGAGAGCAAGGAGTATATTTAATAGTGAATTCCAAGTGTCCTTCAAAAGTAATAGGAAGTCTTCAGCGCTACTCTTCTGCATATCCCTGAAGGGCAAGAGCAGAGAGAACCCTCAAGACTGGACTGGCTGAGGGAGGGAGGCTATACCATAAGGCAGTCCCAGGTCTTCTCGTCCATGTCCATGCAAATTTGGTCCTGCTTAGTGGCAAGCTCCCAGGAAGCCAGACCTTCCCTCCTCAAATGATGTAACTAATCAAGGGGCACATAAATAGTTCTCTGTCCAAGAAAAGAGTTAAGAACAGACACCAGGATCCTGCCAAGCAGCAGAGTGAAGCTGTCAATAAGGGCACAGAAGAGCAGCACTGACCAAAGCAACTCTAGGCAAATGCCAGGCAAGCTTGCTAGCGCATTGGCAAGTTGTGTGTGGCACACCAGATGTCCAGTGCGAGAAGGGCAGACTCTCACTGTGTGGGTATGAGGAAAGTCAGCAGAACAGAGAGGAGCTTGTGATGATCTGTAGAAAGGACACCAGGGACCTAGAACCAGGCTGCATTGCAAGCCAAGTTATTATAGAAACCACACATTTTCTTTTAAGAAAATTGGGAGAAAAAAAATCAAAGCCTGGTGGCATCGCATCAAGGTGTTTGCCATCAAATAGGGGGGAACCTGCCTGGACAAGCCACTGCAGTACCCTGGAGCCAGAACTCCCGACTCATCCCTGAAACAAATTCAATTTTTAGAAGGTGGTCCAAAATGCTGGGCATTCCTCACTGCCTCCTAGAGTTATATGTCATGAACCTATTTACACTGCACATATTGAAATATAAGCCAAGGTTTATTCTAGCAGATTTCAATTCAAGCAGCATTACAGTTTCGTGAGCTGTTGCTTGATGATTTCGGAGATTTTTAAAAATCATCTAACACCAGAAATTTATAAATTGTTATTACCTTTTCTTGTGGATTCCCACCAAGAGAATATTGTTAAATATAAATACTAATCTAACATGCAGACAATTTAATGTGCCATTGTCCTTCAGATCAATCATATGGTAATCTGCACTTCATTATTAAAATTTATTTTTAAGTTCCTTGAGCTTCCAATAAAATTATTTATTTATTTATTTTGTTATGACCCGTTTATCGTTGACAGTCATAGCTAAAATCAATGGTAACTATTAGTACATTTGACCTTCCGGACCTGTGGATTCTGCATCTGTGCATCCGTCCTCAAACTGAAACTATATTGGCAGGCAAGATAGCTCAATGGGTAAAGGTTCTTGTCCCCAGGCCATCTGAGTTTGCGCTGAGACCCACATGGTGGAAGCAGAAAACCAGTTCTGCAAGTTGTCCTTTGGTCTCCACACGTGCGTGCCTTGTGAGACATTCACCTTCCCCTGCTCCATGGCACAGGCACGGAAGCGTGTGCGCACACACACACCACAAATAAAAACACTAAATAAATATAGTAAGTTTTAAAAGTAAAATCTTTAAAATTCCCTCTCTACTGAACATGTGCCAACTTTTATTTTGTCATTATTGCCTAAATAATACAATGGAGCAAATCTTTGCAGAGCATTTACATTACATTAGGCATTATAGACCATCCCGAGCTGAGTTAAAGTGTGTGGGACCATGTGTGCAGGTTATATGCAGTTAGTGTGCCATTTTATAAGGACTCCGATACCCGGGAGGGTCCTGGAAGCAGTCTCTGGCAGCTACAGAGGTCGTACTGTATTTGTAGAAGTGACTTAAAAGAGGAGTGCTTTCTTTCTGCTCACAGTTTGGGGTACAGTCCCCAAACTGGCAAATGGCAGGAAGGCATGGCAGCTGTCCTGAGCTGTGGGGGTGGGAATCCGCTCACATCTGATGGGTCGAGAAGCAGAGAAAGGCAGATGACTGCATGGCTCGTTGGTGTACTGATGTAATGGCTTTCTCCTTTGCTTTTCGTTTAGTGGGAACCCCATGGGATGGTGCTGCCCACAGCAAGTCTTCCCCCTCAATTACCCCTCTCTGAAAAGGCCCTCACAGGTACTCCCAACTCAGGAAGGCTCTGGGTTCTTGAAAGGGTCCTTAATCCAATGCCGCTGGCCAGCAGCATCTTTCTTCATTCCTAAGGCAGTGTGAGGACCAGCTGAGAGGCAATGGCAGAAGCAAACGTTGTGTGTGCAACATTTATTAGCTCTGACCCCTGAAGAGTTACACTTTTTTGTGGATCAACTTCCTTTCTGTAAAATGGGGGCGACAGTAACAGTGCTTACCCCATAGGGCAGTGCTGGGGACTGAATATACCTAGAGGAGCACCAAGTAGACTTATTAGTGAGCACGCACTCCTCTAACAGAATACTTGGCATATGGCAAACACTATACGCTAACTGATATTTCCTAATGCTTCTCATAATTTGAGTGAGAGCTTGTGTTAGGGGTAGGCGACACGCACAAGCAAGGCTGGTGATCAAAGCCTGGAGGTTCGAACAGCGACAGTATCTCTATTGTTTTCAATATGTAATTAATCTCAATTTAATAAACTTATCCCTTTGTATTTACCAGAGTTGAAAATATGTCAATGAGGTTGGAAGAAATCAATGAAAGAGAAAATTTCATGAAAACGTCTCTGCAAACTGTTGACCTTCGGCTCTCTCAGTTGGAGGAGCTATCTGGCAGGATGGTGAACGCTCTGGAGAATCTGGCGGGCATTGACAGGTCTGACCTGATCCAGGCTAGGTCGCGAGCATCCTCAGAATGCGAGGCCACCTACCTGCTGCGGCAGAGCAGCATCAACAGCGCCGATGGTTACAGCATGTACCGCTACCATTTCAATGGCGAGGAGCTTCTGTTTGAGGAGCCTGCCCTCTCCTCGCCAGGGACAGCGTTCCGGAAAAAAAACTGCTCCTTCCGAGTGAAGGAAGAGGATGCAAAATTGCACCTGGACCAGACCAGCAGCCTGCACCACACTCCAGGTCCCAGCCCACCCGCCACACCAGGCCGCAGCTGGCTTGCCCTAGATGGTCCCACAAACGCAGAGCCCAGACCGGGACCGGACTCTGACACCTCCAGGGGCGAGCTCAACCAGTCGACTGAACTCAAGAGCATGGAAGCTGCACCAAGTCTGAATGCAGCGGGTGTTGCAGGCACTCAGCTGACCGTCGAAAGCACCTGTTCCCACCAACTGCGGGAGGGCAAACTCGCACGCTACTACCCAGGAGACCCCAACGCCTTCAAAACAATGAAGTCCAGGAGCTTTGTCTATTCTGAGGGCAGAAAGCTGGTCCGGGGACTTAGCAGCTGGGGTACCGAGTACAGTTCAATCATGGACCAATCATGGGACTTCCACTCGGCAGAATGGAAATGCCAAGTTCAAAGGATCACGCGCTCGCGCAGCACAGACATCCCATACATCGTGTCAGAAGCAGCGGTGCAAGAAGAGTTTGAAGATGAGCACTGCGGTTCTCTCCTGGCTCCTCAGATCTCCCGTTCAGCCCTCACTGTTGCTGCTGACAGGACTGAAAAGGAAAACTTACTGTCTGTGAAGCCTCACCAGACTTTAGGATTCCCCTGTCTGCGCTCAAGAAGTTTGCATGGCCATCCTAGGAGAGCTGAACCCTCTCCTAGCAAATTAAACAGGGCAGGACATGCTAGCAGCACCAGCAACTTAGCAGCCATGTCAGTTGATCCGAAGGGACAAAATGCCAAGCAAGAGAAAAGGAACACAGAAACTGAATGCTAATCTGTTTTGCTTGATTAAAACCACAACAAAAACAAAGCAACACACTATACACTCTGAACCAGAACCGTGAATGGATGCCGTCTTGGCCATCCAAAGCATTATCAACGCCTGGAAATGCTTTCGTTTTAAAGCGATGAAAATTTAAACTTAGATTGTAATGAACTTACAGCCGTGTCTTGTTAAACAAGGTTTTATTTTTTTTTATTATTGTTAAAAGAAAAATTTACATTTACTCCCCTTGTTCCCGGCCCTCCCGCTTCCCCACTACCCCACCACCCTCCCCCTGCTTCCTTAAGATGGGGCAGGATACCCTGCCCTATGGGAAGCCCAAGACCATCCCCCCTCCATCTCGGTCTAAGAAGATGTGCATCCATATAGAATAAGTTCCCAAAAAGCCAATACATGCAGAAGAGCTAGGTCCAGGTGCCATTATCGTTGGCTTCTCAGTCAGTCCCCACTGGCAGTCACATTCATAGGGTCCAGTTAGGTCATATGCTCAGTCTTGGTCCAGCTGGATTTGATGAGCTCCCAATAGATCAAGCATACTGTCTCTGTTGGTGGGCCAGTCCCTCACGGTCCTGACGTCCTTGCTCATCTTCTCCCTCCTTCTGCTCTTATAAACTGTTGTTTTTAGTTGGAGTAGAACAGAACGAAAGTGATACTGCCATCTGGGGCTGTAGCTCAGTAGGTAGGGGACTTACCTAGGACACCCAAAGCCCGAGATCCCAGCTCCTGTACCACATGAACTGTCTGTAGTGGTGTAACACCTGCACAATTGTGATCCCAACACCCAGGGAGGTGGGGCAGGAGGATCAGAAATTCACAGTCATCCTTGGTTACACAGCAAGCTCCAGGCCAGCGTGGGCTACCCAAGACTGTCACAAACAAACAAAGAAAAGACACTAGGCCAGTGAAGCTAATTAGTCAGTCACTGTCAAGACTGCAGGAGCTCTTCCTTCTGAGAGCCACTTAATGAGTAAGTGACACAAGAAAATTAAAGAAATAGTAGAAAAATAGTGTGGAAAAAGGAACATAAGAATAAAAATTAGCAGAAATGAGAAGCAGCCACACACTCCATGTGTTTTTATGAGGAGTTTTGATGGATTTATGTTTTAAAATTATACAAAGGAGGAAATTGCAGAATTCTGTTAAATTTCACATTCTAATACTATAGGATGACTGAATTTTGTGAATACAAGGTTACCGTGTTGCATTTTCTTTCCTCTGTGTTCCTCAGTAGCAAAGACCAAATCACTGCATCTTTCTCTAGGAATGACTGACTGTACAAAGCTGTAGCTAAAACCTAAAGGCGAGTGGCTCAACAGCCAGAGATGGCTCAAGGCCAAGAACACAGAGCGCTGTGCTTCAACATGCTGTCCATACAAAACAAAGGGCTAGGTATCAAAAAAGTCACTTTCATTTGGGACTAAAGGTTTGGATTATTATCCGGGACACATGTACCCCTGAGCAGGTGGAATGTAGCATGCTCTGAGAACAAAGAAAAGGTTGGGGTTTTAAAACCGAAAATGCCATACATGCTATCAGAAATGAAGGCTCACTGGCATTGCCAGCGCTTGCAGGAGCTGGCGGTCGCTGAGTACCTGATGGAGGTAGTGCCTGTACAAAGCTAGTCTGAACGGAAGAGAGCTACAGTTCCTTCAGTGGACCCTCAACTTTATTTCACTGAAGTGTGACAGAACTACCTCCATTTTGTACAATGATTCTCACCAAATCAACACCTATCATAACACCAGGACCTTGTGCAGGAGTTGGGGAGGGATGGGGTACCATCTAGGAATGTCACCACTCAACTATACACAAAGAATATAAAGAGGACTTCCCTGGCTATAATGGAAGTTAGTTAGTTCACAGTACCTCTTCTAAGGACTCAAGGAAGTCTCCAGCACACACACAGAGCCAGTCTCCTGCCTAGAATCACTGATGGCTCTCACAGAAGCCAATGCCTTCATAGAAAGAACCATTGGCTAGTAGACCCAAGATCTAAGAAGTAATGGCAGGAGTAAGGGACCATGACAGATGAAAACAGGAGATGATGATTTAAAGAGAAGGGAAAAAGGAGATGAACGAGTCATTTTCCTTCTCTGAGTTTCAATGGGAAGGGAGAGTCATAAAGACAGGCAGGCACAGACAAGCACAGAGCATTGGAGGGGAGTCGGTGGTCTGTTCTCCACCAGAATCTCACCTTGGGAGTGCCAAATGAAGTGAGCAAATGTGATGAACAAGATTGAGACTGAACCCTTTTTTCCTAAAACAAGACTGAGATTTTAATAGATAGAATCCCTGAACTGGGATGAACTTTTCAGAAAGGTCTGAACCACCACTATCGAGGTGGGTGGGTCTTTGAAATTTAATACGTAGCATTCATTCAGAAAACAAAACTATTACTTGCTTGCATATTGTCACATGGAACCTATTTAATCATTCCTGCTACATGTGTGTATATGAATCCATGTTCCATAAAACGATCCCCAAGGGATAGCTATTGACAACCCGCAATAATTAAGTAAATCAAAAAATTTAAGTCCTTTTTACTGATGGCCAGATCAAGAGTGGCTTGTACCTCTGAAAAGCCCCTTGGTGCCCAAGGTCAGAGGTACAGAGTTTTTAAAGGCAAAACCCACAAAGACCATAATTTACATCAAAGTTAGATAAGGGTCAGGGTGCCTTGACATGTCCATCCTGGCAGAACATAGGAACTATTCTAGACATTAACCTGCCAATTATTTTTTGCTTATTTCTTTTCTAGTTATTTTAATTTACTTTAATTATTTTTGTTAATACATCTGGACTGTGGTCAAGGTCATGAAATCTCAAATGTGTTGCAAGGCAGACATGGCCATTGGGCAGGTGGGTAGAGTGCTGAGAACTGTCTAAGCGAACATAAAATGCTGTCAGAACAAGATGGTGCCACCTTAGTCATTTTGCTTCACCCACTTCATTTTTTCTCATTCCTAAACATTTCCTTTTGATAACAAAAAATTTAAAAAGCATTCCTTTTTAGAGATTACTATAGTTACCTCTGTTTTCTTAATTGGTTGTTACAGACACACACACACACACACACACATATTACTTGGTCAGCCTGTATATTGTTAACAACTTGAATGTGTCTGTTTTCAGGGCTGCTGTATGTTTCCCTCTGCTCTGAACAGCCTGCAGCTGCGTTGAGCATGAGACCCTGATGGCAGGGGAGTGGGTTCTGGTGAGGCCTGCAGCTGAAAGATCCTGAGAGCTGGGGCGTGGCCAGAGCCCTATATAAGCTGCCCCTGAGCACAATAAATTTGGCATTCTTATATCAAGGATGACCTGTGTCCCTGTGTCTCTGTCTCTCTGTGTGCATGTGTTTTTAAGTCTCCAGCTTAGTTCCTGGCTCATGTAGCATCTTGCAGTAGTGCAGGCGTGACACAAGAGTGTTAGATTTCTCAAAACAGCTTGAGTATCTATAACTGAACAGAACTGGTCTGAAGAAGGGAAAGCTTGACCCTGAATTCTCCACCTCCCTGTACACACACACACACACACACACACACACACACACACACACACACACACACACCACTTGGTTCTCTTACCTTGCTCAGGTGTGAGACACATATCCTATCACTGTAAGTCTCTCTAAGAATGATAGTAATTACTAAGTGTCACCTAAAAGCAACTTTAGATGCCATGTTTTTTGGTGGATTTTTGTTTTAAAGATAGAAATGAATAGCTTGAAATCTGAGAACCTGTGGCAACCAGATATTCTTAAGAGTTTTGTTATGTAGCTGTGCAGCTATTTATATACTAATCTACTTAGTACAACTCAGGTACTGAGGGTTTTATCTAAGTCCTGGACCCAACTATTTGGTATGACATAGTTACTGTTCCTATTGTCATCACATTGTCTAAATATAGGGAACTGACTATTAGAGATAAATACTCAATGTAATCAAATATATAGCACCATCTAGTACGTCCAAATAAAACACTGCATATGTTGAACTGTGTTGATGAATCCATACATAGTCCACAAATTCTCTTTCTGTGCTATATAAATATAACACAAAATATAATAAGGCTTTTATACTTATATCACCCCAAATTCTGAGACATCTCATTCAAGTTATTATATGGCATTTGGTAAATATTAAATGTGGTGAGCAGAGCCGGTAAGCTGTGAGGCACATCCTAATTGACAATTAGGATGTCCACAGAAGATGTACCCTTAGAATATGCTCAGTTAATTCACACAAACATTCCTTCCAATGCCATGTTATTATGGTAGTCTCATATAAACAGACATCTTATAGAGCAGGGAACAGTGGTGCAGGAGATGCAGGGAACAGTGGTGCAGGAGATGCTGCAGTCTTCTGCTGGGGAATCCTCTCCAGTCAGGACAATGTGGGAGCAAGCTCTACCAGCATCCACGTGGAAGTCTTTCAGCTGTGGCAAGCAGGGAGGATCACACTGTTGGAAAAATACAGAAGGTCCTCGAGAGATCTGGACAGAGGCTAGCCTTGATAGGCGGGCATGTGTGAACTCAGTCATGGTCACCAGAAGCAGATCACACAGTAGCTAGTCTCAAAGTCCCTTTGCCACTGGGAATCCATCCTGAGGCTTAAGATGCCTTGTCTCTAGACTATGACAGTGGGATTCTGGTCTAGTTTCCAAACTTCCAGTTTTTTGTATTGTTCCCCTGGGCGCTACCTTTGTGCTATCTGAGCTCACAACTTAGGGTTGATTTGCTAACATGTCAAAACTACTTTGGAATTGGTTATAACAGTCTACCACAGGTGTGTTTCACATAGGAGCTGCCTTATGGCTGGCTCCTATCTTGCAAGATGGCTTTACTTATGTTCTTAACATATTAAGCTTGTTTTTAAACTCTGTCCCATGGGAATTAGGAACTCAAAGTATCAAAAGACCACAGAATGACATCTCTTCTTTGACAGTATGTGACCATGTCCATTCTAATTATATTTCACTTCACCACATAGGTTTTTTTTTTCATCTTCTGTGGGGGTCTCCGCAAACACTAGAATCAACAGGGTAACCACCAATGTGAGGCAAGAAGGAAATTCAGTTCAGCACAGCTCAGTAGCCAGTGTAGGTTCAAACTTCTAGAGTCTGACACCGGGTGCTTTACTTTAGGCATTTAAGTACAGTACAACTTTGAAAGAAGAGTTTGCTGGTAACAGTTACCTCAATCCTGTGTGCACAGTAAAGCTTAAGGAGTGACTAAATAAAAATTATTTTGTTTCGTGCGTGCGACCTTCAGAATAAGAATGGGTTCTGTAGTTTAAGGGCCTAAGGGAGGATCTGGCATGATCTCAGTCATCATGGAGATCACCACGCTATATAGCACATGTGACATCTCCCCTAAGGACGGGCTCTATTGACTGAGAAACAATGTTCAAGATAAAGGTGGAGGGAGGAAGAATATGGAGAATTCAGATGTGGCCTGGCCCTTCAGATAACATAGGCCACCAGGTTACTAACTACATCCGTTCCCTGCTTTCTGGGTGAAAACCAGGAATATGTCGCTTCTGTGGAAGAGACAACTTTTTAACATTCCTGGTTTCTCTAGTGCTTATTGCTAAGTATTCAACAAACCTTTCCGTCGATACAATAATGCCAATCAGACCAAATTAGACCAAATTAGAAGACACTCAGGTTTAATGGATGCCAACACTCCCGGGTGGCCCAGAGGGTCAGGACCACTCCCACAGGCCTATTTAAACTGCCCCTCAGAGAAGGATCATGTGGTCTCCTGATTTTCCATGGTCTTTCTGATTCTCTGTTCCCTTCTCTCTGTGTGTGTGTGTGTGTGTGTGTTTTTTTTTTTTTTTTTGTGGGGGAGCACCTGGCAGTATTGACATCCATTAATCCCAGGCATCTTCTAATTTGGTCTGATGGGATTATTGTGTCGGCAGAGCAGTTTGTCAGCCAAGGAAAAACAGTTAACACTTATCTGTGAGCCCAAGGACCTAGTGCCCTCTACAGTCTTCCATCATCTGGGTTTCAGTTTTTACATGGAAGTCGTTAATGTTAACACACAGCAATTCCATATTCAAGTGCATGTTACTGAATACATTCGATATAAAGAGAAATGTTTTGCTTATTTATAAAAGATAAAGAAAAATCACATGAAAAAATATATGATTTAATTAAGTGTTATACGATGAATATCTTCACAACCGCCACTAATTTGCAACTTAGTTGTGGTGTCGCATAACTGTAGTCCTAGGTACTTGATCACTTGCGCTCACAGGTTGTGATGAGCCTGGGCACCTCATCCAAACAGCCGTAATAATGATCAAATAAGAGCCATGAAGCAGTTTTAAAAAGAGAACTTGCCATTCACTCCAGATGTCTCAATACCCTTCTTCTCCCAAAAGAAACCAGACAGTAAGGAGTCTTGTTTACAAAGACCATTTCCTTGCTGTTCCAATCACTGCCATCCATACTTAATGACTACCAAACTGTGTGGCTTAACTCATTCACCTCGTGGATTCTGAGGGTCAGGAATTCATAGGCACAGTCGGTATTCAACACCCTGATTTGAATGCACACTGATTTCTGTGATGTGGAGATTCCTTCCGATCCCAGACTACTAATGTGGGAGCCCTGGGTGTAGGATTGGATAAAGATGCCAGCAGTTGCCTACTACGTCTTAGCCTAAGTCAGCAATAGCATATTATGGACTCATTCCATGGCTTTCATGGAAGACGCAGCATCTGGAGGTGACTCAACAACTGAGGGCTGAACCAGGGCCGAGACATGCTTAGTCACAAGTCTGAAAGCTGAGCCCTCTCTGCTGGGATCTACATCTCAGAACTGGGTGCCTATCTGTGGTATCTGGGGGACCCAGGCTCCCTTGCAGTAATCAGGTTTTCTCCCATGGTAGCTTCAGATTCCGAAAGCAAGTGTCCGTTCAAGCAGGGAGGAAATGTCAGCATTTTTGTGGTAGGAGTCATGCAGACTGACTTCCAGTGAATTCTGTTGGCTACGGTTGAGTTAGTCACTAACGCCAGCTCAGACTCGAGGGGTGGGGCCACATACGGGAATTTGCTGAAACTTTTGCAGACAGGCTTTAAAGCCGCTTTACTTTTCACTGATGATAGTTTTTACCGTCTGAATGCTTCTTGAATGGTGGTTATCTTTTTGTTTTTGCTTGAAGGTCTTTGAAATCTGTATTAATCTCTTGGTTGGCTCTCTGGCTCTATGTTCTCATTATACTATATTTGTTAAGAGCATGGATCATTTGTCATGCCGAGGCCCCTCTGGTCTAAATTTTACCTCTTGGATACTTAGAAGCAGCTTGATATGTTCTTGTGTTCTG